>CM046874.1:646373654-646973654 GCA_025667525.1 Glebionis coronaria
GGTTGTCTTTTTCGTGACCGCGAAACTTGTTTGCTTGAAGCATAGACATTAAACCCGTCTTGATCTCAAAGTTCTCCGCAAGGATGGCGGGAATCACAATGGCCTCTCCAAAACCCTCGGTGGGTGCTTGAAGCAACTCCATCATAGTACGATTAGCCATGATAGCTTCTTGTTCTACAATAGGTTCCTCACTTGGAGACTCCTCACTAGAATGAGTTTTAGTAGGAGTTTTGTTCTTGCGTCTACGTGCACGTTTTGCTTGATTACGAGTGAGCATAAACGTCACGTACAACGTGGAGACGAGCAAAGAAGATTCTTTTTGGTATTTTGTGTTTTTCAATTTTTTTGTGGTTTTTGATTGTATTAACCTTTTTGGAAATTGGTGAATGTATTAAGTAGACAATGAGTCCACAAATCTCCTCACTAATCAAATATCTTGATTAAAAAGGCCTCAAGGAATGAAAACGATCACGTGGAGTGAACGCCTTCGATGACTTTAGAACGATGGTGGAACACCAAATCGTTCAAGAGGGTTTAATCAATAGAAACCAAGAAAATATATATGATATGTAATAATACTTTGGGCGGTAAAACCCTCGATTCACTCTCAAAATCAAATACGCACAAGCAAGCGGAGGAAACGAGGCGGCGCGAAGCACTTAAGAGCCTTTTTCCTTTAGGTTGTGAAATACAACCGCCTTATACCCACCTTATAGTTTGTATTATCAAGATTAAGCTTCACGAAAGTATTTATCTATTTTTGCCTTTTTCTTTGGTTTGAGATTCGAATACAATGATCGAGTGATGAAATCCCGAATCAAGGTTGTGATTGCTCACGTATTTGGAGTACTTGTGAATTTATTGTTCTACGTATACAATATAGTAATAGTATTCACACAAAAACCGAAAAACGATAATATGTATTAATAGAGTGCTATTAATACAAATACTATTATGGCTAATATAAAAAACAACAATGGTTCAATCAAAACACAACACGCCTCCCCGGCAGCGGCGCCAAAAATGATGTAGTTGTTTTTACACACCTTTAGGAAAAGGAGGTAAAATAGTGGTAAGCGTTAACGAGCGATTTAGGAAAACCACAAGTTATGACCCTTAATGGGGATCGTTCTCTCGAGGAGGCACGTGTGTTGTGTGATGAATGATTGATTTTGTTTTTGATTATTAATGAGAAGAAAAGAAGAGAAAATGACGAAGACGAAAAAATAGAAAAATAAGGCAAAAACACTACTAGAAAGTTACGACGTAGAAACGTAAAAAGCACAAAATTTAAAATTTTAACCTAAAAATTCATAAAAATTACTAAAAATCCACAATAATATTCTAAGAGTTTACAAAAAATCCAAACTTGCCAAAACCTTTTAATTAATTTAATAATGACTTTTTAATGCTAATTAAAGCCCTAAAAATCACTTTTAAATGTTAAAAAGCCCTAAACAAGATTTAATAGTTTGTAAACCTCAAAAATGACCTAATCAAGCTAAAAACTATTTTTAAAATTTTAAAACCAAATTAAACTATTTTTAAACTCCTAAAAACTATTAAAATCTATTAAATCTTAAATTAATTCTAAAAATTAATTGAAAAGCCTAAAAATTAATTGGAAAGTGAAAAAGTTCCTATTTTAATGTCTAGGATCTAGGAAAAATGAAAAAAAGTTAAAAACAAAACTTTGAATTTTTATGAATAAAACAATATTAAAATATTGTAAAAAATAAAAAGTTCAAAAATAAATTCTAAAAAATTTTCAAAAATCCTAAATATTCTAACTAAGAAGAAAATGCAAATTAAAGTTCCTAAAACCTTTTAGTTAATTTTATATTAATTTTTAAAGTTTAATAAAAAACCTAAAATCAAATAAAATTAAAAATTAAAGTTTCTGAAAACTTTTTGATATGTAAACCTCAAAAATATAAATTAAAACCTAAAAACTATTTTTTTGTATTTTTATATTACTGTGTACTATTTTTTAATTACTTCCTAAATATAAAACTAAAAATAATCCTATTAATTAATTAAATAAAAGGAAAAATAATATTTTGACCCAGAAAAATCTTAAAACCTAATCAAATCCTAGGAAAAATGAAATAAGCTAAAAAAGTTACTTAAATAAGCTAAAAATAAACAAATAAGCTACGGCTTATTTAAATAAGCCAAAACCAAAACGTGTTTAAATACTTATTGAAATGGAAGGTTAACATAAAAACGCATCTAGATCACTGGTAGAACCCCTTACTCCTGAGCTGCAGGTCGGGGGTTCGAGTCCAGTGCGGGTGTAGTTTTTGATTTTTATTTTCTTTTTTTTTTCTTTTAAAAACTTTAATCCAGTAACTTAATTACTTACTGAAACACAAACAAAGTACAAAATAGATCAAGATTAAGCTGTTTATGAGCAGAAACGTGCCCAGGTCTGCTTGTTCTTCTGATGAACAAGTGAATCTTTTCACTTGAACAAATAAGACCCAAGAGGAGCTTGGATGCTTATGATTTGTGAGTGTTTGTGGATGACAAAGGCACCCTTGTACTCAGTTGAGTACAAGGAGTCAGTTAAAGCACAAAACAAATAGCTTCTAACACCAATTCACACAATCAAAGCACACAAAGGCCAAAATCAAGTTACTGATGTCTTTTTAAGGGTCTGGTGGAATTTTTGCTTAACAGCTTGCACACCAATGAGTATCAAAGGCCTATATCTTGCATACACACTCACCACATAACATACAAACAATCTACAGTCCTATAATACCCTATAATCTAGCAGATTTCCAAATCCAAGCATCAAAATCATCAAAACTAAGCAGAAAAATGTTCATGCAGTATTTTAAGCTTTCTTTTTCCAATTTAACAATTAACTTGCTTCAAAATTGTTCCAAACTGACAACCAAAGCTAACTTACAAACTTTTTGACCCCTACCAAGTATTTCTAACAGGTTTTACTTCTCAAAATCTATCAATCTTACTCAATAAAACCCGTATCCAAACACCCCTTAAAAAATTTTTCAACTTTTTTCAAACAAACTCTTCTTAAATCTACCCAAACTGCTTCATATAGCATCTAACATGCATACAATACCATTTAAACTCAAATCAAATCAACAATACACACTTAACATGCAATTCAACAAATCACATACAAATTCACTTTTTCTGAAAATTTCAAAAGGGAATAGATTCCTTACCTAAGAACCCCACATCCAGGGTTCTTTGTGGTTGCAATACCACCTCCTTATACACCCGGGTGTATGCAGACTATGATCAACAAACAAATCAGCACCTGTTAAAGAAAAATTAAAAGAAGAACACAAGCACAAGCAATATATTCTGTTTTATCTTTCTTTCTTTCTTAAAAACTTTTCACAAACCTTCAAACCTTTTAACACACGTTTTAAAAACTCTTACAAGTCATAAACCAAAATGTGCTATTCCACTTTCACTTTACAACACCTTTTGATTCCTGAAACTTATAAAAATCCTTTAAAACCTTTTTTGAAACTTTTTGAAAATCCAAACACACAAAATGTGTATAATAACAAATGGAACTCAGACTTTTCTCTTCTCACTTAGTACCAACTTTTTAAAAACCAAAAGGAATTACACTTGTATTTTAAACAAACACCAAACTTTGCATTTAATAAAAACGGGTTACATAAATTTGAGAAAGAAAATCTGGAACAAAAGGGAATGAACAAGTCTCATCCTCCTTTTATACTAAGCTATAGAATAATCTAGATGATAAAACCCTAGCTCTTGAATTGCCAAAAGTGCCCTTGAGTCTTTGACTGAAAATGGGTCAAAAATCGTCCCATGTGACTTGACAGCTTTGCTTGTGATGCTTGAATGAATCAAAGTCGTTCATTTGAGCTTGGGGACCAAGGGGATGATCCTGTAAGTTCAATTGGTCGGGTGTGGGTTTTGGTGCGAAAGTGATGTAGCAGGGGAGGTCTAGGGTGGGTCCCTTAGGCCATGTGGGTTTGTTGTTTTGGGTGGGAAAAGGTGAGAGTGAGGTAAATTAGTGATCTGGAGTGTTTAAGCTAAAAACCCTTTGGTTTGTTCTTAATTGGTCCTGGGGATTAGTAGGGTTCTAGGGTGATTAGTGGCTGTTTTAATCCAAATTGGGTATAAATGATTTTAAAACTTGTGTTTAGGAGGGAAATGGGGAAAGTGGGTTGACCATTTGACCACTTATTTAATTAAACTGGTTTGGGTAATGGATACTGGACTGGGTAGGGTCGGTTTTGTGGGTGGGTGGTGGGTAAATGGGTGGGGTTTGTGACGTGTCAGGGTCTGAGTGGGTGTAAGGGTTTGGTTAGTTGGCAGTTTTGACCCCCAAACTTTCTTGTTGTCTTCACTTTGTAATAAATGTCCATCAGCGCCCAATCTTCCTTTATCAACTTTTGGTAAGTTGTCATTTTTGGCACAAAGGCTTACAAAACTTTATCCAAGGGTATTAAATGTATATTCTTCATATTCCAGGGACTGGTCTTGTACAATCTTCAAACATTAAGGATTATACTTGTACAATTGATATTTGGAGGGTCAATTGTGACAAGTTCTTCAAAGATGAGGGACTAATCTTGCCAATCTTCAATTCTTCAAGGGTCTTTTTGCAAAATTCCAAACTTGGGCCCGGTTCATTGTGCGACTTCGTTTCCCGTGTTCGTTTTTGAATGATTCTTGTGATCTTTTGCCAATTCCTCAATATCCATACCTAAAAATACACAAGTAACAAACACGAGCATATATTTGGCATATTTGATGATATTTAATGCAATTAAAGGCCGTTTTGGACGATGAGACCATGTATAAAAGCAGTCTCATCATCCAAGACCAATTCTGAAGATTTATCGAAGAAAAAGTCAAAAGACGGAAGTTTATCAAAAGCCGAGAAACTCAAGTCGAATTTATTGAAGAATTTAAAGACGAGTTCAAAGAAATCCCGAAGCCAAAAGTCCTTAAAGTTCAAGTTTAAAAAAGATTAGAAGAATAAAGGACTAATGGAGCAATTAATGAAGATTAAAGAAGGAAGGACCTAATCTTGTAATTAAGAGAAAAGGAAAGAGGGGAGGAAGCTTCCTAATCCTCCCCTATATATAGATTAGGACTAGTTAAGTTTATTTCTTGTTGGCTAATAGTGACAATTAGTCTTCCACCATTTAATTACCTTGTCATTTAAATACTTGTCAATTTAATTACCTTGTCTTGCACCTTAAATTCATTTAATTTCAAGTAAGTTTCCATTTAATTCTTGTCAATCTTTACTTTATCTTGTTAATCTCTCATCTACCTTTCTAAATCTTTGATTTGTATGTTTATGTTTGTGTTCATGTTCATGCTTTTATTTTGATCAAGTGGGTTTTTGATTATTGTGGTTAAATTTGTTTGTTTTATTGATTTTAATTGTTTGTTTATGTTTACTGTTGTTACGTTAATAGTTTAATTAAATCTTTGTGTTGATTTTGGTTTAATCTGTGATATATCTCTTGTTATTTTTGATCCCTTGTTCTTCGGGAAGTTTGTTTCTGTGTTTCTGTATTCCCAGGAAAAGTTCCGAGCCAAGGCAAGAAAGGTTATTCATTCGGAACTTTCCAAGTTCCGAACCAAGGGGCTTCATCCGGAAGTCTAGAAGTTCCGGATCAACACCAAAAGTTCCGGACGAAGGAAAAGTTCCGGGTCAAGCATTGTTTATTCGGAACTCAAAAACTTCCGAGTCAAGACCTTCATTCGGAACTTAAAAAGTTCCGGATCAAGCAATTCATCCGGAACTTTAAAAGTTCCGGATCAATACTTCCGGACGAACTTCCGACTCAATTCTTCTGAACGAACTTCCGGATCAACACCAAACTTCCGACTCAAGGTAGCTTCATTCGGAACTTTAAAAGTTCCGAATCAAGGCTTTTGGGGTTTGGGAACTTCCGACTCAAGACTGCTTCATTCGGAACTCAAAAAGTTACGAATCAAGCTAGTTCATTCGGAAGTTTTGAACTTCCGAATCAAGGGTTCTGTAAGTTTCTTTTCTTCAGTCTTTCTTTTTAAATTTCAGTCTTTTATTTTCAATCTTTATTTTTCCCGCCTTTTATTTAATTGCACTTTAAAATTATTTGTCTTAGCTTTATTTTAGCCTTGCCTTAGTTTAAGTTTTAGTTGCGTTTTAAGATTTCCTTAGATATATTTAAGTTTACGTCATTTACTTTAGTGCTTTTTAATTTTAATCACGCTTTTAAATACTTGCACCATTATTTTAATTAGACTTAGATTTACTTTAAGAGCACCTTTACTTCAATTGTTTCGCACTTTTTATTTTAAAAACTACAACGACACACTTTTGTTCCACCAAAATAAAACTGAGTCACACATTAAACACAAGTTTTTCAATTCGAAGAGACACACGACAAAGAACTTTTTAACCTGAGTAAAATCGAGATATCAAATGGCGCCGCTGCCGGCTCTTTTCGTAAAGATTAACGGTTTTCTGTGAGAGACGCGTTGCTTTTTGGGATCCGTTCACTTGTAAGCGTTATTTTTCTTGCATAAAAAATTGATAAAAATCCATAAAAATTAAAAATTTCAAAAATCCAAAAAGATTTTATCTTTATTGTGTATATTTATTGCCTTTGTGTTTGGTTTCTTTTTCTTTTACATTTTCAGGTGTATGCGTACTAGATCTTCTAATTATCAAGAGCCCGAGCCTCAAGAAGATTTAGCTATGTCAGGTGTTAACAACAATAATATTCCACCGCACCTTAATAATAACAACAATGTTCTTCCACAACCCGATCTTCGGACCATGGAGGAACTTTGTCAACCAACAATGTTTGGACGAGGAGGACCGATTGCGCCGATGCAAATCAACGCTCCTGAGTGTTCGTTGAAGCACCACATGATTCAGCAAGTACAAACAAACCCATTCCGTGGATTGCCTGATGATGATGCCAACAAACACCTTGACAAGTTCATTACAATCACCCAAAGCATGAAGTTGGCCGGTGCCACAATGGATGAACTTCGCCTACAACTCTTTCCACATACCTTATTACATCATGCCGAGAAATGGTTTGATCGTCTCCCGAATAATTCTATTCACACTTGGGATGACATGACTCAACGCTTTTTGTCGCGCTACTTTCCACCATCCATGGTCATGAGCCTTCGCAATCAGATCAGCGGTTTAATGCAAGACCATGATGAATCTCTTTTTGATGCTTGGGAGCGATATAATGTCTTGATCGATAGATGTCCAAACCACAACATGCTCCCTGTGACCTTAATTGATACTTTCTAACACGGTTTGACTTTTCGAGATCATGATACGATCAATGCAGCCGCCGGTGGCACATTCATGAAAAGGAGACCCGAGGAGTGTAGAGAGTTAATTGAGAACATGACTACTCACCACAAAAACTGGGATTCCTCTGCTTCTTCTAGGAACAACCCGAGAGTCAATGTTTCCTCCACCTCAGCAAACCCTGATATGACCGAACTCACCCGCATGATGACCGAAATGAGCAAAAGTATTACGCTTCTCGCTTCAAACCAACAACAACAACAAGTTAAAGCGGTTGCTAATCCTTGTGAAACATGCGGCGGTCCTTACTCATACACCGATTGTCCTTTGACACAAGGAAATCCGGAAAATGTGTATGCAGCTTATGGTAATTATTCACCGGAAAATTACCAAGCTAGACAACAAGGGGATAGAAATCTGTTGAGTTACCGATCTAACAACTACCTTTCACGCGGTTTTTCTCCTCAAAACCAAAACCCCGCCAACAACTACAATAGAAGCAACCAAATCCCACCAAGAGCTTCTAACCCTTATCAACCACCCACCCAACAAACCCCACCCATTAATCCCGATGTTGAAGCCATCATGAGAACCCAAGGTGAGCAAATCAAGAATCTACAAAGCCAAATAATCAATTTGAAAGGAGATATCATGAAGCAAGGTAATGACATTAGAACCGAGGTTCGCGATAATATTCAATCCTCCTTCAGCACTCAAACGACTGAATTAAAGAATCTGTTGGCTAGTTTCTTGCCCCCCACTCAACCTTCTACTTCAAGTTCTCTACCTTCAAACACCGTCACCAATCCGCGAGCCAATGTGAGTGCTATTACTACTCGTAGTGGAGTTACCATCGTAGGACCACCAATCCCACCCCCATCATCTACACCTCCTCCACCACCATGTATCCCTACTCCTCCTACACCTAGTATTAGTGCACCATTACCGTCTCCGCCTCGTCATGACGATGTATCTCGGAAGGACCCTTCAACATCTCAACCGTTACCAACTACACCTTCACCTTCCACCTATAAACCCAAAATACCATACCCTTCTCGCATAGGCAAGACCAACGATCTAACAAAGGAGGACTCTCAAGTGACAAAATATATCAATATGATTTCTCAAATGGGCTTCAGCATTAGTTTTCTTGAAGCACTTGTCCACATGCCTAAATTTGTTAAAGCATTTAAGGAATTGCTTAACAAGAAGGAGAAGTTGATTGAACTCGCCAACACACGCTTAAATGAAAACTGCTCTGCAGTTATTCTTAAAGAACTTCCAGAAAAGCTTGGAGATCCCGGTCGTTTTGTGTTGCCTTGCGTGTTCAACAAAACTGAAGAATTTACTGCCCTTGCTGATCTCGGGGCTAGTATTAATTTGATGCCACTGAGTGTTTGGAAAACACTATCATTGCCCGACCTCACTCCAACAAAGATGACTCTCGAACTTGCAAATCGCACTCTCGCTTACCCCGTTGGTATAGCCGAAGATGTGTTCATTAAAGTTGGCGCATTTACTTTCCTGATCGATTTTGTCGTAGTTGATTATGAAATGGACCCTCGTATTCCTTTAATACTTGGTCGGCCATTCTTGAGATCCGGACGTGCTTTAGTGGATGTTGCCGAAGGTGAGTTAATCTTAAGAGTCGGGAATGCCTCACAAATTTTCAAAATGGGGAAGCTTACAGGCAAATATTATGGACAAGAATCAGTGAATATGATTAATGTGCTTGATGACTTTGTCGTCTACGACAATCCTCTATTCGACTCTTGCATTGATAATCCACTTTTTAATGATGATGTGGATGATTCTCTCCCTACTTTGGAAGCTTCTCCCATTTATGATTCTCCACCGGTCTTTGATGCTTATGATGATGATGATTCTAGCTCAGATTCGGATGATTTTGATGATTGTACTTCTGAGTATCCCGAGATGCCCACTTTCGATGATTTTGATGAGGCTGATACTCTCTCGAGCGATTTTTCACATGATGAAGATCCTCCGCCATCACTCGATCCTACTTTGGACGATTACTCATTTGAGGAAGACTTCTCTGAATTTCTCAACACTTACTTCCCTCATGAGAGTGATGCTCCTCCTTTGGACTTTGAAAATTATCGTCTTGATCCTACTTTGGATTTGAAGAACATTCTGTCAAAGGAGAAGAAACCGGTTGACACCAGTATCCGTTGCACATATGATTTGACACCTTTTTGTCCCCCTTCTGAGGACGAGGTTGTGCTTCTTTGCGGATCTTCTTCACACTCGGCTGAGCCTGAGGGCTATTTTCCCCTAAAGGAAAAGGTGTTCGACCCCGGTATTGAAGTCTTTAAGCCATCTCAGTATCCACCTGATGAAATAAAAGGAAAAATCTTTGGAAAATTTGAAAACATGCTTGCACCACTTCAACCTTGCTTCCACCGTGCTCCATCTTTGCTTAAGGGAACCTTGCCACTTCTTATTTGGCTTGCCTTGTTCTCCTTAAGCTCGTGCTTATTGATGGACGAAAACTATGTCTTCGATCCTGGTGGATATGTTTCATGCTTCTTCCGTTGATGATCATGGTCGAGTCAGGCTCACGACTCGGTTAATAAAAATCAAGCGCTTCTTGGGAGGCAACCCATGCATCTATCTTTTTGCTTTCTTTATCATAAAGTGTAGGGGAGACCCGTTGGTTTGCTATTTCCTCTCCTCACTTCTTAATCAAGGATCCGAGCTTCATTGGTCCACTCTTGATGACTCTTGACGACCCGTGATTCCGTGTTCCATTATCCCGGTTCTATCCTAAACTCTTTTCGATTTACTATTTTATATTTTCTCAATATTAAAATAGGAATCTCTTTAGTTATCTTTTCCTTAGCGAGATTTAAACAACGTGCACAATGTCCTAAGTGTAGGGGAGTTTACTCCCACATGCTTAAACATTGAGGACAATGTTTATCTTAAGTGTAGGGGGGACTTCTATCGAAGTTAAGTGGTCTTTTCCTTGTATTTGTCCTCATTTTATCAATTTTTCGACATTTTTCAAAATTTTTGATCTATTTTGGCCTATTAGTTTTTCCCTTTCTATAGTTATTTTCTTTCTTTGCTAGAATAAATGTTTAATAAAGTGGTTTTAATTTTCAAAACGTTGTGAATCTTTTGACTCAATCCGAGTTTACTTATCTAAGTTACTCTAGCTAGTATCCTTAACATGTTTAAGTCAAGTTTTGCTAGGCTTTTATATAGGGAGCTATAAAACGCGAAAGTCTTAACTCTCACGGGTTAAGAACAAGAACTTTTCGCAAGTTCCTATAATTGATCCTAGAGAGTCGTTTATCAAGGGAACTTTAAAATGCGATTTCTAAACTTGAAAGAGTCTAAGAATTTGCAAGATCCTATAGGCGACTCGAAAACCCAAAAATTTGATTTAATAGGCTAAGCATCCACGAGTCTCATTCCTTGAGATTTTAAAGTGTGGAGAACGAGAGATGATAGAGTCAATTATAAGTTTGGTATTCTTTCGTGAATTTATGTGAGTTAATTATAAGCCTATTCTCCCATCGCTTGCTAATAAATTTATCTGCTAATAAATAAGGTTGTACGATTTGAAAAGTTACTTAGCTTCTAGCCCAAGATCGTTTAAAAGTTGCTCGGTATGGATTAGAGTTCATAGCCAAGGCATAACTTATTGAAGCAAAATGCGAAGATTGGCGAGTCCGAAAAGGCCCTAACAAGGCATGAGGGCTATATTTTGTTGCTAAAGATCCCAAGTGATGTGAAGAATCATTTATCAAAAATCAAAATGAAGGATCGAGACACACGACGAAAAGCAAAAACTCCCAAAAGTCATGGAGAAGTGTATCCGAAAAGACCCTAACAAGGTATGAGGATAAATAGATCCAAGTCATAAAAGGAGGCGGATCATTGTATATCAAAATCCAAAATAAAGATTGGAGAAAAATGAAGAAGTCGTGGTCCAAGTATGAATCTCTCAAAACTTCAAGTGAAGAAATTCCATTATGAAGATAAGACCATTATTTCATGAACGTCTCTCAAGGTTTGAGGTATGAAGTCGCTGCCAAATATCGGTCCGAGAAAGGTCTCAAATCGCGAAGCGAGTTATGCCAAGATATGAACTTTATGAGGTCCCGAGAAGCAGTTTTAAAAGATTTTGTCTCTTGGGAATAAAATATGGGTCAGTTCACTAGACGCTGATAAGAAGAATGTCAACGCTGATAAGAAGACATTGGACGCTGACAGCCAAGCGTTGACAAAGAAGAAGTCAACGCTGACAGCCTTGAAGATTGACGCTGATGGAATATCTTCATACGAATCTTTTGTTTATTTGTTTCTTTATTGTGTATGGTAAAGATAAGCTCGACATTGTATTTTCCATTATTATCTTTACCTAGAATAGTTGATTCGTAGCTTATTGTACAAGACTTCTTAATCTATAAAAGAAGGTCTTTTAGGTTAAAGTTAATATATCAGTTTTCATAAGTTTTCACAAGTTAAACCTCTTTCATTGTAATCAAATACGATCATTCTAATACAAGTGAAAGTTTGTTTAACATCTTTGTGTTTTAGATCAAGTGTTAATTCCGCATAACACTTTGTTACTTTATTCATAAGCAAAGGTTTCTCTACGTGTAGTACTTGATCTAATCTCGTATACACAAAGCTTAATCGATCTAAGTTTGGGATCAACAAGTGGTATCAGAGCTTGTTGAGAAACTTTTGATCTTTAAGTAACGCAAGAACCCTAAAACACCAAAAACCCTAAAAACCCTAAAATTCTCAAAACCCTAAAAACATCATGTCTGGCACAGATCAACCTGCTGCTTTGCTACAAAACAACTCCTCAAATCCTAGTATCAAAATTCCCATGTTTGATGCCAGGAACTTTGAGCTTTGGAAGTCCAATTTTGAGCAATATATAGCTATTCATGACTACACTCTTTGGGAGATTGTCGAATATGGGAACACATTCGACAAAGCACAAAAGATTGCTGCTGCTATTGCCACAAGGACAGCTGTTCCTAATTGTCCTGAAGCTGATAAGAAGGAAAAGCCTGGAGATGGGAGAGCTGTAGCTGTTGAAGATATAGCCAAGAAGAGGGTGGACATGAAAATCTTGAACATCATGAAACACGCCCTAGGTCATGAGAATCAACACAATTACAAACGCTTTGAGTCTGCAAAAGAGCTTTGGGAAGCTCTTGAAGTAGCACATGGTGGCAATGCTGACACAATAGAAGAAAAGAAGAAGCAACTCTTGCATGAGTATGCTGTCTTTAAAGCTCAACCCAATGAGAATCTCAGCAGTGTGAGAAGTAGACTTCTTGACATCACAAGTCAACTTTCCTTCATGGGAACACAGATTGATGACCCTGAATTGAATGCTACTTTTCTCAAAAGCCTTGGTGATGTATGGAAGATTGAGACAAGATCCATTCTTGTCAATAACACCCACAAGACCTCCAGGTTTGATGACATCTTCAACAAACTAAGACTGTTGGAGAATGAATGGCTTTTGGATAGTGATAATAAATCTTCCAGCAGTAACATGGCCTTCTTCTCACAAAGTGAAGGCCAATTTGATTCCATGAACTTCTATGGACATCCAGCCACTGGATCTCAAGGTGTCAGCGCTGGATGTCAGTCTGTCAGCGCTGGATCATATCCTGTCAACGCTTTATACTCAAGCGCTGACACACACAACTTTGGCGCTGATAGAATTAAACCTGCTGGTTTAGATCTAGATACTGTGTGTGCATTCATTGCTTCTTTGCCCAGTGATTCAAGGATTACTTATGAAGATCTTGAGCAGATAAGTGATGAGCAACTGGAAGAGATGGATATCAAGTGGACTATGGCTCTTGTAAGTTTAAGAGCAAACAGGTTTAATAAAAGGTTCAAGAAGAAGATGACCTTTAATGCTAAGGATGTTGCTGGCTTTGACAAGTCCAAGGTTGAGTGCTATAACTGTCATAGGATGGGGCACTTTATGAGGGAATGTAGATCTCCAAGAAGATCTGATGCTGGTAAGCCTTCAAGCCAAATGGTTAAGAGCCAAGATCCCAAGGCCATGGTTGCTGTTCAACAAATTGATGGTGTTGGAGGATGGGACTGGAGCTGGAACTTTATGGCTAAGGATGAGGAAGAGGACAGAGCTTTGGTTGCTGAAGTTAAAGAAGAGCATGTTGAATATGCTCTCATGGCACACTCCTCCTCTTCATCAGATAATGAGGTATATGATGATGCTTTCTGTTCTAAGGGTTGTCGTTTAAACACTGAAAAATTAAATCAATAGATAGTAAAATTATTAGATGAGGCAAGTACTAAAAGATGCAAAGTATCTAATTATCAACTTGCTCTTACCCAAACAGAAAAGACAGTAGCTGAGTATAAGAAAATGGAGTTTGATTTAAAGGATCAAATAAATATCTTAAAACATGAGTTACATCAAAGTAAAGATGTTCAAGATATAGTAAACAGGGTTAATCTTGATTTGATAGCTCAGTTAGAGGAGGCTAACAAAAATAAAGATAATGTGAGTCTTAAAATCCAGAGATTTGATAAGGCCACACAATCCCTAGGAGAGTGTGTTAGTAAACAAAGAGACTCTAAGGACATGAGTGGGATTGGGATGAATAATTATACTGGTGTTCCACCACCAGCTGGGGATTTCTATGGTGTCCAATCAAAGGACTTATCTTGGACTGGCTTGCCAGAACTTCAAGAGAAGGAATTTATTCCTCCACCTAGAGTGACTTCCCCAGTTGAGGAATACAAGCAGAAACTGACTGACCTAGATGAGTGGAAGAAAGCTAACCACACTTTGTTTGTTAAGGGAGGGTTGTTGTGTGAAAGTCCAAATGAGCCCACACCAAACATGATACCAATTGTGGAGTCCAATGATCCTAAACCTATTAAAATCACACACCCTACTACTGGCAAAGCTATTGACCTTGGCCCACAAACTGTTAGAAAACCTAGTGTTAAATATGCAGAGATGTATAGGAATACTAGGTCACCAAAAAGCCAAGTTAGTAACCATGGAACAGGCTTCTTTGCTTCTAGACCTAAGACTATGTCTAGAAAAGCTTGTTACACATGTGGTAGCTTCTCACATTTGGCATACAAATGTGTCAACGCTTCCAATGTCAACGCTGATAGGAACCATTTCAACGCTGACAAAAGTCAACATAGGTCAAACACTGTCAGACCCAATACCTTTGTGAACAAAAGTTCACAAGTTGTTAGACCAGCCCCATTCTTTTCTAGAGGGTCTAACACACAAGGCCTAAGACCTTTTCAAAAGTCAAACACTTGGTCCAATAGGCAATGGGTTCCTGTAGCAAACCCTAGGTTCATCGCTGATAAAGGCAATCGGGGCGCTGACAAGAACAATTTCAGCGCTGACAGACACACTGCCAAACCTAGGTATTTGCAACCACAGGGAAATAGGTCTAAAGCTTCTACTAGCTTAACATGGAGACCAAAACAAGACCAAAACTCTAATTCTACTGGTGTTTCTATGACATGCAACAGGTTTCATTATATTTCAAAAGCAATGTCAACACCAATTGGGGTTAACTGGGAATTTCATTCTAAAAGGGATGAAAATGGGGTTGTTATGAGAACCAAGTCTGTTCTTGTTGAACAACCAGATGAATCCAAGTCTTCCAAGGCTTGGGTTCCCAAAGAAAACTAATGTGTTTTCTTTATGTGCAGGGCATTCAGAAGAAGATCAATGATTATGGATATTGGGATAGTGGATGCTCAAGGCACATGACAGGGAAGGAAGACTATCTGACTAATTTCTCTCCTATTCAAGATGGTGATAAGGTATACTTTGGAGGGGGCTATGGCACCATCAAAGGAAAAGGAACCCTTGTCACCAACAATCTACGATTTGAGAATGTCTTCCTGGTAAAAGAACTGGATTATAATTTGTTTAGTGTATCACAAGTGTGTGATAACAAAAATAAGGTTCTTTTCACAGATACTGAGTGCTTGGTGTTAAGCAAAGATTATAAGCTCCCTGAGGAAAAATACATAGATTTTAGAACACCAAGGCATAAAGACATATATAATGTGAATCTTAATGGAATTAAGATAAATAATAAAATGTCATGTCTGTATGCTAAAGCCTCAGTAGATGAAAGTAATCTTTGGCACAGGAGATTAGGGCACATAAACTTTAAGAATATCAATAGACTTGTGAGGCTTGGTTTAGTTGATGGTTTGCCTGAAAAGGCTTTCCACAATGACCACACTTGTGTTGCATGTCTTAAGGGCAAGCAGCACAAGGTCTCATTCAGGTCTAAACAGGTGCACTCTAGTTCTAAACCACTTCACTTATTGCATATGGACCTCTTTGGTCCAACTAATATAGAAAGTTTGAAGGGTAAATCATATTGTTTTGTTATCACTGATGATTATTCCAGGTTTACATGGACTTTCTTTTTAGCCAAGAAAAGTGAAACTGCCCAAAGTCTGATTAACTTTATTACCCAGATTGAAAAGAAGAATGGTAATGAGGTCAAAATCATTAGAAGTGACAATGGGTGTGAGTTTAGAAATCAGTTGTTAGATGATTTTTGTGCCAAGAAAGGTATTACTAGGCAGTTTAGCATAGCTAGAACCCCACAGCAAAATGGGGTTGCTGAAAGGAAGAATAGAACCCTTATTGAAGCAGCCAGAACCATGTTGGCTGATGCCCACTTTCCTATAGCCTTTTGGGCTGAAGCTGTTAACACAGCTTGTTATGTTCAAAATAGGGCATTGGTCAACAAAATACATAATAAGACACCTTATGAATTACTTTGGGGAAGGAAGCCAAATATTGGCTTTCTCAAGCCTTTTGGTTGTCATGTAGTTGTCTTAGAAACTAGTGAAGCCCTAGGTAAATTTGATTCAAAAGGTGATGAAGGCTACTTCATGGGTTATTCAGTGCAGAGCAAAGGATATAGGGTTTACATTAAAAAGGAAAAACGTATACTTGAAAAAGTACATGTTAGGTTTTTAGAGCGTAAACCTAGTGATCCTGAAAGTGGTCCAAATTGGTTGTTTGACTTAGAACCTTTATCTAGAGCTTTAAATTATATGCCTGTTACTGATCCAGACATTGTGAAGGTAACTTCAAGTGTTTTGGAAAAGAGAATTGGTAATGTTTCAGGTGTACAGGTTGCTAAGGAGGATGGACCACCAGCAGTTAAATCATCTCCCACACAAGAATATGTTACACTTCCTATATGGACAGATGAGTATTATGCTGCTGCTGCTGCTGCTAGAAAAGATAATGGTGGTTTTCAAATACCACCAAATACAAACATGCATACTTCTTCAGGCGCTGACAAAGGGAAATCAAGCGCTGACAAGAGCAATTCAGACGCTGATGGATCAGACGCTGACACAAACAGTTCAAGCGTTGTTAGCCCAAGCGCTGACAAACAAGGTTCAGACTTTGACAACACCTTTGCACATCTTTTCTCTTCACATTTTGAACAAGGTGGACCTTCCAATGTCCATGAAGAGATTCATGTTGATCAAAGAGAGTCTGATGAAGAAGATATTGGCAACATGGAGCGTGAAATTGAGGACACCAGACTTTTTGAAGGAGGAGTTCTCACTTCCACAGCAAAGGATCACCCCACATCTCAGATCATTGGTGATGTTATGGCTCCAGTTCAGACAAGAAGATCCCATCAAAGTCTTGGTGGATTTATTGCCAATATACACAAGAAGGTTGATACCCCTCTTGTCCAAGCATGTTTGTTTGCATGTTTTCTTTCACAAGAAGAACCCAAGAAAATTTTTGATGCTCTCAAAGAACCTAGTTGGGTGGAAGCAATGCAGGATGAGCTTCACCAATTTGCTATACAAGATGTTTGGGAGCTGGTTGATTGTCCTAGATATGTGAGACCAATTGGGACAAGATGGGTTCTAAGGAACAAGAAAGATGAAAGAGGCATTGTGGTCAGAAACAAGGCACGTTTGGTAGCTCAGGGATATACACAAGAGGAAGGAATTGATTATGAAGAAGTTTTTGCACCAGTTGCAAGAATTGAAGCTATAAGAATTTTTCTAGCTTATGCCTCTTGCATGAACTTCACTGTTTATCAAATGGATGTGAAGAGTGCTTTCCTCTATGGGACAATTGTTGAGGAAGTATACGTTATGCAACCTCCTGGTTTTGAAGATCCTGAAAATCCAGACAAGGTTTATAGAGTGAAGAAAGCAATGTATGGACTTCATCAGGCCCCAAGAGCATGGTATGGTACATTGTCCACTTACTTGGTGGACAATGGATTCAAGAGGGGCACCATAGATCAGACACTATTTACAAAGAAGAAAGGAAAACATGTGTTGCTTGTGCAGGTCTATGTTGATGACATCATTTTTGGGTCTACTGATCCAAAAATGAGTGAGGATTTTTCCAAGCTCATGACAGATAAATTCAAGATGAGTGCAATGGGTGAGATGAACTTCTTTCTAGGTTTACAAGTTCAGCAGAAAGAAGATGGTATCTTCATCTCCCAAGACAAGTATGTAGCTGAAATCTTGAAGAAATATGGTTTTTCTCCACATGAAAAGGATGCTTCCACTCCTATGGATAGGGAACACCCTTGGGGAAAGATTGGAGCTGGAAAGGATGTGGATGTTAGGCACTATAGATCAATGATTGGTTCATTGATGTATCTTACAGCTTCAAGACCTGACATCATGTTTGCTGTGTGTGCATGTGCACGCCATCAAGTGACTCCTAAAGAATGTCACCTTTTTGCTGTGAAAAGAATTTTTAGGTACCTAAGATGTTATCCAGATCTTGGCTTGTGGTACCCAAAAGATTCTCCATTGGATCTTATTGCGTATTCAGACAGTGATTATGGTGGTGACAAGTTTGATAGGAAATCCACAACTGGTGGATGCCAATTTCTTGGGAGTAGATTGATATCTTGGCAATGCAAGAAACAAACAGTGGTGGCAAACTCTACAACTGAAGCAGAATATGTGGCTGCAGCTGCTTGTTGTGGACAAGTCTTATGGATTCAGAACCAGCTGTTGGATTATGGGTATAATTTTATGCATACCAAGATTTTTGTAGACAATAACAGTACTTTATGCATTATTAAAAATCCTGTACATCATTCTAAAACCAAACACATAGAAATTAGACATCATTTTATAAGAGATTGCTTTGAGAAAGGTTTAATACAACCAGATAGGGTAGCCACAGAAGATAATGTGGCTGATTTATTAACTAAACCTTTTGATGCTGGAAGATTTCAATATTTGGTAACAAATATTGGAATGGTTAATCTCACTTAATATGTGTTTTGGAACCTTTTTGTAAAAGTATGTACAGGATAATGCATTGTTATTGGTCTTTATTTAGATTTTTCCACTTTATTTTTCTAACACTGACAAAGGTAAATGTAACGCTGTCAAGTGTTATTTTGCCGTTGTTAGAGATATTATTGTCTAACGCTGACAAGAGTTCCTTCAACGCTGATAAGTGTTGTCGGGACGCTGTCAGCAACAAATGTTAGTTTTGTGGTTTTCATCTAAATGTGTAGGTAGGTGGTAGCTTTATGCCATTGGATACAGAGTTGCTTATGGATCTTTGAAGAGCTATTTGGACATGTTTTTGTTTATGGATGATGGTTGGAATATTCATATTCCTATCTTGACATAAATTTTTAATGTTCATATATATTTTGAGAACTCATGTATCATAGTTTAAGGGGAGGTTTAAGGAACCTGTAGGACTCTTGGGTATTCTTACAATACTCTCATCACAATTCTAGATTGTGTCCACAGGTGAGTATGGGTTAGTTTTACTAAACCATGAGGCACTGTAGCATGCAAAGTTGACAAACTCTGCATGCTGCCAAGACAGTTTTGGCCTAGAATTGGTTGTGGTCTGATGGGAGACTTGGGAATAGTTTTGTTATGGGATTACCTGGGAGTTACAAAGAATTTTATGAGATAACTGTGTTGGTAAGTATTTTGGTTAGCAAGGGACACTAGAGGACATTTGTGTCTATCTTGCTTAAGCAAGTGTGTATAAATGGACAGTGCTTGCCGCCCAGTAATTATTATCAACTTGTAAGATATTTCCCTTAGGATAAATTACTTTGTTAAGGTCTTTTTCTTTTTAAATATTTTTATTTTTAGACGCTGACAAGTTTTTCTCCAAACGCTGTTACGTCCAATCGTGACGCTGACAAGGCTTTAGGCAAACGCTGACAAGAAAATATAGCCGTTGGCCGCTGATGGGCTATTTTTGACCGTTGACACCTAGTGGGCCCTACCCAGTTGTTATTTTTGACTAATCTTTGGCCGTAATTTTGGGGAGTTGTTACTTTTAATTAATGCATGAGATAAGTTATATTTGATTCAATATTTTCATCATTGCTCTTTGAATATAACCGCCTCATTTTTGACCAATCAAAATCATGCATCTCTCCTATAAATTTGGTTAAACTTTTTATTCTGGGTATTCATATTTTCTTGTCTAACACTTTTCTCCTAGATTTTTCCCATATCACATAACCTAAACAGCTTTCACAATGGCACCCAAGTTCAACTCAAAGAATTTAACATTGGAGTTCAAGAGTCAACATAATATGATAGCTTACTTGACTGCTGATGATGATTTGTTCCCTCAGTATTCACAAATGGTGGCATTTTTAAATGCATCCTCATTAAGGTATGCACTTTCTCATACACCATTAGTCCCTGTCGCACACATTAGACAGTTTTGGAACACTGCTAGTTCCACAACAGCTAATGGAGTGACCACATTAACATCTACTGTTCATGGAAGAACATGGGTGGTCACTGAAGCCTTGGTTCGCCAAGCTTTGTGTCTTGATGACGCTGATGGTGTGACTACCCTTGCCATTGCAACAATAGAACAAGGTCTTAGGGAATTGGGTTATCCTATTCCTGCTGATGTCACTTTAAATAAATATCATAAGCAGGAATTTCCCTCTGACTGGAAATATTTGATACATGTCCTGTTACAATGCTTAAGTCCAAAATGTACTTCTTTTAATGAAATAAACAGGTCAATTGCAAGTGCTTTGGTTTGTATAACACGTGGGCTTAAGTATAATTTTTCAAAAATGATTTTTGAAGGGATGTGTAAAAACAAGGGAAGTAAAATGACTTTGGCTTACCCTAGATTTTTGCAAATGGTCTTTGATTTACAAGAATATTGTTCTAGGGATCATGACACTTTTTATGAGATCCCTAAACAACAGAAAACCATTTTTGCTAAAATGAGCTCCACAAACAGATCCATACCTCTTACCCAACCCATGCTTGAAGTAATTCAGGCTGCTCAACCACAACCACAACCACAACCAGACCCTGAACCCCAACTTGAGCCTATTCATGAACCATTACCTTCACCAGAAAACATGGACATTGACCAACCCAGCGCTGACACTCAAAATGTTGGCGCTGACACAGCCAATCCCAACGCTGATACCATTCCTGAACAATCCCAAACACTCCTTCATCAACCCACACCCACACAATCTACTTCATCTTCCACCCCATTGCAATCTAGGTTGAATAAACGCCAAAGGACTACTGGAGTGTTCTCCTCTAGTGGTCATAGCCTTGTAGCAGAGAGAACCACCTCCACAAGTGTGGCTGGTGACATGGATGAGGCTGGGGCTATTGACACAGGCTTAGATGCTGGTCAAGACAGTCCCAACATCATTAAGACCTCATCCATGCCCTATGATTCTATTTTGGGAGGTCAAATCCCCATTCTAGCTGAGGGCAGATTGGAACCTATGACTTTAATTGAATTGACGGCTGCTGTCATTAGCTTGCAAAAGCAAAATGTCAGCCTTGTACAAACTGTCAACAAACAGGGCCGTGAACTCCAAGTATTGAGGGAGCGGGTAACTGTTTTGGAGAATCCAAGTAGCAGGAGTCTAATGGAGGAATCTTCCAAAGGGGAGGATGAAGAGGATGAAGAGGATGAGCTGATTCATACAGCTAGTGAGAAGAGTTCAGAAAAGAGTTCACAATTTAGTGAATCTTTACAGGTGGCTGAAGCACTCACCAAAATTGAAGAAGCACCCAGTTATTGATACATCCAAGGTGACACCATTAAACTTGGAAGGATCTTTCAAAGAAACATTGGGCGCTGATACAGGTTTGGACGCTGACACATCCAGCGCTGACAAAGGTAATCGTGGCGCTGATAGAGGTAACTTGAACGCTGATAAAGTTGCAGGTGGTGTTGATGTATTCCAGCCATCAACAATCATCAAAGATGTGTCCACACAGGTTTCTTCTTCTACTTTACCTACTATTGATCCAAGAGCTAAAGGTAAAGGAAAATTGGTTGAAGAAGATGTTCCAAAGAAAGATGCAGCACAAATTGCATTTGATGAACAGTTGGCTGCACAACTTTTGGAAAGAGATTTGAAGAGGAGTGGAAGATCACCATTTGTTGTTTCTGAGAGTGAGGAAGAAAGTGGTGATGGAAAAGGAAATGAGGATTGCTCAAAGACCAGTAAAGAAAGGAGATCCTTTTCAATTTCCCAAAGATATGGATGTGTATTTTCCAACTGAAGGTGTCATAAGGAAGCATCTCAAGCTTTCTCCATTGGAAGCTTCAGATTTGGTTAATGTAGTACCTCTGGATGACAGAAATCCAATCATCAGTTTTGATGAAGATGAGTGTGGATTTTGGAAGATTGGCAGATTTGGAAAGGAGGTACATACTTTCACTTCAGTCATTTCTATATTTGCAAGCATAGACAGAGAAGACTTGGTGCATCTATGGAGATTAATAGAGGCCAAGTATACAGCTGAAGCACCTACTTCAGCAAATGGAATAAGACTTTGGAACACATTTTTAACTTTGTGTGGTCCAAGAGAAGCAGATCCTGCCATATGGAAGGATCTTGAAGATGATCTCAGTAATCTTCATTGGAGGCTTTATTCTACTTGTGGTGTATTTCATATGAGCTCTACAAAGTTTTCAGAATATCTACTTGTGGATGCTGACTATTTCTTGTCCAAAGAAGTATTGGAGAAGATGCTAGAGACACCCTTGGAGATTGATTATACTAGTGATGTGGCCAAGGACTTGATTAGATATGTTTATCACCAACATAAGAAGTTTTTGCAAGATTCCTCCTAAGCCTTAAGTTTTTATTCAGAAACTTGATCATTGGAATAGATATCAAGTTTAGGGGAGGATTGTTGGGAATAAAATATGGGTCAGTTCACTAGACGCTGATAAGAAGAATGTCAACGCTGATAAGAAGACATTGGACGCTGACAGCCAAGCGTTGACAAAGAAGAAGTCAACGCTGACAGCCTTGAAGATTGACGCTGATGGAATATCTTCATACGAATCTTTTGTTTATTTGTTTCTTTATTGTGTATGGTAAAGATAAGCTCGACATTGTATTTTCCATTATTATCTTTACCTAGAATAGTTGATTCGTAGCTTATTGTACAAGAGTTCTTAATCTATAAAAGAAGGTCTTTTAGGTTAAAGTTAATATATCAGTTTTCATAAGTTTTCACAAGTTAAACCTCTTTCATTGTAATCAAGTACGATCATTCTAATACAAGTGAAAGTTTGTTTAACATCTTTGTGTTTTAGATCAAGTGTTAATTCCGCATAACACTTTGTTACTTTATTCATAAGCAAAGGTTTCTCTACGTGTAGTACTTGATCTAATCTCGTATACACAAAGCTTAATCGATCTAAGTTTGGGATCAACATTGTCCTTTAGCTAACTATTGATTAAATCGTTCACTTTATTTTCAGACTTAATAACTATCGAAATAAGTCAAAAATGCATCCTCGTGATCATTCAAGACAATAATAAAATATAAGAGATACACCTAGGAATAAGGGAGTCTAAGTGAGTAATTGGCCCACATGAGTTCGTGATGGTTTACTAACTTATAATAACAATGATCTCGTTTTTAAGCTTGGTTTGGAGAAAGTGAAAACTTGAGGATGATGATTATTCATGACATTTCCAAAACCCAAGGTATGCTTTTGATTTCTTTATTTTGTATGTCTTTAATTTTCTATCTCTTCAATAAAGGCCAACGTGGATTAATTATGATGAAAAGTGTAATCTTGCTTTGTAACTAATGCATTGCATGAGGACATTGCAATGGTCAAGTGTAGGGGATTTGATATGTGTGTAAACACACATCTTTTCTACCACTTAATTACAATAATAACCGGACCAAAACGTGTATTTTATGTCTTTTATGTCGGAATTATGCGTGGTTTGTGTTTTTGTTGTGATTTAGGACGAAAAGGTGAAAAGTGGAGAAAACATGGGAATTCACGGGCATTTACGGACTTTTATTGAAGAAAAAGATGAAAGACGAAGTCAATAAGTCAAGAGTGCAAAAAGAACGGAAGTCCAAGACCAATTCTGAAGATTTATCGAAGAAAAAGTCAAAAGACGGAAGTTTATCAAAATCCGAGAAACTCAAGTCGAATTTATTGAAGAATTTAAAGACGAGTTCAAAGAAATCGCGAAGCCAAAAGTCCTTAAAGTTCAAGTTTAAAAAAGATTAGAAGAATAAAGGACTAATGGTGCAATTAATGAAGATAAAAGAAGGAAGGACCTAATCTTGTAATTAAGAGAAAAGGAAAGAGGGGAGGAAGCTTACTAATCCTCCCCTATATATAGATTAGGACTAGTTAAGTTTATTTCTTGTTGGCTAATAGTGACAATTAGTCTTCCACCATTTAATTACCTTTCATTTAAATACTTGTCAATTTAATTACCTTGTCTTGCACCTTAAATTCATTTAATTTCAAGTAAGTTTCCATTTAATTCTTGTCAATCTTTACTTTATCTTGTTAATCTCTCATCTACCTTTCTAAATCTTTGATTTGTATGTTTATGTTTGTGTTCATGTTCATGCTTTTATTTTGATCAAGTGGGTTTTTGATTATTGTGGTTAAATTTGTTTGTTTTATTGATTTTAATTGTTTGTTTATGTTTACTGTTGTTACGTTAATAGTTTAATTAAATCTTTGTGTTGATTTTGGTTTAATCTGTGATATATCTCTTGTTATTTTTGATCCCTTGTTCTTAAGTTTGTTTCTGTGTTTCTGTATTCCCAGGAAAAGTTCCGAGCCAAGGCAAGAAAGGCTATTCATTCGTAACTTTCCAAGTTCCGAACCAAGGGGCTTCATCCGGAAGTCTAGAAGTTCCGGATCAACACCAAAAGTTCCGGACGAAGGAAAAGTTCCGGGTCAAGCATTCTTTATTCGGAACTCAAAAACTTCCGAGTCAAGACCTTCATTCGGAACTTAAAAAGTTCCGGATCAAACAATTCATTCGGAACTTTAAAAGTTCCGGATCAATACTTCCGGACGAACTTCCGACTCAATTCTTCCGAACGAACTTCCGGATCAACACCAAACTTCCGACTCAAGGTAGCTTCATTCGGAACTTTAAAAGTTCCGAATCAAGGCTTTTGGGGTTTGGGAACTTCCGACTCAAGACTGCTTCATTCGGAACTCAAAAAGTTACGAATCAAGCTAGTTCATTCGGAAGTTTTGAACTTCCGAATCAAGGGTTCTGTAAGTTTCTTTTCTTCAGTCTTTCTTTTTAAATTTCAGTCTTTTATTTTCAATCTTTATTTTTCCCGCCTTTTATTTAATTGCACTTTAAAATTATTTGTCTTAGCTTTATTTTAGCCTTGCCTTAGTTTAAGTTTTAGTTGCGTTTTAAGATTTCCTTAGATAGATTTAAGTTTACGTCATTTACTTTAGTGCTTTTTAATTTTAATCACGCTTTTAAATACTTGCACCATTATTTTAATTAGACTTAGATTTACTTTAAGAGCACCTTTACTTCAATTGTTTCGCACTTTTTATTTTAAAAACTACAACGACACACTTTTGTTCCACCAAAATAAAACTGAGTCACACATTAAACACAAGTTTTTCAATTCGAAGAGACACACGACAAAGAACTTTTTAACCTGAGTAAAATCGAGATATCAGTGAGTCCCACTTATACATCTAAATTGTAAGTTTCGAGATCTGATCCCCATCCGATGAGGAAGTTTTATTCTGAACATTGAAGGGTAGGTTATGTTCTGCACCGATGTTGTCGTTGTTGAAAGGGTCTGAAGTATTTATAGCTTGTAGTTTGCTGTGATGTGTCTCATAAAGGTTATGTAGTTGTGGTGTTTGCTTTGAGATTGTAGGAATATTATTTGTACGGAATCAAGTGTGTAGTGATAAAGGACCATAGAAGTTGCTCCATAATTAATTTCTTAGGATGATAAAGGAAATGAGTAGGGGATTACCAACTATATATATGTTTTAAGTATCTGAGTATGTTGATGATTATGACTGTGAGTGATTATGACTACGAGATTTGCTACCATCCGGGAAAGGCGAATGTGGTAGCTAATGCACTTATCAGGGATAAAAAGGGGAAAATCTTTAAAGATTTGAGTTTTGGTAATGACAAGAAGTGTGGGCTTGATAGCAAGGATATGAAATTTTAAGTTAGTGGTCTGATAGGGAAGGATGTCAAGGTAAGTGATTTCAACCTTTTATCGAACGTATGGAAAGGATTTTGTTGTAAAGTCAAGTTAGACGTGGTATATTGATCACTCCTAACATACCTAAGTTGAGAGAGTAAGACTTAGTGATGAAGGAATCTCACAAGTCAAGTAATCGATACGATTTGGTTTGGGTAAAGATGAAAGTTGAGTTGAGTACTGTGTGTTATACAGATACCGATGGACAGAGCGAAAGGATGATTCGAACATCAAACGGTATACTTGTGTGTGTGTGATTGACTTAGAAATTGTTGGAATTTTTATATGACGATGATTATCATGCTAGTAGTAGTAAGGCTGTACCATTGATGGTACATAAAGAACGTCCATTTGTGAAGGTTAAAAAACATGAGTTATGGACGTAAGATTAGGTTTTCGGTGTATTGCAGAAATGTAGGTGGAATTGAATGACGGAACTAGAAGTGATATTGGCAATATTGATAAGATTGTATGGATTAAAGATTATCCATTAGTAACAAGGAATCATCAGAAGAGTTATGTTGGTATTCGAGGAAATCGATGGAGTTGGAAATTGGGAAACGTGGTTATGCTTAAGGTGTTGTTATGACGGGTGAAATTTGTTCTGAGAACAACAAGGAAAGAATTCAACTTGAAGATAAGTTGCTTTTCATAGAAAGAACTTTGAAGAGTTCTTATGAGGACGAAACATATTAAGGATTATACTATAAGGATACAAGAATTCCAGGAGTGGAATCTGAAATTGTGTAGGAAGCATGAGTATTTCTTTAAGGAAAAGAATTCTCTTTTGTTCTGGAGGTATGGGATGTGAGTATCAGAGGGGCCGAGCGCCGGGAAGTCGCTCTCTTTTAGGAGGGTAGGATGTGACAACCCAAACCCGAGGTCATTTATTTAATATTATATAATATTATTTTTACGAATAATTTTTAAATTTTTGATGAGTTGAATGAAATGACGATTGATGGTTTATTTAAAACCGACGTTGGAGGTCTTATTTTTATCTTTTTACTAATAACGAGGATTATTAGTGACTACGATATTGACGGATGCCCGAGATTTTATGTTATATCATTTGTTGTCTCGATGTTTATATTTTTGACGTTTTTATTTTAAGTTCATATTAAGTCGAACCGGGATCATATTATCATCACATTTTGAGTGCGTTTTAATTTTTGAAAAGTATTTTTACGAAACCCGAGCCTCGTAAATATTTTCAAAATTTACAATTTACATTTTCCACCCTTACAACTATTTTATTTCATTTTGGACCAAAACTATTACAAATTGACAAAACTAGTCCCTCCACCACCATATATAAGGTGATTTCTCACCTAGCTTTCTCACACACATGCAAGGTACATCAAAAATCTTCCCACCCCTCTCTCCCCTATCTAAACCGTCACCCCCCCTCCCCTTCACCATTTCAACAAATTTTCTTGCAATTTCAAGCTTGATTCATCCAAAAACAATTAAAGACCACCTCATAAAATTCAATTGTGCATCTAATGGTAAAAATTTTATACACATGCAAGAACTTTTATTTTTTTGATATGATCCATGCTTGTTTGATCTATTTTTGTTGTGTGGGTATGTTGTTAGTAGTGTTTTATATATATTTTAAACATTGCATGTTGAAATTTTTGAGTGGGTAATTTTTGTATGATCATTTAAATGTGTTATCGGTTATTTAAGTTGTTGGTAATGATATTAGGGTGATATTAGGCATATGAGAATGATTAAAATGTGGTGAAAAATTAATTTTGAATGATTTTTATATATATTTTTTTAAACAGATTATTAAACTTAATACTCTAAAAATTAGAGTTTGAGTTTGAGATGAACTAGTTAGATATTGTTGTAGAGGATGTTTTTAGCTTCGATTTGATACAAGGTATGGCTTCTAGCTCCAAACGAGCGAAAAATTACGTTAGTTTTATTATTCGTGTACCGGGAGACGAGTATCGTCACAATATATAATTGTTATCGATATTTGGATCGAATCTCGGGGACTATAAAATGGATTTTTAAAATGAGTCATGGACTGATTTTGAATGATAAGTATGATGATGTTGAGTTATTTTCAAAGTTGAGTGTCGATTTTGTAACCGGAGAAAAATAAATGGTTTAAAAGACTATATGAGTTGTTGACGTAAAACTGTCCGGTTTTTGTAGTTCAAAGATGTGTCGGGCAGGGAACTTTAAAAGTAAAATCTTTTGATGGGCTTTTAACAGGTCTTTCTATATATATAGTAAGTGAGGTTTCTGATTAGTATCATAAATATTTGATGTGTTTAAGTGGGGTAAATGAGCTCGTACATTTGGTGTGTACCGGCAGATTTTTATCGAAAGAATTAGCTAATAGAATAAACATATAGAATTGAGTAAAAGGTCACTTGTATTATTTTCTTTTGGGGTTGTTGAGATTTCATGATTTTGAGTTTGATATTATTAAGTATGGATTTTATTCGATTTTATTATTGATGAACGCGCCTTATTTGATAGGTTGCGGTTTTTATGTTTATCGGGCATCAACTATCGTCGAAGGTCATCTTGCTACTGCTATTACCCCAGGTGAGCCTATAGCCTCGCTTTTGTAATTGTTTTGAATGATTTTAAACCCGCGAGGGGGATACATGCTATTTGAAAGTAAAATGAACACAAGTCATGATTGATTGTTTGGACCCGAATATTGCCTTTGTTGCCTTTGTTGTTTTGAATTGTATAAGTACCTAAGCTGCAAAAGTCCCTAAATTCATGAGCCGTTAACTATCTTCTGACTTGATGTTGTGAGTTGGGAATAGCCGCTTATTCTAATAATAGTACTATTGGGCTGACAACCCTATCCGAGATCAGGGCTTTACGCTGAGTAACCCGATGGGAAGGATAATTTTACGAGAATGAGAATGTGGTATACTTGCAACTGATACCCTAGTAGGGGCACTGGAATTCATCTAGTCATCTCTGCTTTAGGCGTGGGTGAATAAGTTAAGGGGTCGATGTCATGAGCTTACTATAATTCAATAGCTATTGCTATATACCAGAATGCCTGACTAATAGATTGTATGCGCACAATTCTATAGTGATCTTGATTGATTTTTCTCTTGTGTTCAAATGTTGATTTAGAAAACCTATAGACTCGCTCAACCGTTGTGTTGATAATTTTAAGCATGTATTTCAGGAATTGAAGATGATGAATTGCGGAGCTTGCTGGAGAAGGATTGCGGATTGCTTTTGTGGTGATTGGTCTAAAACGGATTTCTTTCCCTTTTTGTCTTAAAAATAATAATGTACGGTCATGCACTTTGGTAAATTTTGTTGATTTGATAAAATCTTTGGGGGACCTAAATATAACTCTGATATTTCTAAAATTGTTTTACTTGGGATCGAAAGTTTTAGACAATGGTTAAATTATATCATTTTATACTTCAAATGTATCATTTTGAGATTGTTCAAAGTGCCTTGTATAACGATGTTTGTATTTAGCACCCAAATGTGTATTTCCGCTGCGCAATGTAATTTGGGGGTGTTAAAATTACCCGCGGTTATTTACCATTATACCCCTAGGGTTTGTAAATGTTTCAAGTAATTACAACGTTAGTCCCTCCCTAGTTACACGTGTAACTAGGGTTTGTTAAAGTTTCACATATTGTCAATTTTGGCCCTTTAAGTATTCGGCTTATATTTAGGTTAACATAAGTTTCATAAACGCCCCTAGGGCTTCAATTAAGTTTCTGCAAAATCCAAAACAGCCCCTAGGGTTTGTTTAGGGTTTGAATAACTTTCCTAGCTTGGCAAAAAGGGCCCCTAGGGTTCCTATTACTTTCGGTATGTGGCAAAAGGGGACCCTAGGTTTCTAACTAAGTTACACAATTAATCCTAACTTATTAATAATTACAATTGAGTCCTCCAACTATATTTAAGTCTCGAATGGTATTAAAATACCACCCTAGACTCTCGACTATTTACAATATAGGTCCTTTCGTTTTATCTTTTGTTAAAATGAGTTACTAAATGTGTCCATTTAAGTCCCTAAACTTATAATAATTACAAAATCAATCCGAAAACTTTATGTTTATCATTTTTAATCCGAAACTTTATAGATTTACCATTTTAATCCAAAACTTCATAAAATCATAATTTTAACCCCAAAAGTTTTATAATAACATTATTTAATAAAAATAAAGTTTATTTTAGGTATGTTTATTCTAGTGGGCTTAATAGCTTAATTTCTATAAGGCAACTAATGAGCTTAATAATCTAAGGCAACTAGTTATATTTTTAGTTAGTAACTTTAGATCTAGTGCTCCTAGGCTTATCTAAACATTACAAAGTTAACCACCACACTAAACCATGAGGATACCCCACGTCTAGTTTTTATGCATGCTTAGGTTTTTATGGTTTTTTCTAGTTAGGCATGTTCACGAGATTATGTTCATTATGGTTAACAAGATTTTTTATCACACTAAGTGATAAACCCATTTTAGCCGTGACCCTATATAGTCTAGGGTTTCTGAATTTTGTTCTTAGGTTTAAGCTTTACTAGTGATAGGTATATATATAAGTTCATGTGTATGAAAATGAATATATACAAAGGATAGGTTTCATGTTACTTACTTGTTTAGATAGATCTAGAAATGAACAAGTGAATGAGTAGTGTCTTGAGCTTGGTTTCAACAATGGTGGATACTTGGGAACAAATTCTAGTCGTGGCCTTCACTAGGGTTTTTAGGGTTTTCTTGTTGCTTTGAAGATCAAACTTGTTGTAGGAGTGACAATGATTTGCATTCAAGTTGCATGAGACATAGATTGAGGCTAATAAATGGAGTAATAAGTGAACTTGAAGGATTTTAGTGATGGAGTAAATATTCTAGCCGTGAGTTTGAGAGGGTGTTGTGAGAAGGATTTCAAGAGTTCTATGTTGTTTGTGTTGAGTGATATCCGAATATAGGAAGGAAAGAGAGGGGATCTATGTATATCTTGGTACTAGTACTTAGTATCTTGGAAAAGATATATTATGGATTTTGCTAGATATGGTGGAAGATATGATACAAGGTTTCAACACATGCTCAAATTAGCAACATGCTCCCCCTCCCATTTTGGTTCTAGCCATGGGTTACAAATTTAAGGGGGACAAGGATTGACAAGGCATAGTATTTGTGTATGGTGATGTGTAAGAAAGTATGGTGAAGTATAGAAAAATTAATGTGTGTAAGAAAAGTGTAAGGTATAGTATGGTATAGTGTATGGTTACTTGTAGCCTAAATGATTATGGTTAGTGCATGCATGCGTATACACGGTATACACATACATTTTTGGGGAATTGTGTTAATTTGTGTCAAGTATTGGGAGATAATAATAGTCCATGTATTATAGTGTATGCATTTGTTAAGTTTCTAGGTATTTTGGTTAAACTTTTAGATAACTTGGTGAAAGTTTATAATGAGTATATCACTATAAGTATTTTACTTGAATAAAGTAAATGAGTGACAATGTGAAATAATGTACATTGTTTTAAAGTGATAGGTGTTTATTCATAGTATGAAATATATGTAAATATATACATATAAATATAAATCCAAGTACTTAATAAATTAAGTAAATAATAATACACTGTATCAATAGTGTGTACTGAGGTGACGAGTCATTGTTTAATCATGTGGCCAGTCAATTGCCAAAGTAGTCAATAAAGACTAAAGGTGTGGCCAGTCAATTGCCAACGTAGTCAATAAAGACTAAAGGTTCATATAAATGTACAAATAAATATGAAATGATTGTATGACAAAAGTATATGATTATTAATAAGTGATATAAAAGTGGAAATGTATAGATTCCTAAAATAGTAAGTAAAACTGTTAACAAAGTCAATAAGATAAAATCAGAGGTTTTACATTGTATACTAAAGAGGAGCGAGACGGGGAAGGATTAGAGATTTATTTTCAAGGAGGTGCACGTGATCATAAAAATTTCAATGCTAATGAGTTTTGGGCAATGCGGTTTGTCAAAGATTATTGCTAATGCGGTTTGTCAAAGAACCACGGGATATGATAAAGTTCAAAAGAATGATTTGTGGTTGCTAAGTATGTTTAGGGACAAAAACCGTGAGAAATATGCTAATGTTGCTTGGGTGACTGCTAAGTGGATGAAAAGGAAAGGTCATGGGAGTCAAGCGAGTAACATGATTGTGTGTGGAAAATTTGTGACTAGATTGGCACGAAAGATGAGACTTTTGACCGTGGAATTCGTGGGTAGTCTTAGTCCATCGATTGTATGTTATACCACTGAAAAGATCACCTTAAGAGATTTGATTGTTGCCGATGGAAGGTTGATGAGGGAAGACGCGCCGGCGAGAGCACCACATGTGAACATGTCGCGAGCCCCTCGTGCATCACTTCAAGATGTTTGTGATAGGATGGGAAGGATGTAGGTTAGGCAAGAACAACTTGGGTTTATGATGGAGCGACAATGTTATAATATGGATAGGTAAGCTCTAGTTTTTTAGAGGACGGCGGAACAATACAGTGATCCAATGAGTGGAACCTATGGACCACCCGGATATCACCATGAGCCATTCTACTACACCCAACAACCTCCATTGTATCCACCACATTTTTACCCATCTTATGTTCCACCTCAAGATAAAACGGAAGAGGATATGTGATGCCTCAAGTTTGTGACTTTGTGTTAGTCGCATGTTGAAACAATTTTAAAACAATTTTTAGGATTATTACATTTGGTTTTGTAATATGCCTTTGTTGGCATTTAGGACAAGTTAAACTTTGTGTGTGGATTTTTATTTTTATTTTTATATGTGAAATATGTTCGTGTATACATTGTTTGTGTTGAAATGCAAAAAATAAGCAAGTCAGTGCATAATAAGGCGAAGATTGAAGATTTCGGCTTCGGTCACGACTTGGAATAAAAGGGGGGTATTATTCTTATTTTCCTCTACTTTTACTTTTACCTTATGTTTCGCATTTGGGACAATGCTCATAATAAGTATGGGGGTGATAAGTAGAAAATAAGAGCGTTTTAAGTTGAAAATTTTTCTGTGCATTTTGTGACCAAAAGTACGCCGCACTTTCTGGCGGATTTTTGAAAAATGAGTTGTTTTGTTAAAATAAAAAGTTTTTGTTTAAAGGGTTGATAATTCCAGTAATTGAAATGCTATTTGACTCATAATTGATAACGTTACTTGCACAATATCTTAACCACAATTGTGAGGATTTTTTAGCCTATAATTCATAAAGATTCTTACGCTTTAAATCTATTTTATGAGTATGCCGATGATTAGTTAAAATTCTAGAACTTGTGCTTAGTAATCTTTAAGAGACCGTAGTGGGATCATACTTGTATGATAAAAAGTATTGTAAATTATAAAGAGCCAAAATAAAAGAGAAAAGATTGAAAGTTTTGCCAATGTTTTAAGACGATGATATGTTGTTCAAAACCATGTCACGAAAAATGTAGTAGATCATGAGTATGGTGGAAAACAAGTTATCCCAAATGATCATTGAAAAGTTTTTACATACAAAATAAAAAATAAAAAAAGGAAAATAAAAATAATAGGCAAGGAGAGCCTGGAAGTATGAAGTGTAAAGTATGGAAATAATAACATGGTGTAAAATGATGTATTGTATACTCTTTTAGCATGTGATGGTAATAAAAGTTTTTGAAAAATACCTCTTTTGATACTTTACTTGGTGCTTACGCCAAATTGGTTTAGTTTAGTTATGGTAATTTACTTTTCATGACCGTGCTTTTGAGCGATAAATTTACCTATTTATATGAGAGTGTGTGAACTCAAAATATCTAGTTCATGAGGTGTTTTGTGGCGTTATCTTTGCTTTCAATTATTGGCATTATATATTCTTTCGACACTTGTTAAAATTAATATTTGTTACCTTGCTTGAGGGCAAGCAAGAAGTTAAGTATGGGGGAATTTGATAACGCCTCATTTATACATGTTTGTAATGATGCATTTTTCCTTGTTTGCTATGAAAATATATAAATTATGTGTTGAATTACTACTAATACAAAGTATCGTTTGATTGTAGTGAAAGAATAAAACTATGGAAAAGGAATTGAAAATATGGAAAGAAAATGACTAAAGAATAATTTAAGCCGGAAGAAGCCAAAGTGCGGCGCACATCTCATTTGTGCGGCGCAAATTTGAAGTACTACGGATTTGGAGAAATACCAAAAGTACGGCGCACATTTCATTTGTGCGGCGCACTTTTTGCTACAGTTACAAATACTTAGTGCCATTATGCATGGCAATTATTAGAGACTCTTGGCTTACATCCCAGGACTATTAACATACGACTCGGGGATTATAAAAGGCACCCTAGGACTAACAAAACACAACATTCCATTCTCCATACTCCATTGATACAATAGGGTTCAAGGAATCAAAGATTTCCAATCCTTGATCATTGTTACTAGTGGAAAGGGGGACTTTAGTTAGTTCATACAAGTTGTTGTTGTAGCAAGAAACTCAGAATATTTCTTGTTGATTGTGATAAGTTGGATCAAAACTTATAACCTTTTGGAGCAAATATTGGTTAATACTTTGTTGGTATAATTATTGTCTCAATTATGTTTACTATTCCTTTTGAATTAACATTATTTGAGATGATTGTTATTGTTATTATTATGGAGTAGATACTTGTGTAATTGGTTGGGGCTTAACAACCTTATGATTAGATGGATTAATTAGCTTCGCGAGGACGAAGTGCGGCGCACATTAGGTTTGTGTGGCGCACTTTTCTCCTTGGTTCGTGATTATAAGCAAGGTTAAAATGCTCTTGTGCTCGATACTGTTATGATTGACTATTGTTATGTGTTTGGTTAATTCATGATTATGACTAGTACTCATGTGATTGAATGGATTTCTTTCAATCTAGTCAATGAATCTTCGTATTCGCTTTTGTCGCGATTAGTGAAATAAAATACATAACAAACTCTCTCATAATTTTATTCATTACGTGAACCATTGAAATCAACATAAACCATTCTTAATGCTTTTGGTATAACATGATCTAAAGGTCGAAAAGATCGTGTTATATTAATTAGATGTTGCGTGCATGACTAGTAATCGGCATGTTGTCTTACATTGTTTATGTGCTTATATTCATTTTTTCTACCTATCTTTTCTATGGTTGTAACCTTAACCAAACGCACCTTTTAATCATTTGATAAGTATATCTTTAGAACTTGTGACGCTCTAGAGATAATTGTTTTTATCTTACAACAATAATCCCTTATAACGAACTGGATTTACCTCAACACTATGCTATACATGATAGGGTATACTTGTCGGTGTTTGTGTTTCTAGTCAATCGTTTGGTAATCTCTTGTAATATAAATTTAAGACTTGCGAAACGAACATTAGTATGCTTGGGTGTAAACCTTGTAGTGCTCCCATTGAGGTTAATTCATATAGTAAAAAGCTTAAGGATAAGTTTGGTGATGATGAAAAGCTTGTTGAAACTACTCCATATCAGAAATTTCTTGGTAAATTGATTTACCTGACTATGACTAGACCATATATTGTATATGTTGTGCATTGTTTGAGTCAATTTGTGCATAGTCATATGAAGTCTCATCTGAGGCTTGCTTTTAGAGTTTTGAGGTATTTAAAAAATGAACCTGAACTGGGTATTACTTTCAATAAAGAAGTCTTTAATACATTGAATGTATTTGTGGACTCTAAGTGGGCTAAATGTAAAGTAACTAGAAGGTCTTTGAATGGTTATTGTGTTTATCTTAGGAGTAATTTGGTTTCATGGAAGAGTAAGAAACAAAGTGTTATTTCTAGGTCTTCTACTGAGGCTGAGTACAGGGCTATGTGTAAGGTTTGGTGTGAGGTTATGTGGATTCAAAAGGTTCTTAATGATCTGAAAGTTGATGTGATGGTACCTATTGATATGAATTGTGATAATAACTCAGCTATCCAAATTTCTTTGAATCCTGTACTTCATAAGAGAATTAAATACTTTGAAATTGATCTTTATTTTTTAAGGGAAATTTTTTTTGCAGGTTTTATAAAACCATTGAAAGTGAAATCTGAAAATAATACTGCGGATATATTGTTAAAGGATTGTTGATTTCTTACTATAAAAGGTTTTGTAGTTTGCTTGATTTGTTTAATGGATTTGCACGTTAAGACTTATGGGGAGTGTTAGAAGTATAAGTCCTAACTTAGAGGACTACATGTGTCAAGTTATAAAGATGGAGGTGTTGTTTCATAACTAAGGAGTCAAGTTTGTTAGCTGAGGGACTGAAGTTAAAGTTGAAAAATATTCAAGACTTGAAGGATCAATGTGAAAGTTAAAATTATATATACTCCTCACCTACCTCCTATTTAGATCTTTCTCATTATTTTTCTAGGGTTTGATTCATAAGTTTTTTACACAATCAATTTTTTAGCTTTCTGTTTTTTGTTTGCTTCTATGACAGCCTTTAGTTTGGTAGAAACATCTGAGATCTTAGATAGAAATGTTCCACTCCTATAATAAGCAACTCCTGCTATTCTAATTAACCTTTCTTTATCTACCTGGATTACAGTATTTTGTACTATCATGCTGAATTCCGTACATTCGCAAACATTTCTTAAACCAACTTACTTCATTTTCTTGTTCACGGTGCCGCCACTGCTTTCTTCGCATATCCTTTTGGTTCCACTAATAACATAATCTTGTTCGATCAAACCCTAAATTCCGAGCAGCCCCTGGAGCCCCTGCCATTTATATTCCAATCAAAGGTTAAAGTATTGAGAAACACTTTAGGGTTTAGATTGTGCCACTAGATCATAGAATCACGCTGAAAGAAAGCATATAAAATGAATCCCAGTAACATGGAGAAGTGTAGTTGAGGCGACAACCCTCACAGTTTGCTTTATGTTAAATGTGCGAAAAGGTGAAGGCCTAAGTGAAGTCAAGCGAGAGTAAGTTTTCAAATTGTGTATAGGACCCATTGTCAACCGAAAAGCTAGGTATTCTCAAATAGGTGGGTAAGTAAATAACTGCTTATTTGATTCAACATTAAGGGGGTGTGTTGGGATTGCTTATTAGCTGCTTATTCATTAGTCATTCTGGAAATGGTATTTGGATTAGCTTATTTTGTAGAAAATGCTAGAATATTTGGAAAAAAAACAGTTATTTGCTGAAAAATTATTCAAATTCATTCAAGATGTTTTTGATTAATGATGATGCTAAAATAATAATTTGATTGCATCTCAGTTTAGTGTTTTGAAATAAGAAGCTCAGTACATATTTATCAGCATCTTGCTTGGTTTACCTCTTAATAAGCAGACGCACTATAAGAAATCCCAAACACCTTCTTAATAAGCTCATGTGGTGTAACTTGATGCTTGTGATTTAGGCTTATTTAGACTGGTAAGATAACTACTAGTTAAAAATGTTTCTTATTCTTTTAGAACTTCTCGTTTTAAGAATCTACGAAATTCCTCCTTAATTTCATGTAATGATGTTAAACCCGCTGATCCTGCTTTAAGGTTTTTAGATTCGTTAATTTTCAAACTTAGATTTACGTTTGAGTTTGTATTGTTCATGGTATGGAGAACGATGGATGGAAAAAAATAAGCAAATCTGTATTAAATATACGGGATTAGATTGTTGAGGTGGTTTCCATGTAACCCCTATATTTCAAATCAGCCACCTGGCCGTCATTAACAGAAGTTATCTGTGACAATCCGTCAATTTATGGTCAATATTTTATTCTCAATATTTATTTGAAAATATTATTTTATGAACTCACTTATTTTTGGGAAGAAATTTGGATTTACGTCTTGAAGTATCATCGACTACGTTTAAACCGGAGGATTCAACGTTACGTGCTTACGTTTACATACACCGTCTTTGGTGACAGTCCGACATTTCAGAAAATAAATTTATCTGTAAATATTATTTTGGAGTTTTAAATTTGTGTTGGTTCACAAACTCACAAATTTACGAGAAGAGATTAGGACTTACGATTTTATTTTAACGTCCTTTACGACTAAACCGGAAACCTTAGGATTACGTATTTACGTTTTCGAACTCCGTTTTTGATGAGACAATTTTTATTAGATTCGTTTTGTGCCGTTGATTCATAATTTTGTAAAAACGTTTTTCGTAAAACGACCCGAGGGCACGCAAATCGAGGAATACCCGTAAATTAGTGGGATGGGACAAACTAATTTATCCCACCCCACTACACATGGGGCGGCCAAAACTCACCAACACATCATGTGATGTGTCAAAACTTCAACATGTTAACCACACTTGTCCATTTTGCTTACAATGTAAGCTTACACTCATCACAAAACCACTAGCAAAACCATTTTCTCTCATTCTCACCATTCAAACAACTACACATTTCTCTCCTCCTCTCTTGTTTATGCCGTGCCATTTCTCCCCTTAAACACCAATTTTGATCAAAATCAACCATGAAATCTTATGTTATATACACATATGTTGAAGCCCTTTTGAAACCCTATTGGTTGGTGGTGCTTATAACATCCAAGCAGGAGTTTTTATGGAGTAGTAGGGCTGATTTTCCACAAGGTATTCATGAAGATTGGTGATCTTGAAGATGGTCATGGTTATCCACAAGTTTCTCCATCCAAATCCTTGTCTAAATCACAACCTACATCAACTTGGTGGTATAAAGATTGTCCTCCTCATCTTCTTGTTATTTTGATTATGTAATCATGTATTTTATTTCCTATTGTATATGTATATGATGATTATATGATGATAAAAGTATTGTGTGGGGATTTGGTGTTGATAAACATGCTTAAAAAGATGAAAAACTATAAAAAAAACAAGGCTAAAATCTTGTTTAAATTTGTTGGCTGTATAAAACAGTAAAGAATCAAATGATGAACTGATAAAAATGGCATAGATTAATGGATTTACAGTAAGCTATGGGTCTTGTACACATGTGAGAGTTGTCCATGCAATGGAATCATTGTAATGAGTGAGATATGATCAAAACAAGTTTAGGGTACAAATCTGAGTTTACTGTTTTGGACGATTTTTAGAAAATACTTGGAGGATGAATCAACAGTAGCTATAGAAGAGTTAAATGGAGCACATATCATGTAGTTTATGTGATAAAAATTTGAGCTTCTATCTCCATATAGAACTCTAGATATGGAAGTTTTGGTGAAGATGAAAATAAAAATCAGATTTTGGAAATTAAAGTATAATACTATTATATAAGCACTCAAAATTTAATAGTATAAAATATAAATTAAAAACCCACTAACTTATATAATAAATTTTTATAAATATTTACAATGGTAAATAAGTAGACATTTTATAAAAATGGTAACTTGTTAAGTTTTATAGGTTATAAAACTATAAACATGATTTTTACGACTTTTTCGGCTATTACCGTAAAATTAACGTTTTTCGCCAATTAAAACTTAGACGATCAAACCCGTCTAATGTAAAGTTTTTAAAAGTCATATACTGATATATAAGTATCTAATACAAGTAAAAACCGATAAAACCCGAACTATAGGACATACGGACATTAACGAGCTAAGTAAACATATTGGACTAATAATTGGACTAAATAAGTTAAACTCTTATGAAAAGAACTTATTGGGCTTAACCCATTTGGGCCCAACTTGTAAAGTTTAAATACTAATAATATAAGTATAAAATAGATTAAAACAAGTTAAAGAACTTATAATAAGTTTATTGGACTTAAGGTAAAACTAGTAAACTAGTATAAAAGTTATCGACACATAAACACAAAAAATGAGTAAATGAGAATATGTAAACCCACTTGATCATCATATATATATATATATATATATATATATATATATATATATATATATATATATATAAATTCATCATATGTATACATAATTGTTATTTTTATAAAGTCATTGGACATGAGTCTAAGACAAGTATTATTTGTCTAGGTTTCCGTGATTGAAGCACGTACCGTACGTCCGAATTGCCGATAACCCGCTTTCCCACATTAACGTGAGTTCATAGCCTCGCACTCTTTTAAATGTTTTTATGAAATGTTTTATAAACCCGCGAGGGAGATAACATGTTAGTTTTTATAAAATAGGACACCATTTGTCCCGATTGCTTGTTTATTGATTTGGACCCGAATGATTGTATGACCCGATTGTATGACCCGATAAATGATTAAAGGACCCGATAGATGAAATTAAATGGATTATTAAAGTTAGGTTATGTCAGTAAAAGTCCCATTAGCATGAATTGTGAACTACCGGGATTTGGTAGACGCTTGTGCATATAATAGTACTATTTGGGGACGATCACCCCAGTTCGCGCCTTGCCGGTTGATCCCCGTCGTGCCACATTGATTGGTAAGCGAATTTATGTATGAGAAGATTTCCATAGTGTGACCTTTGTGACGACACGCTACTTTAGATGGGCAAAATTGGTATCGGGTTAGCTACCCGTTGTTGGTTTAGTAAGGTAACAATGTCATGCGGCTTATAATAATCCAAAACTAACGAAATACTACTAGACGCTCCGAATTACGATGTATTGCCTGAGTAGCAATACAGGGTCATACTATTGATATTATGTTTGTGTTTTGGTTTTCGTAACCATATTCATATACTGTTTTTATTTAACTTTATACAACGTCGTAAGACGTATTGTATGATGTTTTTACGACATTGGCTCGTATAATGATTTTTAAGGCAAATGCCTATATTATGATTTTCGATAAGGATTTGTATAAAAAATGATTTTGGCTATTTTATGGCCTATTAAAATGATTTGTACAAAATGATTTTCAGTAATAATTTTATACTGATAGTATATTGATGGATTTTATTAAACTCTATGAATTCACTCGGCGTTATCGCTGACCTTTTATTAACATGTTTTGTCTCAGGTACTTGAAGGTAATTCTCGGGAAGACGACAAGAATTCATGGCCCGCACTTAAACAATATTTTCCATTCAAATGTTTGTAAAACCTGTATGAAATAATATGACTTGGGACCTATGTAACTTTGATATTTATGAATAGAAATGCTTTAATATTAAACGACGCGACTTTTAAAGCGTTGTCTATGATGTGAGTAATGTGCTATCCCGTAACACCAACTAGTCTTCCGCTGTATTGAGTTGTATAAATTTGGGGGTGTTATAGTTTGGTACCAGAGCTCTCGTTATAGAGAACGAAAGATTTTTAAAACCAAGGTTTTGAATAAAACATTTCAAAATCTTTTAACTATAAACATTTTTCTAAAAATGTCTAAAAATCTTTTGACTATAACGGTGCCGAAGAATTCCCGAGTTACCAACAAGGCCAGACTGAGAAGTGTTATTTTAATATACATATATATATATATATATATAACTTGGATTATATATATATATATGATGTAATTTTATTACATGATTGTTTGATGATTATTTTGATATTTATACGAGGTATTTATACGACGTCGATTGTCACAAGAAACCCTAAATCCCCTAGTGAATTAATCGAAGCTATTCTCGTAGGAATTCTAGCTATCCTAGATCTAAACCAAGTTGTGGATATTTATGATCCCAACAAATGATTGATATTCGTAGAAATGTAGATATTAGTTGATGGCGATATTGAAGAAGAATTGGCGAGATAAAATCTGATATCGATGTCATGACGATCTTTCCATATAGAGTGGAGTTTGACAAAATGTTACCACCTAGAAAGATGTCATTTGATTCGTTGTCATCCAATTCTTAAATTGAAATCGAAAGGGTGAATGTTGCACTTGAGGCCGTCATTGGAACCATTACCCAAAAGCCTCATGCCACTAGTACCTTTCTGAGAAGTCTAATTGAATGTATGAGTCATCTCATACTAGTGACTCATTTGATAATTGTTGTTGTAAGAGCTATAGGATTGGAAACTAAGTGTTGATTCATATCGAGCTTTTATTTCCCTATTAGAGTTTATAAATAAGGTTGAAAGTATTGGAAAATGAGGTAGGATATCGAATTGAGTATAAGTTGATTGAAACTTGAATAAAGTAAAACTTAACCCGTATGGAATATGAGATTGTTAAGAGGAAATTATTAAGTCGTGTGATTGAATTATAAGGTTTTAATTGATTGTAGGTTTGTGTTAAAGGTTGTTCCTAGGCCATTGTCCAATGACGAGGATGCCCAGTGTCCAATAAATAAATTGAAGAAATCTTCTTCTGAATTAGGACTGATGGATCTTCCGGGACATGTGGAACACCTAATGACTCTTGTAGATTAGTATTCATTGTGGTATCTTTTAAAATACCTAACATAACTAAGACATCAGCTGGTAGGATGAGATCTTGGAATTGTATGACATAGTGACACATAATGTGTTACGGTACAATTTGACTTGTTTGTGATTAATGAAAAGACTACCCTTGATTGCTAAATTCTACATGTATTGATGTTATCTATCCTTCATTGCTTCATCCTAATGTTCACATTAGTGATGCAACCATTGAGCAAGTACTCATCTTGATTTGAGTTACGTCGTGGATTATTCTTTTGAGTGCCATCGAGATCATGAACCTCATGATTATTTGGCTAAGCTCATTTCCTATCATATCGTAGTTAATTCTTGGTGAACAAGCTTTCATCACTCTTTTGCAGATCACTCATTGTTTTTATAAGTTAAAACAGTATCTCTTGAGAAAAATTGGATTTTCATCACTATATGGATTATTTAAAGTGAGATTTATAAGTGATTGTTATCGAAATGAAGTTGTTTATAAAACACCTTGGAAAACTTAATTGTTTTCATAACAAGGAAAATCTTTGTAAATTTATTTTGATTCTTATTTAAGAATTAAGCATGAAAATATTTTTATTATAAACATGATGATAAAATTTTGACGAACTGAGTATTGCATCGTTAATCTTGAAATTGTATATAGTTGTGCGCCTACATACAATTTGGAATGGACCATGCAAGACTGATTAGTAGTCACCATAAAACTAATGAATAAACACTACATTTTCTTTGAAGATTGTGAAAGATTAAATTTTATGAGATCTGCAAGAAGTGAAAAATAGGGACATAGTGTTAGGGACACCTACATATGTGCCTGTAGCATCTATTCTTCTGAGTTGAATTTACTCATCTGTGGAATTTGTCTTATTTGACAATTGACAATTATTTCTTGTCCAATTCTCCCGTAGTGAGATTCTTAGGAGAAGTATCTGATTACCGAGTGTTGATACCCGACTGGATGTATTGACGTTCTCATCATTTCTTTTGATTTGATTTCATTTGAATGACCTGGGTAACGATCCGAGGAGCTTTCGAATGCGTACTCAAATTATGAAAACATGGGATATATTCATATTCATTAAATGTTTTCGTCTGTATCTGATTTGAAATTCTCTCGCGTAGATTATGCGTTGACCTTACTCTTTTAATAGTAGTTGTGTATCCTAATATCCCTGAATTTGTGAAGGATTACGAGTTATTATTAGTCTTTTGAGAAGTTCACATCTTATCAACGGCAATGAAACTAGAAAGTTGATAGTGCCAGTAGAATGGATTGATTGATTATGACATGACGACATTGTCTTAATTGATGGGAACTCAAGTAGAATTCCCCTAAATGATAAGATGTTGATTATCAAAGGTGATCTAAATAATTCTTGATGGATGACCATATCCTGCATTTAGACTTGAAATTATATTCTGATTGGTTGTGAATTAGTCATAGATATTATAATCTAGAAAGAACCTAATATGAATTTATTAAAAGATATTTCTGTTATCTGAAACTTTAGTAAGTATTTGTTAATGAATTACCTAGACTTTCGCCATTAAGGCAAGTTGAATTTGGTATTGATTATATTCTCGGTGTTGCACCTGTGGCTTATGCACTGTACGTCACCACCATCTAAATTAAAGGAATTACCGTACAACTAAGAGAGTTGTCAGAGAAAGATTTTATTATACCAAGCCTGTCATCATGAAGAGCTATGGTGTTATCATTCCTTATATTTATAGATTACTGTGAACTGAGTAGATTGACAATCGAAAACGATATCCATAACTCGAAATGGAAGATTTGTTCGATCATTTACAAGGTTCTAGCGTATGTTTAAAGATTTGATTCACGGCATGGTTATCACCAACTTCGCGTCCGCGAAAAAGATTATGTATTCCAATCACTACATCTGGTACTTATAATGAACATTATGAGTTTTACGTGATGTCGTTTGGATTGACTAATGCACATGTAGTATTCATAAATTTGGTGAATCACATGTGTAGGCTGTAATTTGATAAATTCATGCTTGTGATCATTAAGGACCATTTGTTTGTTTATAAGTATAAGAAGGATTTAATAATTATTTATAGACTGCCCTAAATTGGCCGAACAATAAAAACCTGAACCTTGAATAATTGATATGTGATTAAAAACTTAAACCTTTACATTATTTTACTATGTGATTAATAGATAATGGAATATAAATTGACTCTTCAAAATTTAGAAGTCATTTAGAACTTTGAGTTATACTAAAAAGAAAGTACAAATATATTTTGACAAATGTTTTAACGAAGGATTTTAAGGGATTATTACCTTATACACAAACCATTTAACTAAACTTCTATCTGGGGGTAAATGTTTGTGTATACTTCTAGACAACCTAAGAAGAATTTAGGAAACTATATAACTTATTACTTGAAATTTGAAACGACAATTTTTGCTTTTCAGCTAAGAAAATTTTGACCAAAATATAACCTAAGATTTTTCGAACATTTACGAATCCTATTAACTATTTTCGATAAATCAACAAAAATCGTGTTAATTAAATTCAAATTTATTTTTGAACATTTTATATAAATGGTCGAACTAAGAAATTTAAAACTTTTACGTTTACGCTTCAAAAAAAAATAAAAAATTTAACTAATAATTATTTAATTAATTATAATAATTATCGACGCCTTAGACGACGGATTGAGTAAAACGGATAAAGATGATAGCTGAGAAGAAACTAAAACTCAGAAAATGTGAAGAAATAATTTTTGAATAAATATGGACATGATAATTATATCATCAGGAAAAATGAATATAAATACTGACACATTCTGTAGAAAATATAAAGAACCAATTAGGATGTGTTCCTTAATAATGAAGGTGCAAAATAAATTGCCGAACAATTTAAAATATAGCCGATGCTTATAAAAAGGATAATATAGATAATAAAAGGAGTTCGCGTCTAATGTGAACCACTAGAATTGAGAAGCCGATAGCGTTAAATGTATAAAAGGCCACTTGTGATTGTCTAAATATGAGGATTGTGAGATATAGTTATGTTGGAATCTTGTAAGTATAAGTATTTTATTCATGATATTTTTGACTAAATGTATCGTTGTCTGAAGAAGTTGTACTAATGAAAAATTATGAAGGCAGACACCGCCTCATACATTAGTAAACGTCTAGCTATTACAAAGGTCATCATCTGAATTTGATTCGATTTGGGTCGTCGTCGACAGACTGACCAAATCTGCTAATATCATTCCCGCTAATGATAAATGAAAAAGAGTTATGTAAACATAGTGTGCCTGTATCGAACATCTTTATCAAGATCCTCGCTTCGCATCAAATTTCTAGAGATTTGCTCAAAAATCATTGAGAACGAACCTTGATGAGAGTACTATATACCACCCCAATCGAAGGGACGAGGTAAAGTAACGATACAAAGTAATATAAGTGTTGTTTTATGTTTGAATGATTGACCTTTGGTAATAGACCGTATAATCGTTTTCCTTTGGAGAGATTATCCTTGATAACTATCGTATTAGGATCGAGATCTAATCTTGTTAGGATCTAAATCTTAGAGCATCTGTAAGCAGGAGTTGAGATAAAGACACCCGACATACACCCATTGTGAGTTGGACATGTCTTTTAGGTTTAAGGTTTTCCTATGATGGCGAACCTAACCTTACAAAATATTCGACCCGCGAGATCTGAAATGATTGTTGAAATTAGGATTTGATTATTGACTGCCGATAGTGGGCAAGAGGTTATGTGAATATGAAATGTAGATCTTGAAGTGCCAAATGGGTAGCGAAGTTATGCCACAATTTTTAACCTTGGAAAAATGAATTCATGATCTGACAAATCATGGGATATAAGTCCCCGTTGTATGGGACCATTGAGATGATGTAAAAGTTGGGATTGAAAGGCATATAAGCTGGATCTACCTTAGGACTTCAAGAGCTGCGTAAATTATGTTTCGTATATCGAACTTGATGGAATATTATCAAGTGAGAATCTTATTGTTTCTTAGTAGAGCTTAGATCGGCAAAAAGTTGCATTCATCAGAAACCCGTGAACATCATGGATAGAGAAAGTAAATCAACATTTAGCCTGATCTTATTCCCGTAGTTATGTTTGATAGAACTCGCGTATTGTAATGAATTGCACTTGTGAGAAAAGACCGAATGTGGATGAAATATCCACATGGCTTTAACTCTATAAGAAGCGAGTAGTAAGATGATCTTTGAGGACAAAAATTCTGTTTAGGGGTAAATACTGTGACAATCCGTCAATTTATGGTCAATATTTTATTCTCAATATTTATTTGAAAATATTATTTTATGAACTCACTTATTTTTGGGAAGAAATTTGGATTTACGTCTTGAAGTAGCATCGACTACGTCTAAACCGGATTCAACGTTACGTGCTTACGTTTACATACACCGTCTTTGGTGACAGTCCGACATTTCAGAAAATAAATTTATCTATAAATATTATTTTGGAGTTTTAAATTTGTGTTGGTTCACAAACTCACGAATTTACGAGAAGAGATTAGGACTTACGATTTTATTTTAACGTCCTTTACGACTAAACCGGAAACCTTAGGATTACGTATTTACGTTTTCTGTAAGACCCGTGAAAGTGCCGTAAGATGTTAAGTTATTGTCTCAAGAGCTGTTTAGTATGAGCATCTCTCTTAAGTTGTGGCTCACTTGTGGATGTGATATCCCGAGCCCAACGTCATTTATTTAATCCTATTTTACGTATATTTTTGAAATTTTTAAGAATTTTTATCGTGGATTTATTTGACGGTTTAAGTTGAAACCAACGTTTACGGTCGTAATATAACGTTTGACGATTTAAGAAGAACCGATAACGACTACGACACCGACGGATGCCCAAAACTTACATTTTATTATCGATTGGTCGATATTTGAGTCTTTCGAGATTTTATTTTTATTACACGTTAAGTCGAGTCGGAACCATATGAATATTCGTTTTGTGTGCGTTTGAACCATTTAAAAGTATTTTCGAGTGTTCGGGACGACCCCCGACTTCCGTAAAGTTTTAAGTCTACTAATAAGTCGTTTCCACAAATATTGGTGTCGCTTAAAAATGAGGCCAAAAGATTTACAAAATAGCAAAGGAGGTCCCTCAAACTTTACAAAATGGAGGAAACTAAAAACACACTTCACAAAATTCATTCAAATTTTTCACCCTCTCTCCCCTCTTCCTCCTAGCCGCCGGCCTCCATCACCATACCACCACCACCCTTCAATTTTTTTTTGGGTTTTGCTAAAATCTAATCAAAGACCACCTCTCCTATCATCCTTGTAAGTAAATCTCACCTAAAATAACCTACATGCATCCATTGATTTTTCCAAAAATTTGTGATTTTCCAAAAACGGATTTTGGTCTAATTAAACCATACACATGTTTAATTCATGTGTATATAATGTTAATTCATCTATAAAACAAGATGGGGTTTATGATTTTTTTTTGTTCCACAGCCCCTAAAGCCACAAAATGTGGGGGGTGTTGGGTGTGTTCAAGGTGTTTGATGAAATGTGTCATGGGTTTGTGTCTAGGTTGATGTTTTGGGTGTGTTTGAATGGTTTAAACATATTGCATGCTTGAATTAGGCTTTAGGTTTTGATTTGGATTTGATTTTCATAGTGTTCTATACTGATTAGAGTGTTTGAGTATGATTAGGAGTGCTTAGGTTGATGCCTAGTGTCGATAAATGGGTTTGAAAACGAACGTTGGGATGATTTTGGTATGGGTGATTTTAGGCAGAAAGTTTGAGGTGTTTTCGTAAAAATTATTTTGTAAACAGATCTTGTGGTTAGGATTTAGTTGTAGAGCTTTGTCTTAGCTTCGTTTCGGTATAAAGTAGAGCTTACGACTCCAAACGAGTCAAAAGTTATGTTACTTTGAATATACGTGTACCGGGAGATGAGAACCAACACAATCCGAATTTGTGTTTGGTTTTGGGTCAAATCCCGGGGACCATAGGTTTAGTTTGGTAAATGGTCAAAGGTTGATTTTTGTTCTCAAACCTGCATATTTGAGTCTATTATAAGACTTAGGTGTCAAATGGGTCAATGGTACATTTTAAATGGGTCAAACAAGTCCAACTTGGTCAATGTGCAAAATCAGTCCGAAAAATGTAGGCTTAGTAATGTGTTGAGCAACGGGTCGTTAAAGCGAAAACTTTTAAGGGGATTAAAAATGTGATTTCTACAGGTCTTAAGGTATTTTTGAGAATTTTCCCAAAATTTATAAAAGGGTATAAGTTTAGGAAAATAGCCCATACTTTTGGTAAGTATCGACGAAGTCGTAATATGGATAGTAACTTTAATAACATTGATAAATGGTATAAGTCTAGTAACAACTACTTGTTTGGTTTTGGCGTGAGTTTTCATAAGCATTAAGTGTTTCGAATTGCGTGTGTTTAGTACAATTATGTACGCGGTGTTGATTTGGTTTTCGTACTTTGACTTTTAGGTCAAGTGTTTGATTATCCCGGGCATCCACATCGTCGGTGACATTTCTCGTTACGTCTTCGCTAGAACCACTACTACTACGCAAGGTGAGTCTATAGCCTCGCTCTTTACTTATTTCAAATGTTTTTACCCGCGAGGGGGATACATGCTATTTAAATGAAAATGAACATAAGTCATGAATGATTGTTGGACCCGAATGTTGCCTTGAAATTGTGTTGAGTACCTAGTTGCAAAAAGCCCTAATTTCATGAACTATTAACTATTGTCTTGCCCTTGCGAAGGGGGAAATAGCCGCTTATACAAAGTGATAGTACTATGGGGTTGACTACCCTATCCGAGACGAGGGCTAGTACGTTGATACCCCCTGCGGACGGATAATTTGTGATAAGAGATAAGGTATAATTGCAACTAATGCCTTTAGTAGGGGCACTGGTTTCATCTGAATCACGCCGGTAATTATTACGCGGGTGATTGAGTTAACGGATTAGTGTCATGAGCTTAAACACAATTGTCATATCCTTGAATAATAGATTGTTTGCGCGACAATGCTATTGAATGATCATGATTGGTTTTTAGTACTTATGTTCAACTTATGATTTGATAAACCTATAGATTCGCTCAACCTTTGTGTTGACAGTTTTAAGCATGTGTTTCAGGTAACCAAGGTTGATAGCAGCGGAGCATGCGAGGATGGAAGTTGTTGTGGCTTGGCGGTCTACTTGTTTTTCCACCCTTAGTTAACTTAAAACTCTTTTATTATTCTGTCATGTGAGCAAAAATGTACTTTTGGGTTGAGATTCAGTGGGGACCTAACGCAAACTCTGTTTAGTATTATCTTGGGATTTGGAAAACTGTAGACTTGTATGATTTTAATAATGTTTAAATTTATGTTTAAACTTTTACGTCTCTTTGAGTCGTTTAATATAGCTTATGTGTGATGATAACTAAGTAGCACCCAAATGTTGTAGTTCCGCTGCGCATAGCATTTGTTGGGGGTGTTATATTTTCGAACTCCGTTTTGATGAGACAATTTTTATTAGATTCGTTTTGTGCCGTTGATTCATAATTTATAAAAACGTTTTTCATAAAACGACCCGAGGGCACGCAAATCGAGGAAACTAGAATCGAGAAATACCCGTAAATTAGTGGGATGGTACAAACTAATTTATCCCACCCCACTACACATGGGGCGGCCAAAACTCGCCAACACATCATGTGATGTGTCAAAACTTCAACAAGTTAACCACACTTGTCCATTTTGCTTACAATGTAAGCTTACACTCATCAGAAAACCACTAGCAAAACCATTTTCTCTCATTCTCACCATGAAAACAACTACACATTTCTCTCCTCCTCTCTTGTTTATGCCGTCCCATTTCTCCCCTTAAACACCAATTTTGATCAAAATCAACCATGAAATCTTATGTTATATACACATATGTTGAAGCCCTTTTGAAACCCTATTGATTGGTGGTGCTTATAACATCCAAGGAGGAGTTTTCATGGAGTAGTAGGGCTGATTTTCCACAAGGTATTCATGAAGATTGGTGATCTTGAAGATGGTCATGGTTATCCACAAGTTTCTTCATCCAAATCCATGTCCAAATCACAACCTACATCAACTTGGTGGTATAAAGATTGTCCTCCTCATCTTCTTATTAAATTGATTATGTAATCATGTATTTTATTTCCTATTGTATATGTATATGATGATTATATGATGACAAAAGTATTGTGTGGGGATTTGGTGTTGATAAACATGCTTAAAAAGATGAAAAACTATAAAAAACAAGGCTAAAATCTTGTTTAAATTTGTTGGCTGTATAAAACAGTAAAGAATCAAATGATGAACTGATAAAAATGGCATAGATTAATGGATTTACAGTAATCTATGGGTCTTGTACACATGTGAGAGTTGACCATGCAATGGAATCATTGTAATGAGTGAGATATGATCAAAACAAGTTTAGGGTACAAATCTGAGTTTACTGTTTTTGACGATTTTTAGAAAATACTTAGAGGATGATTCAATAGTAGCCATAGAAGAGTTAAATGTAGAAAATATCATGTAGTTTATGTGATAAAAATTTGAGCTTCTATCTCCATATATAACTCTAGATATGGAAGTTTTGGTGAAGATGAAAATAAAAATCAGATTTTGGAAATTAAAGTATAATACTATTATATAAGCACTCAAAATTTAATAGTATAAAATATAAATTAAAAACCCACTAACTTATATAATACATTTATATAAATATGTACAATGGTAAATAAGTGGACATTTGTATAAAAATGGTAACTTGTTAAGTTTTATAAGTTATAAAACTATAAACATGATTTTTACGACTTTTTCGGCTATTACAGTAAAATTAACGTTTTTCGCCAATTAAAACTTAGACGATCAAACCCGTCTAATGTAAAGTTTTTAAAAGTCATATACTGATATATAAGTATCTAATACAAGTAAAAACCGATAAAACCCGAACTATAGGACATACGGACATTAACGAGCTAAGTAAACATATTGGACTAATAGTTGGACTAAATAAGTTAAACTCTTATGAAAAGAACTTATTGGGCTTAACCCATTTGGGCCCAACTTGTAAAGTTTAAATACTGATAATATAAGTATAAAATAGATTAAAACAAGTTAAAGAACTTATAATAAGTTTATTGGACTTAAAATACGTAAATAGGTAAAACTAGTAAACTAGTATAAAAGTTATCGACACATAAACACAAAAAATGAGTAAATGAGAATATGTAAACCCACTTGATCATCATATATATATATAATCATCATATGTATACATAATTGTTATTTTTATAAAGTCATTGGACATGAGTCTAAGACAAGTATTATTTGTCTAGGTTTCCGTGATTGAAGCACGTACCGTACGTCCGAATTGCCGATAACCCGCTTTCCCACATCAACGTGAGTTCATATGTGACAACCGTGGTTTTGAGGTTCGTCACTTAATTTTATTTTGTGCTAGTTACGTGTCTTTACGTGTTTATGTGCTTATTGGTGTGTATAGATTGTGGTTGGGATATCGTTTTCGGTACGGGGTACCTTGTGAGTGAAACGATGTGTGATGATTTCATGTTCATGAGCTCACATGGTAGTGACTATGAAGTGAAATGGTGTTATTTAGTGGTTTTACGTATACGTATATGTATTATATAAAATCGTGTTTTTACGATTTACGGTTTAGCGTTTAGAGGTCTCGGATGAGGAAATTGGTCATATGGATATTTTTCGGGATGGTTTTAAGTCATTTAGGACTTAGTTATAAAGTTTATTTCAAAATTTGAGATTTTTTTTAAAAGTGTATATTTTACGTCTTTTATGGTAAAACGCGTAAATTTGACTAGTTTTACGGTTTTAAGGTTTTGGAGGCTTTAGGAGCTGAAATAAATTAAGGAAAATTAAGGTAATGTTATTAATACAAATATTAATAATAAAAAGAAAAAAAAAACGAAATTAAATGGGTATAGGTCGGTTATGTGAAAAAAAGAAAAGAAAAGGGGAAAAAAGGGAAAAAGGGAACCGGGCTTTTGTACATGGGCCAAGGACTTGTTAAGAAAGTATATAAAGTCTTTTTATTAATCAAAACACTCATAAAATCCCTGGAGATCAAGGTTTGGTCGGCATAAATGGTGGTTTTAGGGTTCTTCATTAATTTTTCTTCTTTCAAAAATTCTAAGGTAAAATCTTTAATACTCTTTTCAATTAAATTGTTTAATGTTTTCTTTAATCATCTTATGATGGATATAGGTTAGGGTTTAATTTAAGAACAGTAAATTAATGTTATAATAATGAGTTCATAATGATTAAATAAATTAGGGCTTGTAATTAGAGGGATTAGGGTTAATTAATGTGGTTGATTTTGTTAAACCCGTTTTTAAAAAACTGGGCAGAATTTTGAGTCAATTGTTTTGATCATATCGGGAGTTCTAGGAACATTCAAGATGCGATCCAAGTATCCCTGAAAAGGTAATTGAAGTGGATTTCTAATGCAAGAAACTAGAACTAAAGTGGAGGTCGGGAAGTGGGTCAAAAACAGGTTACAACAGTCGAAGGTCAAAACAGTTTTATAATCAGCCTGTTTTCTTTTTAAGTTTTGGGTTGTTTGGGGTACTTAGGGTTGCATTGGGATCTTATCACGGACATGAGAGATGGTTTATATATTGTAGTAAGTATCTGAACTTGGGCTAAGATTGTGGTTTAGGGTAAGACCCTCTAATGGTAATGAATGTTTCATACGTTTAAAATCAGTGAATTATGGATAGGTAGCAATATATACACATATATCGGGGCCTTAACAGTAGCTTTAAGGTTAGGGCAAGTGGGAGGTTTTAGCTAACATATGTAAAAGTATGAATATTCCTTTTATAGAGATCATGGGTATGTTTAAGGGGGAGATCGACCCATAGTTTAAGGTATGAAAAACGAGACTGTTTTGGGTAAAATGTTAACGGGACGGGTCATGAAGTAAAAGGAGTTAAGGGCTTTATAGAGGGGTGTAATGAGATGCTTAGAGCATATAAATGAGGTATTTATATGGGAATAGGATAGATGTCCATCATAGGTTGATGAGCCATCTTAGTGATTGGTTCGTGTATTGATTGTGTGTTTTTGGTTTGTTAGCTTGTTGCTAGTGCGAGGACTTGTGAAGAAGCAATCAGGTGAGTTTCATAGTCCCATGTTTAATATTGATTTTGACTTCCAGATGGGATGGAAGAGACACTGTGTTGAGTTATTTTCTAAATTGATGCTGTGAATGTGTTTGTGATTTGAGATGGACTTGTGTGTACATTATGTGATTAACTGCTATGTGATTTTTGATTGTGTATGATTTGGATCGGGGGACACGTGCCGTCTCAGTTATTGTGGTTTGACAAGGTAGTGGCCTTGTGGTTTGACAAGGTAGTGGCCTTGTGGTTTGCCAAGGTAGTGGCCTTGGGATAGGTACATAGTGTGATCATCTATGGTACCATGATGTTGTTTGGCAAGGTAGGAGCCTTGGATTGGTTTGGTATGATTAATCTTGATTGATAGTTGTTAATGTATATTTGTAGCACATTGTCCATATGTTATTGTGTTGATGGTTGTTATTCACATCTTATAATTGATTTAGCGTTAGAGTCTAAACCTATGACTCTCACCAACTTTATGTTGGCGTGTTTTAGTGTCTCTTTTAGGTGAGAATGTGGTTAAGCTTGAGGATAGAAGTGGCTAGACTTGGATGCCTTAGGATTGCATATATAAGGAGATCCCTGTTTCTTCTTAGCATTGTTTGTTCATTTATCTAGTGGTACTGTTGGCACCTATATGTTTGCTTGTTTGTGTTATTTGTTTGTCTTGGGTAAGAGGTAGGACTGTTACCTACTTACCTAGACACCTGCATTGTTGAGATATTGTCATGACATTTGTGTCACCATTTTATGACATTTCTTATATCATTTAGTTATCTCTATAGACACGCTATTGTTGTGATGATATCCATACGTCGTGCCCCATATTCCGCCATGGTGGGGTGTGACAGAATGGTATCAGAGCCAATGGTTATAGAGAATTAGGTTGCCTAGTCGCGTAGCCTAGTCTATAGCTTAAGGGTCCCTGCATATAGGCGTCATAGGAGTATGTGTGCATTTTACATAAATTGATGTGTTGGGATGTTATTTATTGCGATGTTTTGACTAGTATGAATTGAACCATAGTAAGTTCATACTTAGCCACATGTTATTTTCTTTTCGGGTTGTGACTAGTGCGGGTTGAACCATAATCGTCCACGCTAGTCATTGTCGTATTTTGCTTAAGTTGTACATTATAGTACATAATTTGGCACATGGTAGTTTCTATCTTTTGTCGAGATTTTACATACCTGAGGTATGTTATTTTTTCTTTTGATGTTTAAGTCATGTTCCCTAAGAATCGTGTGGTGGTTCGAGTTACTAGGAGTACATGGGTAGGAAGAATTTTAAGTTGTTTCCACTCTTACGGGCGACATGACTTATAACTGATTATGTTTTCGTTTTGGATTTAGTCTATGTTGTTTTAGATAGACTATGGATTTCGGTATTCCAAGAGTTTTACTATGTTATTTTAATAGATGGGGTTTTGGACCTATTTGGTTATGTGTTTATGAGCTTATGTGAGTAGATGGATTTATGTGTTATATGTTGTATTGATTCTTATAAGTGTCATCATAGGAGGGAGTGCATTGGGGAAAGGGTAATTGTATAAGTATGGTGGCCAACATAGTTATACAAGTACCACAACTTCAATGGGTTCTCAAGTATGATTGCATGAAAGAGGATTAGTACATGCTTGTATATGGTGAGATGTAGATATTGGGTATACGTATAATATATGGGTTTATGTAACGGCTGCCTACGATATGGCTATTTTTATTAGTGTGTTATATGTTTTGGGATTATAATGGTGTTGTGTGATTTTGGGGTCACACGATATGGTTTGGTTTTGGAGGTGGGCTTTATGCCTTGTTGTGGCACGGTGAGATGGTGATTACTCGTATGGAAAACCGAGTGTATAAAGCGATTGATTGGCTTACGTGTATGATAACGAGTATGTTTTGGGAGATTTAATAGGTATATATATACGGATGTATGTATACTACTATGTGTTAAGTTATGGTATATGGTCGTTCACCAGTTATTATAACTTGAACGTACCTTGTGTTTGTTCGTGTTTTATGGTGCTGGAGTTTAATGGAGTTCCAACGACGTTTTGAGTCTTTTGAAGTGTGTCTTGTAGCGTATTCTTTGAGTTTCGTATTTCACGTGTACGTTTTAAAATGGTGTTTTTGGTTTCAAGCCTATTGAAATAACTTGGGATTTCTTTTGAGATAATGGAATCTTTTGTGTTGGGTCTTACATTTCTTTTGGTCGGTATATATTGAGAAATAGGGGGACTTGGAAATCTATTATAGGGTTAGATAATTGTTTATATTCGGTAAAATAAGGGTAAGGTGTTGGAGTCGTGTTTGAAACAAGGTGCAACATAAGATTTTTTTTTTTTAATCAACACTTATTTATTTCAAATTCTAAAAGACTTTCTTTAAAATAAAGCGAAGTAAAATTTCTTTCTACTTACATAGTTTATATAATTGGGTTTAACCGATTCACGTCATTTATAATTATTAATACGAGGTTAAATTGAGTTTATGAATGTTACACATACAATTATATGTTTCATTTAAAAGGATTGCATTAATCACTAAGTTTATTCTTTAATTTTAAAACAACTAGTATAAAATTGTTTTGGTCATAACTTGTTCGTTTTTAGAGCTTTTGGATGATTCAAAAGACTAAAATTATTTACTCGGAACGTACTTTTCAAATATTCAGAATGTATAGTCATGGGAGGTCAGTATCCTGGTCGAAATTATTGTACAAGTGTCGGGTTAAAGGTTGAGTTTGAATAGTAGTTTTTTTTTATAATTTGGGATGCACGGGATACCTAGTTTTTGAGTTGAGTTTTGAGTTCGTCTAGATGGTTATTTGTAGATTGTTTGAGTCACATAGATGTGGGAGGTAATAATAATAAAAAAAAGATATAAATTCTTTTGGAAAAGTCGATCTTTTGCACGGTTTAAATAATATGTCACGGGGCGTAATATGTTTGGTTGCCATTGGGTGTTTCTTGGATTGTTTTTCGTTGTGATGGGTCATTTTGAATTGATACACGTTTTGGGTTTGAGTTTTCTTTTGAGTCTCATGGTTTTTGACTTGTTTTAACTGGTACACGTGAAATGTCGTTAGTTATCCGTTGGTTTGATTCGTTGATTGTATCTGGTAGATTCAGGATGTTGTTTTTGTTTCGTATTGTTCGGGAGCGTTGAGGTAGTCATATGAAAGACTTGGTCGCGCCTACACGCTTAAGTAGGTGACCATGAGAGAACGGTCGGAATACTCTTAGTGGGTAGGAAAGAAGTTCGTAGACGAACTAGTTTGGTCATGAGGTCTCTTAGGTGTACCAAGGAGATGAATAGAGATTTGTGGGATATTAGCACAAGTAACGCGCCATAGAGAGTGTTGGAAGGGGAAGTAATACCTCAAAGGTATTTATGATTGTTCGTAGGGCATTTAGGTTTTCCGAAAATTTCCTGAATTTTAGTAGGTTTGCCTATTACTGTGAGGTAGAACCATAAGTAGAGCAAGTAGGAGAAGTGAGAGGAGTTGTAGTTAGTGCCTTTCCAAGGAAATTGTTGATGTAATGATTTAAAAACAAGAGCTGTTAGAAATTGCAAGGAATGCCGGATAAAGGTTGAGTTGCCTGGTAGTAAATGTGATGTGGAAGCGGTTGAGTGGTCTGATAAGAGGAAGTATTGGCCTTATAGAATACGTGTAGATTTTCGCGAGTAGAACGAGGTAGAAATTCATTCGTATTGCCGCTGAGAGAGGATGCAATGAGGACGTAATTGAAACTGCTAAGGATGTTGTATGAACGCCTTGGGTTTACGGTTATGCATTTGGCTTCGCCAAAGCACTAGCAGTTTTCATGGAGTCAATGAACCGATTGTGCATGAACGTGTATAAACGAGTTGTCATCGGGAGCATCGACGACATCTTGATCTACTCAAAGTCTAAGAAGGAGAGTGAGGCGAAGTATGTGTTGGTTTTGTAGTGGATATATACGTGAGATTTTCAAGTTTAAGTTTTAGTATTAAGTCTACCATGATGAGTAGTTAGAGATGATGGCATATAATGGAACCAGCAAGGGGCGAAGTGAAGAAGGATGAGGAAGCATTTTGGAGGCTGAAGAGGTGGATTGGATAGTGAGCCGATCTTGGCATTATCGGAAGGACTGGATGAATTCGCGAAGCATGACGATACGTGGAGAAAGGACTTGGACGCGTACGAGGATGACAAAGAAAGGCGATCGCTTATACTTTGCAGGAACAGAAGATTTGGAAGAACTGGATAGACTTAGTTAGTGGAGCTGGATTGTTATATCTGCCTAGAATGCTAGAGGCATTTAGTGTACGAGACGTGGAGAATGATCTATACGGATCATGAACGTCTCCAACACATATTTAATCATCTTGATTGAACATTTGGCAAAGGTGAGGGGTGGAGTTAAGTGATGAAAGAAAAATATGCAAGGCCAAGTACCATCTGGGAAAGGCAAGCATGGTTGATGAGACATGGAATAAGAAGAATGAAGTGAAGCTGAGACGAACTTGAACTATATGGATGACGAATTAGGGTGGTTTGGATGAAGGATGTAGGTTGCACAAGTTGAGTTGTCTAAAGCAGAGAACGCGTCAACATGTATGTTGCGTGGCTTGGACAACCATATGGACTAAAGGGAGTTGATGAACATGATTGGATATGAGTATATCCAGCTAACTGGAAAAGGATAGGCAAGTGAGATATTTATACAACCTTAGGTGTTACACTGAGGGCATGGGTGATTGATTTAGAGGTAGTTCGGAAACTCGTTAGCGATGGCTAAGTTTTCATATAATGATAGTTATCGTACTAGAAGTCGATAAATGTCATTTGAGGCACTACATGAAAGGATAGGGTGAGTTGTCCCTAATGTGGACTAGAATTGGTAAAAGAGGCTATTAATGTGGTAATGGTGTTTGTGGACAGAATGAGAGCAACAAGGGATGCTATGTAGAAAAGGAGGAAACCACTAGATTTAGTGACAAAGTTATGTAGGGAGTTTCACCCATAGTAACGGGTGGTATGTTTTGGCAAAATGGAAGAGTTGATGTAGAGTTTTGTAGGTCCATTTATGATCTTTGGAAAGATCGGACCATTAGCTTATGAGTATAGAATTACCTGGGGAGAGTGAGTTGTATACATGATACATTTCATGTATTGAGATTGGTAAAGGTTGTTTGAGAATGCATTTTGCATGTACGGTTATTCGGGACTTGTATTAATAAGAGTCTTTGTGACAATCCGTCAATTTATGGTCAATATTTTATTCTCCAATATTATTTGAAAATATTATTTTAATGATACAATATGAACTCACTTATTTTTGGGAAGAAATTTGGATTTACGTCTTGAAGTAGCATCGACTACGTCTAAACCGGAGGATTCAACGTTACGTGCTTACGTTTACATACACCGTCTTTGGTGACAGTCCGACATTCCGGAAAATAAATTTATCCGTGAATATTATTTTGGAGTTTTAAATTTGTGTTAGTTCATAAACTCACAAATTTACGAGAAGAGATTAGGACTTACGATTTTATTTTAATGTCCTTTACGACTAAACCGGAAACATTAGGATTACGTATTTACGTTTCCGAACTCCGTTTTTGATGAGACAATTTTTATTGGATTCTTTTTGTGACGTTGATTCATAATTTATAAAAACGTTTTTCGTAAAACGACCCGAGTGCACGCAAATCGAGGAAACTAGAATCGAGGAGTACCCGTAAATAAATGGGGATGAGACAAGTGGGACACATGTCCCACCCCCATCAAAACCAGCCACACTAGCAACTTAACACCATGAGGTGTCAAGTTTAGCTAACAAGTGATACACTTGTAACCAAGCTTACAAGTTAAGCTTTCTATCCATCAAAACCATTAGCAAAACTAGCAACTCCTCATTCCATCCATTTCAACATGCAATCAACACACAAACTCTCTCTCTAGCTCCATCTTGCCGTCCACTTTTCTCCCCAAAAACACCCTTTGATCTTGATTCAACCATGAAACCATATGTTATACTTGCATATGTTGAAGCCCTTTCAAAACCCTATTGATTGGTGGTACTTATAACATCCATGGAGGAGTTTTCATGGTGTCTGAGGCTGATTTTCCACAAGAAGTCCATGGAGCATGGTGGTCTTGAAGATGGTCATGGATATCCACAAGTTTCTCCATCAAAATCCATGTTTTGATCACAACTTACATCATCATGGTGGTATAAAGATTGTCCTCCTCATCTTCTTGTTATTTTGATTATGTAAACATGTATTTTATTTCCTATTGTATATATTTATGATGATTATATGATTATAAAAATGTTATGTGGGGATTTGTTGTTGATAATCATGGATAAAAAGGTGAAAAACCATAAGAAACAAGGTTAAAATCTTGATTAAATTTGATGACTGTATAAAACAGTAAAGAACTAGATGTTAATCTGATAAAATGATGAAGTAGAATGGATTTACTGTAAGCTATGGGTCTTGTACACATGTGAGAGTTGGCCATGCAATGGAATCAAAATAATGAGTGAGATATGATCAAAACAAGTTTAGGGTATAAATCTGAAGTTACTGTTTTGGACGATTTTTAGAAAATACTTAAAGGATGATTTAACAGTAGCTATAGAAGAGTTAAATGTAGCACATATCATGTAGTTTATGTGATAAAAATTTGAGCTTCTATCTCCATGTAGAACTCAAGATATGGCAGTTTTGGTAAAGATGAAGTTAAAAATCAGATTTTTGGAAATTAAAGAATAATACTATTATATAAGCACTCACATTTTAATATATAAAATGTAAAATAAAAACCCACTAACTCTTGAATTTTATTTATATAAATATGTACAATGATAAATAAGTGGACATTTTATAAAAATGGTAACTTGTTATGTTTTATAAGTTATAAAAACTATAAACATGATTTTTACGACTTTTTCGGCTATCGCCGTAAAATTAACGTTTTTGTTAAATAAAACTTAGATGGTTGGACCCGTCTAATGAAAACTTTATAAAACTTATATACTGATATATAGACATGTATAACAAGTAAAAACCGATAAAACCCGAACTATAGGGCATACGGACATTAACAAGTTAAATAAACTTATTGGACTAATAAATGGACTAAATAGGATAAAAACTTGTAAAAAGAATCTATTGGGCTTAACCCATTTAGGCCCAACTTGTAAAGTTTAAATACTGATAATATAAGTGTAAAAAGGATTAAAACAAGTTAAGAACTTATAATAGGCTTATTGAACCTAAAACACGTAAATGGGTAAAACGAGAAAACTAGTATAAAAGTTATCGACACATAGCACAAAAATGAGTAAATGAGGATATGTAAACCTACTTGATCATCATATATATATAATCATCATATGTATACATAATTGATATTTTTATAAAGTCATTGGAAAAACGTCTAAGACCGATTATTATTTATATAGGTTTCCGTGATTGAAGCACGTACCGTACATCCGAATTGCCGATAACCCGCCTTCCCATATCAACGTGAGTTCATAGCCTCGCACTCTTTTAAATGTTTTTATAAATGTTTTATAAACCCGCGAGGGAGATAACATGTTAGTTTTTATAAAATAGGACACCATTTGTCCCGATTGTTTGTTTATTGATTTTGGACCCGAATGATTGAATGACCCGATTGTATGACCCGATAAATGATTAATGGACCCGATAGATGAAATAAAATGGATTATTAAAGTTAGGTTATGTCACTAAAAGTCCCATTAGCATGAATTGTGAACTACCGGGATTTGGTAGACGCTTATGCATTTAATAGTACTATTTGGGGACGATCACCCCAGTTCGCGCCTTGACGGTTGATCCCCGTCGTGCCACATTGATTGGTAAGCGAATTAATGTATGAGAAGATTTCAATAGCGTAACCTTTGTGACGACACGCTACTTTAGATGGGCAAAATTGGTATCGGGTTAGCTACCCGTTTTGGTTTTAGTAAGGTAACAATGTCATGCGGCTTATAATAATCCAAATCACCGAAATACTATTAGACGCTCCGAATTACGATGTATTGCCTGACTAGTAATACAGGGTCATACTATTGATATTATGATTGTATTTTGGTTTTCATAACCATATTCATATAACGGTTTTTATTTTCATACAACGTTATAAGACGTATTGTATGATGTTTTTACGACATTGGCTCGTATATTGATTTTGAGGCAAATGCCTATATTATGATTTTCGATAAGGATTTATATAAAATGACTTTGGCTATTTTATGGCCTATTGCAAAGATTTGTATAAAATGATTTTGGCTATTTTACGGCCTATTACAATGATTTGTACGAATTGATTTTTGGTACTAATTTTATATCAAAGTTATATTGATGGAATTTATTAAACTCTATGAATTCACTCGGCGTTATCGCTGACCTTTTCTTTTAACATGTTTTATCTCAGGTACTTGAAGGTAATTCTCGGGAAGACAACAAGAATTCATGGCCCGCACCTAAACAATATTTTCCATTCAAATACATTGTAAAACTTTGTATGAAATAATATGACTTGGGACCGATGTAACTTTGATGTTATGAATGGAAATGATTTATTAATAAACGACGCGATTTTTATGCATTGTCTATGATGTGAGTAATGTGCTATCCCGTAACACCAACTAGTCTTCCGCTGTATTAAGTTGTATAAATTTGGGGGTGTTACAGTTTGGTACCAGAGCTCTCGTTATAGAGAACGAAAGATTTTTAAAACTAAGGTTTTGAATAAAACTTTTCAAAATCTTTTAACTATAAACATTTTTCTAAAAATGTCTAAAAATCTTTTGACTATAACGGTGCCGAAGAATTCCCGAGTTACCGACAAGGCCAGACTGAGAAGTGTTATTTTAATATATATATATAACTTGGATTATATATATATATATATATATGATGTAATTTTATTACATGATTGTTTGATGATTATTTTGATTTTTATACGAGGTATTTATACGACGTCGATTGTCACAAGTAACCCTAAATCCCCTAGTAAATTAATCGAAGCTATTCTCGTAGGAATTCTAGCTATCCTAGACCTAAACCAAGTTGTGGATATTTATGATCCCGACAAATGGTTGATATTCGTAGAAATGTAGATATTAGTTGATTGTGATATTGAAAAAGAATTGGCGAGATTAAAACTGATATCGATGTCATGACGATCTTTCCCTATAGAGTGGAGTTTGACAAAATATTACCACCTAGAAAGATGTCATCTGACTCGTTGTCATCCAGTTCTTAAATTGAAATCGAAAGGGTGAATGTTGCACTTGAGGCTGTCATTGGAACCAGTACCCAAAAGCCTCATGCCACTAATACCTTTCCGAGAAGCCTAATTGAAGGTGTGAGTCATTTCATATTAATGACTCATTTGATAATTGTTGTTGTAAGAGCTAATAGGATTGGAAATTAAGTGCTGATTTATATTGAGATTGTATTGCCTTTACAAGGCCGAAGAATAAGATTGAAAGTATTGGAGAATGAAGTAGGATATCGACTTGAGTATAAAATTGGTTGAAACTTAGATAAAGTGAAATTTAACCCGTATGAAATATGAGATTGTTAAGAGGAAATCGTTAAGTTTTGTGATTGAATTATAAGGTTTTAAATGATTGTAGGTCCGTGTTAAGGGTTGTTCCTAGGCCATTGTCCAATGATGAGGATGCCCAGTGTCCAAGAAATAAATTGAAGAAATCTTCTTCTGAATTGGGACCGATGGATCTTCCAGGACAGGCAGGACACCTAATGACTCTTGTAGATTAGTATTCATTGTGGTATCTTTTAAAAATAATCCCTAACTTAACTGAGATATCAGTTGGTAGGATGAGTTCTAAGAATTGTATGACATAGTGACACGTAATGTGTTACGGTACAATTTTGACTTGTTTGTGGTTAATGAAAAAGACTACCTTTGATTGCTAAATCCTACATGTATCGATGATATCTATCTTTTCTTGCTTCATCCTAATGTTCGCATTAGTGATGTAACCATTGAACAAGTACTCGTCTCGATTTGAGTTACGTTGTGGATTATTCTTTTTGAGTGCCATCGAGATCATGAACCTCATGATTAATGGGCTAAGCTCATTTCCTATCATATCGTAGTTAATTCTTGGTGAACAAACTTTCATCACTCTTTTTGCAGATCACTCATTGTTATTATAAAGTTAAAACGGTATCCTTTGAGAAAATTTAATTTTCATCACAATAAGGATTATTTAAAGTGAGATTTATAAGTGATTGTTATTGAAATGAAGTTGTTTATAAAACACTTTGGAAAACCTAATTGTTTTCATAATAAAGAAAATCTTTGTAAATTTATTCTTGATTCTTATTTAAGAATTAAGCATGTAAATGTTTTTATTATAAACATGATGATAAAGTTTTGACGAACTGAGTATTGCATCGTTAATCTTGAAATTGTATATAGTTGCGCGCCTACATACAATTTGGAATGGACCATGCAAGACTGATTAGTAGTCACCATAAAACTAATGAATAAACACTACGTTTTATTTGATAATTGTGAAAGATTAAATTTTATGAGATCTGCAAGAAGTGAAAAATAGGGACATAGTGTTAGGGTGTAACACCCCCAATTTCGATCATAGCAGCGGAAGGGTCATTGGGTGTTACTATCATGGTTCAATCTCATAATCATAGAAAACGGCTCAAAACGAGTCGTTTTAATAAACATCCATTCAATTCCATTTAATCAAGATAAAATTTCATACATGGTCCCGGATGATTCAAAAGTTTACAAACTATTATAAATGATAAAAGTTATTTGAATGGATATGTTTTCGAAAAGCGGGCCAAAACATTTCAAATATGCAAGCTTCACGAAACCGCCTTCCTCGAGTGCCTTCAAATGGACCTGAGATAAAACATGCTTAAAAAGTCAGCAAAATTTGCCGAGTGAATCTATAGAGTTTTAATTTAAATAAAGTGAACACAAGTATGAAAAATAACCTTCCATGGTTAATAATTTATCAAAGACGACTATGTTGTATGGACATAATTATCGTTGTTATTTCTATAAGTCTCGTGAAATTGAACGTTAACATATATTATTTCAGCCCAACACACCTAGCCAAGTGCGTATATTTCTCTTATACAATTGCATCCGATGTTTCATTACTGGTGCATCACAACACCACGCGATAGCTAGTCGCGACCGGACTGGGCGTCACCCCGATAGATCTATCCATAGTATTAGCGTTCTTTTCGATTAACAATTCACGATTCATGGGTCTTTAAGGCTAAACAAACTTATATAACAACTTTCATCTAAGCATACAATCAAGTTCCTTTGTGTTCAATTTTAAAACAAAGAGGGTTTACCACAACTTCTCGTTGCTCCCATCATTTATAATAAATACTTTTCCAATAATAAGGGTTTCCACAACTTCTTGTTGCACTCATACTTTTCCAATAAGTAGAGTTTCCACAACTTATCGTTGTACCCTTAAATTTCAATAATTAGTTTTCAAGTAAAATAAGGGTTTCCACAACTTCTCGTTGCCCCCTTTTATTTTAGTAAAACAAGCATGTTATCCCCCTCGCGGGTTTTATAAAACAAGTAAACATGTTAAGAGCGAGGCTATAGACTCACCTTAGCCAATAGTGGTAATGAGACGATCGCCGACGATTAGTGATGCCCGTTAAAACATGAAAACCGCAACCTACCGAATAAGGCGCGTTCGTTAATAATCGACTTAAGTATAAATCATACTTAAATAATATAAAAATCAAAATTACAAAACCAAGACAATCCCGAAAATTTTAATAATACAAGTGTTATTACTATACCCTTTTTATTCAACCCTATTCTTTTAAACACTTGCACTCTCGATATTGACCCGTCATAAGACGCCAAGTCAACGCAAGTCAACTTATCATTTTACTTCCCTCGAACCAGTAGCCAAGTCATTTATATAATGACTCAACACTTGAGTAAATTACCATGTCCAATGGCGAATACTCAACTCACGCCATACAAGTATTGGACTACGTGTCCAAAATACCACTCAGCATGTACACTCCAAATGTACACACCAATCTACCCTATCTACACTTGTCCGATTTCGACGAAAATTGGTGACAAACTCACACATAATATGAATAAGACTCAGTAAAAGTTTCATTCAAAAATATTACTTCTAAGACCTTCTGCCCGACACATCTTCGTGCTATAAAAACCGGACAGTTTTACGTCTTTTACTTGTAAAACCATTTCGACTTATCTAAACAATTTCGTTTATAAAACCGACACTCGGGTTTGAAAATAGACTCATGACCTGAGGTTTAGCAACTTACATCAGTCCTTGAACATTTTTAAAACTCATTCTATAGTCCCCGAGATTCGATCCAAATATCGACAACAATTTTCGGATTGTGCCGATACCCGTCTCCCGGTACACGAATACTAAAAGTAGCATACTTTTCGCTCGAAATGAGTTAGAAGCTCATTCAAGCGGCAAATCGAAGCTAAAAGAATCCTCTACAAGCCTATCCTATTAGTTTCATCATTTTCAAACAGTAAGATTTTCAAAAATTACGTTTTACCTACTGGTCTAAAATGACTCTTTAAAAATCATACCAACAACCAATTTGACCCATTTTTATCATCATCTACACCTTAAATATGTTATACCCATCATCTACAACAACTCCTAATTCTTAAATTCACTTGCATAGTCATATGCATCAATTCAAAATTAAAAACAAATGCATGCACTCAAAAATAAAGAATTAATATAATAATAATAACATAAACAAGGAATCTTACAACAATCCAAATGGATCAAACTCATGTTCATCTTCAAAATCTTTTGGAAAAATTAAAGTTCTTGCATGTGGGATTTTCTTAGATCAAAATGATCACAAGAAGATTTGCAACATGGGTCTTTTCTTAGTTTCTTTTGATTCAAGTTCAAAAATCAAAAATCAAAGGGTTAAAGGTGGGAGGGGTGGACGGTTTTAGCAAGAGAGGGAGAAGAGAGATGATTTATTTTATTAAAATGAATTTTATATAAAAATTAGGTAGTGGGAAATCCTTATATAGTGGGGTGGAGGGGTTGTTTTTGCCAATTTTGCATAGTTTTGGTCCAAAATGAGATTAAATAGTTGTAAGGGTAGAAAATGTAAATATTACATTTTAAAAAAATATTTACGGGACTCGGGTTTCGTAAAAATACTTTTTAAAAGTTAAAACGCTTCTTAAATATAATAATATTACATCGACACGACTTAAACGTAATTAAATCGAAAACGTCGAAAATATTAAATATCGAGACAATCGATAATAAAACGTAAATTTTTGGGCATCCGTCGGTATCGCGATCATTCGTAGTTCTCGTCATTCGTTAAAATGAAAAATACGAGAAATAAAAATAAATATAAGAAAAATCATTTCCATGATTATTTAAGAATATAATATCGATACTTAACATACTCCTTGTCGGTTTTCATCTAATCGACATTCTTACGCTAGTTTCAAGCCATAACCTTCTCGGTTAATCGATAATTTAAAATTCTTATTAAAATAAATTTATAATTCTTAATAGTCGAGACTAAAATAACGACCTGAAATTGACGGATTGTCACATTATCCCCACCAAAATGGGATCTTCGTCCCGAAGATCAACTTGCGTTCTTCCTCGATCGCTCGTTGAAATCAAAGAATTAAACGTCTTTTGGTCCTCGTCTAGAGTTCCATCACACATGACAATAAAAGTTCGACTTCGTTTCTGTTGCCTAACTTCCTTATCGATAATATCAACAAGTACTTTGATGAAATGCAACTTACTGTCGATTCATACTTCATCAAGAGGGATAATAAGATCTTCGTCGAGAAGAAATTTCTTTAGGTTCGACATATGAAAAGTATCGTGAATTCCTTGCGGCTTTCGAGGTAATTTAAGTTTTCATGCCATCGGACCTTCCATCGATATCATCTCGAATGGTCCAAACTAACGGGGACTTAACTTCCCACGTTTTCCAAAATACATAACACCTTCTTTATGGTGATAACTTGGCATAACGTTTCCTAGAAAGCGACGTCCCGGCGCTTAATTCGCATACGATAGTCTTCAGTGTAACAGTGAAGAGTGAAAAACAGGAAAGTCATCGTCTAAGTTCCAAAGAAAGTCAAAAGATATTATATGGTACATGTTCTCCATGATCGGACGTCATTGGACAATGCCGCCTCAAGTTCTCACAACTTACGATCACTCAACTCGATCACATACCACATAAATACCTAAAAACAAAGGTCAAACATAAACATCAAATGTAAATCTCCGTCGTTGATCATCGATAAAACCTTGGACTAGCCCTTGATAATACAACTCGATCTCTAAAGTCTTTCCACTTGCAGTGTCGGCAACAACATACTCTTCGAAGTGAAAACGAATTTGTTAATTCCAGTCATTAAGAAATTCGGTCCATTGGCGAGAATTCACAACACATCGGGCATACCATTAAGTTCTACTCCAGTGTTCAACGTACAAAAGCGTCCCACTAATTTTTGCTTCAGCGTTCATCGTACAAAGGCGTCCTAATAATTTCGACTTCAGTGCTCAAGGTGATGCATCATATTCCTCGTTTTTAGTTCGTCATACTAGCCCCAAGAGTTTCGTCATCAAGAAAAGTCTTCGGTGACCCTTCGATAGTAGCAAGTAAAATTACAAAATCTTCACGTCCACGATAAGTTGTCGTTGATAACTGATCCTCAGTCAATCCGCAAGTACACACATAAATCATGGTGACGCTTAAGTGAGTCGCCTATTCTCGGAACGGTCAACGGTTCTTAACAATCTGTTTATAAAGCTCACGATCATCGAGACACATTAGAAATGGTCCATTAAAACAAATCATAACTCGAGAAAAGTCCAACGGGTTACTTGTACATAGATGATAATCGATGATCATCATAATGACGACAGCATCGAACGATTCTTACCAACGAAATACGAGTCGAAGGAAGACGTACGTACACCAAAAATCCACAAATCGAGCCAGACATACTTGGGCCCACTCATTTATAACTCCTTGTCTACATCAAAAGGCGTCCCTCTCCATGTATACAAGAGTTTATAAATTTACGGTTCGGGAACTCACAACTTTCTTGTTCAAATGAAAAGGCGTCCCATTCCAATTCAACAAAACGATTATAAGTCAACCTACTCAAGTATTACTACCTCTCAACACGATCATATCAAAATACCATGATAAATACAAGGTGTCAATATACTTACATCATAATTTCCGTATTCAAACGTCCCATTCCATCTGAATAAGGAAAACACAACAATCTAAGGTCCAGTCGTTTAGAATTTTCTTATTCAAATGTCCTAATCCATTTAAGTAAGACAACATTAAACGACTCTTAGTTGGGTGAGTTAAAATCTATATATCTAAATGTCCCATTCCATTTAGATACACAATATTAAGTCACTCAACCGAATGGCTACTACGAGCATATCATTGTTGTACCCAAACTATATATATTTGATTAGGATATATATATCTTAAGTCCAACATTGGCATTCTCCTTTTCGCCAATAAAACGTGGTCATATAAACTCAAATCACACGTCGCATTACATAGAAGATGTCGCCTCAGATAAATGATTCTTCAAAATCATAAGTAGTAACGAAAACACGAACATCGCATTTATTAATTACGTTTCGAAAGGAGATGTCCAAAAATGGCACATCACGATACGATGATAACAATCGAATTTAAACAAGTCGATATGCGATAGGTTACAAAACCATGACAATCTGCGTCATAATAATACCTCGTATTAATATAAAACTATCATTTATAATTTAAAAAAAAATGAAAACGTACCTTGTAATTCACAAGTACAAATAATCGATAAAGATTACAGCAACATATATAATGACATATATATATAAATACTATCATTCTCGTCCATTGGCAACTCGGAGGTTTCGCTTGCAACAGTTATAGTTAAAAGATTTCAAAAATTCATTTTTGGAAAATCTTTTCGTTCTCTATAACTTGAGCTCTGATGCCAATCTGTAACACCCCCAATTTCGATCATAGCAGCGGAAGGGTCATTGGGTGTTACTATCATGGTTCAATCTCATAATCATAGAAAACGGCTCAAAACGAGTCGTTTTAATAAACATCCATTCAATTCCATTTAATCAAGATAAAATTTCATACATGGTCCCGGATGATTCAAAAGTTTACAAACTATTATAAATGATAAAAGTTATTTGAATGGATATGTTTTCGAAAAGCGGGCCAAAACATTTCAAATATGCAAGCTTCACGAAACCGCCTTCCTCGAGTGCCTTCAAATGGACCTGAGATAAAACATGCTTAAAAAGTCAGCAAAATTTGCCGAGTGAATCTATAGAGTTTTAATTTAAATAAAGTGAACACAAGTATGAAAAATAACCTTCCATGGTTAATAATTTATCAAAGACGACTATGTTGTATGGACATAATTATCGTTGTTATTTCTATAAGTCTCGTGAAATTGAACGTTAACATATATTATTTCAGCCCAACACACCTAGCCAAGTGCGTATATTTCTCTTATACAATTGCATCCGATGTTTCATTACTGGTGCATCACAACACCACGCGATAGCTAGTCGCGACCGGACTGGGCGTCACCCCGATAGATCTATCCATAGTATTAGCGTTCTTTTCGATTAACAATTCACGATGCATGGGTCTTTAAGGCTAAACAAACTTATATAACAACTTTCATCTAAGCATACAATCAAGTTCCTTTGTGTTCAATTTTAAAACAAAGAGGGTTTACCACAACTTCTCGTTGCTCCCATCATTTATAATAAATACTTTTCCAATAATAAGGGTTTCCACAACTTCTTGTTGCACTCATACTTTTCCAATAAGTAGAGTTTCCACAACTTATCGTTGTACCCTTAAATTTCAATAATTAGTTTTCAAGTAAAATAAGGGTTTCCACAACTTCTCGTTGCCCCCTTTTATTTTAGTAAAACAAGCATGTTATCCCCCTCGCGGGTTTTATAAAACAAGTAAACATGTTAAGAGCGAGGCTATAGACTCACCTTAGCCAATAGTGGTAATGAGACGATCGCCGACGATTAGTGATGCCCGTTAAAACATGAAAACCGCAACCTACTGAATAAGGCGCGTTCGTTAATAATCGACTTAAGTATAAATCATACTTAAATAATATAAAAATCAAAATTTTAAAACCAAGACAATCCCGAAAATTTTAATAATACAAGTGTTATTACTATACCCTTTTTATTCAACACTATTCTTTTAAACACTTGCACTCTCGATATTGACCCGTCATAAGACGCCAAGTCAACGCAAGTCAACTTATCATTTTACTTCCCTCGAACCAGTAGCCAAGTCATTTATATAATGACTCAACACTTGAGTAAATTACCATGTCCAATGGCGAATACTCAACTCACGCCATACAAGTATTGGACTACGTGTCCAAAATACCACTCAGCATGTACACTCCAAATGTACACACCAATCTACCCTATCTACACTTGTCCGATTTCGACGAAAATTGGTGACAAACTCACACATAATATGAATAAGACTCAGTAAAAGTTTCATTCAAAAATATTACTTCTAAGACCTTCTGCCCGACACATCTTCGTGCTATAAAAACCGGACAGTTTTACGTCTTTTACTTGTAAAACCATTTCGACTTATCTAAACAATTTCGTTTATAAAACCGACACTCGGGTTTGAAAATAGACTCATGACCTGAGGTTTAGCAACTTACATCAGTCCTTGAACATTTTTAAAACTCATTCTATAGTCCCCGAGATTCGATCCAAATATCGACAACAATTTTCGGATTGTGCCGATACCCGTCTCCCGGTACACGAATACTAAAAGTAGCATAACTTTTCGCTCGAAATGAGTTAGAAGCTCATTCAAGCGGCAAATCGAAGCTAAAAGAATCCTCTACAAGCCTATCCTATTAGTTTCATCATTTTCAAACAGTAAGATTTTCAAAATTTACGTTTTACCTACTGGTCTAAAATGACTCTTTAAAAATCATACCAACAACCAATTTGACCCATTTTTATCATCATCTACACCTTAAATATGTTATACCCATCATCTACAACAACTCCTAATTCTTAAATTCACTTGCATAGTCATATGCATCAATTCAAAATTAAAAACAAATGCATGCACTCAAAAATAAAGAATTAATATAATAATAATAACATAAACAAGAAATCTTACAACAATCCAAATGGATCAAACTCATGTTCATCTTCAAAATCTTTTGGAAAAATTAAAGTTCTTGCATGTGGGATTTTCTTAGATCAAAATGATCACAAGAAGATTTGCAACATGGGTCTTTTCTTAGTTTCTTTTGATTCAAGTTCAAAAATCAAAAATCAAAGGGTTAAAGGTGGGAGGGGTGGACGGTTTTAGCAAGAGAGGGAGAAGAGAGATGATTTATTTTATTAAAATGAATTTTATATAAAAATTAGGTAGTGGGAAATCCTTATATAGTGGGGTGGAGGGGTTGTTTTTGCCAATTTTGCATAGTTTTGGTCCAAAATGAGATTAAATAGTTGTAAGGGTAGAAAATGTAAATATTACATTTTAAAAAAATATTTACGGGACTCGGGTTTCGTAAAAATACTTTTTAAAAGTTAAAACGCTTCTTAAATATAATAATATTACATCGACACGACTTAAACGTAATTAAATCGAAAACGTCGAAAATATTAAATATCGAGACAATCGATAATAAAACGTAAATTTTTGGGCATCCGTCGGTATCGCGATCATTCGTAGTTCTCGTCATTCGTTAAAATGAAAAATACGAGAAATAAAAATAAATATAAGAAAAATCATTTCCATGATTATTTAAGAATATAATATCGATACTTAACATACTCCTTGTCGGTTTTCATCTAATCGACATTCTTACGCTAGTTTCAAGCCATAACCTTCTCGGTTAATCGATAATTTAAAATTCTTATTAAAATAAATTTATAATTCTTAATAGTCGAGACTAAAATAACGACCTGAAATTGACGGATTGTCACATAGGGACACCTACATATGTACCTGTAACATCTATTCTTCTGAGTCGAATTTACTCATCTGTGGAAATTGTCTTATTTGACGATTGACAATTCTTTCTTGTCAAATTCTTCCGTAGTGAGATTCTTAGGAAAAGTATTTGATTACCGAGTGTTGATACCCGACTGGATGTATTGACGTTCTTATCATTTCTTTTGATTTGATTTCATTTGAATGACCTGGGTAACGATCCGAGGAGCTTTCGAATGCGTACTCAAATTATGAAAACATTGGATACATTCATATTCATTAAATGTTTTCCTCTGTATCTGATTTGAAATTCTCTCGCGCAGATTATGCGTTGACCTTACTCTTTTAATATTAAGTTGTGTATCCTAATATCCCTGAAATTGTGAAGGATTATGAATTATTATTAGTCTTTTGAAAAGTTCACATCTTATCGACGGCAATGAAACTGAAAAGTTGATAATGCCGGTAGAATGGATTGATTGATTATGACATGACGACATTGTCTGAATTGATGGGAACTCGAGTAGAATTCCCTAAATGATAAGATGTTGATTATCAAAAATGATCTAAATAATTCTTGGTGGATGACGATATCCTGTATTTAGACTTAAAATTATACCGTAAATGGTTGTGAACTATTTATAGATATTGTAATCTAGAAGAACTTAAAATAAATATATTAAAAGATAATTATGTTATCTGAAACCTTAGGAGATATTTGTTGATAAATTACCTGGACTTTTGCCATTAAGGCAAGATTGAAGTTGGTATTGATTTTATTCCCGGTGCTGCACTTGCGGCTTGTGCACTGTACGTTAGCACCATCTAAATTAAAGGAATTACCGTACAACTGAGAAAATTGTCGGAGAAAGATTTTATTATACCAAGCCTGTCATCCTGAAGAGCTATGGTGTTATCATTCCTTATATTTATAGATTACTGTGAACTGAGTAAATTGACAATCGAAAACGATATCCATAACTCGAAATGGAAGATTTGTTCGATCATTTACAAGGTTCTAGCAAATTTGATCCATAGCATGGTTATCATCAACTTCGCATCTGCGAGAGAGATTATGTATTCCAATCACTACATCCGGTACTTGTAATGAACATTATGAGTTTCACGTGATGTCGTTTGGATTGATCAATGCACATGTAGCATTCATAATTTGATGAATCACGTGTGTAGGCTGTAATTTGATAAATTCATGCTCGTGATCATTAAGGACCATTTATTTATTATAAGAATAAGAATGAGTTAATAATTAATTATAGATTGCTCTGAATTGGCCGAATAATTAAAACCTGAACCTTGAATAATTGATATGTGTGATTAAAAGGATAATGGAATATAAATTGACTCTTCAAAAATTAAGAGCCCTTTTAAGACTTTGGATTTTACCAAAAAGAAATGGAAATATGTTTTGACAAATGTTTTAACAAAGGATTTTTAAAGGGATTATTCCCTTATACACAAACCATTTAACTAAACTTCTGTTTAGGGGTAAATGTTTGTGTATACCTCAAGATAACTTAAGAAGGATTGAGGAAACCATTTAAATCATAACTTGAAATTTGAAACAACAAATTTTGCTTTTCAACTAAGAAAAATTTTGACCAAAGTATAAACAAAGGTTTTTCGAACATTTACGAATCTTATTAAATATTTTTGATAAATCAACAAGAATCCTGTTAATTAAATTCAAACTTATTTTTGAACATTTTATATAATTGGTCGAACTTAGAAATTTAAAACTTTTACGTTTACGATTCATAAAAATTAACTAATAATTATTTAATTAATTATAATAATTATCGACGCTTTAGACGCCGGATTGAGAAAAACTGATAAAAATGATAGTTGAGACGAAACTGAAACATAAAGAATATGAAGAAAGAATTTTGAATAATAAAGTTATGATATTTATTTCATCAAGAGAAAGTGAACGTAATTACTGACGCTTAATATAGAAAAAATATCTGAGTGAATTGGGGACATGATAATTATAACATCATGAGAAGTGAATATAGATACTGACATATTATATAAAAAGGATAAAGAATCAATTAAGATGTATTTCTTGATAATGAAGGTACAAAATAATTTGTCGAACGATAAAAAAAAAACAAACAATGTTTGTAAAAAGGATAATATAGATTATAAAAGAGGTTCGCGGCTAATGTGAACCATTAAAAATTTAGAAGCTGATAACGTTAAATATTTTAAAGACCACTTATGATTGTCTAAATATGGAAGATTGTGAGATATAGTTATGTTGGAATTTGTAAGTATAAGTATTCTATTTAAGTCATTTTATGACCAAATGTATTTTTGTCTGAAGAAGTTGTACTAATGGCAGATTATGAAGGCAGACATCGCCTCATACATTAGTAAACGTCTAGCTATTGTAAAGGTCATCATCTGAATTTGATTCGATTTAGGTCATCGTCGACAGACTGACCAAATCTGCTAATATCATTCTCGTTAATGATAAATGCAAAAAGAGTTATGTAAACATAGCGTGCCTGTATCGATCATCTATATCAAGATCCTCGCTTCGCATCGAATTTCTAGAGATTTGCTCAGAAATCATTGAGAACGAACCTTGATGAGAGTACTATGTACCATCCCAAATCGAAGGGACGAGGTAAAGTAACGATACAGAGTAATATAAGTGATGTTTTATGTTTGAATGAATGACCTTTGGTAATAGACCGTATAATCGTTTTCCTTTCGAAAGATTATCATTAATAATTATCGTATTAGGATTGAGATCGAATCTTGTTAGGATCTAAATCTTAGAGAATCTGTAAGCAGGAATTGAGATGAAGACATCCGACATACACCCATTGTGAGTTGGACATGTCTTTTAGATTTAAGGTTTCCTATGATGGCGAACCTATCCTTGCAAAATACCCGACCCGCGAAATCTGAATGATTGCTGAAATTAGGAGTTGATTATTGACTGCCGATAGTGGGCAAGAGGTTATGTGAATGTGAAATGTAGATCTTGAAGTGCCAAATGGGTAGCGAAGTTATGCCACAATTTTTAACCTTGGAAAGATGAATTCATGATCTGACAAATCATGGGATATAAGTCCCCGTTATATGGGACCATTGAGATGATGTAAAAGTTGGGATTGAAAGGCATACAAGCTGGATCTACCCTAGGACTTCAAAGACTGCGTGAATTATGTTTCGTAAATCGAACTTGATGGAATATCTATCAAGTGAAAATCTGATTGTTCTTAGTAAAGCTTAGATCGGCGAAAAGTTGCATTCATCAGAAACCCGTGAACATCATAGATAGAGAAAGTAAGTCAACATTTAGCCTGATCTTATTCCCGTAGTTATGTTTGATGAAACTCGCGTATTATAATGGATTACACTTGTGAGAAAAGACCGAATGTGGAGGAAATACCCACATGGCTTTAACTCTATAAGAAGCGAGTAGTAAGGTAAGATGATCTTTGAGGACAAAGATCCTGTTTAGGGGTAAATGCTGTGACAATCCGTCAATTTATGGTCAATATTTTATTCTCCAATATTATTTGAAAATATTATTTTAATGATACAATATGAACTCACTTATTTTTGGGAAGAAATTTGGATTTACGTCTTGAAGTAGCATCGACTATGTCTAAACCGGAGGATTCAACGTTACGTGCTTACGTTTACATACACCGTCTTTCGTGACAGTCCGACATTTCGGAAAATAAATTTATCCGTGAATATTATTTTGGAGTTTTAAATTTGTGTTAGTTCATAAACTCACAAATTTACGAGAAGAGATTAGGACTTACGATTTTATTTTAACGTCCTTTACGACTAAACCGGAAACCTTAGGATTACGTATTTACGTTTTCGAACTCCGTTTTTGATGAGACAATTTTTATTGGATTCGTTTTGTGACGTTGATTCATAATTTATAAAAACGTTTTTCGTAAAACGACCCGAGGGCACGCAAATCGAGGAAACTAGAATCGAGGAGTACCCGTAAATAAATGGGGATGAGACAAGTGGGACACTTGTCCCACCCCCATCAAAACCGGCCACACTAGCAACTTAACACCATGAGGTGTCAAGTTTAGCTAACAAGTGATACACTTGTAACCAAGCTTACAAGTTAAGCTTTCTATCCATCAAAACCATTAGCAAAACTAGCAACTCCTCATTCCATCCATTTCAACATGCAATCAACACACAAACTCTCTCTCTAGCTCCATCTTGTCGTCCACTTTTCTCCCCAAAAACACCCTTTGATCTTGATTCAACCATGAAACCATATGTTATACTTGCATATGTTGAAGCCCTTTCAAAACCCTATTGATTGGTGGTACTTATAACATCCATGGAGGAGTTTTCATGGTGTCATGAGGCTGATTTTCCACAAGAATTCCATGGAGCATGGTGGTCTTGAAGATGGTCATGGATATCCACAAGTTTCTCCATCAAAATCCATGTTTTGATCACAACTTACATCATCATGGTGGTATAAAGATTGTCCTCCTCATCTTCTTGTTATTTTGATTATGTAAACATGTATTTTATTTCCTATTGTATATATTTATGATGATTATATGATGATAAAAATGTTATGTGGGGATTTGTTGTTGATAATCATGGATAAAAAGGTGAAAAACCATAAGAAACAAGGTTAAAATCTTGATTAAATTTGATGACTGTATAAAACAGTAAAGAACTAGATGGTAATCTGATAAAATGATGAAGTATAATGGATTTACAGTAAGCTATGGGTCTTGTACACATGTGAGAGTTGGCCATGCAATGGAATCAAAATAATGAGTGAGATATGATCAAAACAAGTTTAGGGTATAAATCTGAAGTTACTGTTTTGGACGATTTTTAGAAAATACTTAAAGGATGATTCAACAGTAGCTATAGAAGAGTTAAATTTAGCACATATCATTTAGTTTATGTGATAAAAATTTGAGCTTCTATCTCCGTGTAGAACTCAAGATATGGCAGTTTTGGTAAAGATGAAGTTAAAAATCAGATTTTTGGAAATTAAAGAATAATACTATTATATAAGCACTCACATTTTAATATATAAAATGTAAAATAAAAACCCACTAACTCTTGAATTTTATTTATATAAATATGTACAATGATAAATAAGTGGAAATTTTATAAAAATGGTAACTTGTTATGTTTTATAAGTTATAAAAACTATAAACATGATTTTTACGACTTTTTCGGCTATCGCCGTAAAATTAACGTTTTTGTTAAATAAAACTTAGATGGTTGGACCCGTCTAATGAAAACTTTATAAAACTTATATACTGATATATATAGACATGTATAACAAGTAAAAACCGATAAAACCCGAACTATAGGGCATACGGACATTAACAAGTTAAATAAACTTATTGGACTAATAAATGGACTAAATAGGATAAAAACTTGTAAAAAGAATCTATTGGGCTTAACCCATTTAGGCCCAACTTGTAAAGTTTAAATACTGATATTATAAGTGTAAAAAGGATTAAAACAAGTTAAGAACTTATAATAGGCTTATTGAACCTAAAACACGTAAATGGGTAAAACGAGAAAACTAGTATAAAAGTTATCGACACATAGCACAAAAATGAGTAAATGAGGATATGTAAACCTACTTGATCATCATATATATATAATCATCATATGTATACATAATTGATATTTTTATAAAGTCATTGGACAAACGTCTAAGACCGATTATTATTTATATAGGTTTCCGTGATTGAAGCACGTACCGTACATCCGAATTGCCGATAACCCGCCTTCCCATATCAACGTGAGTTCATAGCCTCGCACTCTTTTAAATGTTTTTATAAAAGTTTTATAAACCCGCGAGGGAGATAACATGTTAGTTTTTATAAAATAGGACACCATTTGTCCCGATTGTTTGTTTATTGATTTTGGACCCGAATGATTGAATGACCCGATTGTATGACCCGATAAATGATTAATGGACCCGATAGATGAAATAAAATGGATTATTAAAGTTAGGTTATGTCACTAAAAGTCCCATTAGCATGAATTGTGAACTACCGGGAGTTGGTAGACGCTTATGCATTTAATAGTACTATTTGGGGACGATCACCCCAGTTCGCGCCTTGACGGTTGATCCCCGTCGTGCCACATTGATTGGTAAGCGAATTAATGTATGAGAAGATTTCAATAGCGTGACCTTTGTGACGACACGCTACTTTAGATGGGCAAAATTGGTATCGGGTTAGCTACCCGTTTTGGTTTTAGTAAGGTAACAATGTCATGCGGCTTATAATAATCCAAATCACCGAAATACTATTAGACGCTCCGAATTACGATGTATTGCCTGACTAGCAATACAGGGTCATACTATTGATATTATGATTGTATTTTGGTTTTCATAACCATATTCATATAACGGTTTTTATTTTCATACAACGTTATAAGACGTATTGTATGATGTTTTTACGACATTGGCTCGTATATTGATTTTGAGGCAAATGCCTATATTATGATTTTCGATAAGGATTTATATAAAATGACTTTGGCTATTTTATGGCCTGTTGCAAAGATTTGTATAAAATGATTTTGGCTATTTTACGGCCTATTACAATGATTTGTACGAATTGATTTTTGGTACTAATTTTATACCAAAGTTATATTGATGGAATTTATTAAACTCTATGAATTCACTCGGCGTTATCGCTGACCTTTTCTTTTAACATGTTTTATCTCAGGTACTTGAAGGTAATTCTCGGGAAGACAACAAGAATTCATGGCCCGCACCTAAAAAATATTTTCCATTCAAATACATTGTAAAACTTTGTATGAAATAATATGACTTGGGACCGATGTAACTTTGATGTTATGAATGGAAATGATTTATTAATAAACGACGCGATTTTTATGCGTTGTCTATGATGTGAGTAATGTGCTATCCCGTAACACCAACTAGTCTTCCGCTGTATTAAGTTGTATAAATTTGGGGGTGTTACAGTCTTTGTTTTATCAAAGAGTCATCTGTGAGATTTATTGACTGTGAGGTCAAGAGTTTGGCAATGAGTTTAATTATTTGTGGTTTGTATATGTGGTATTTTGAAACTCGAACTAAAGTTCACGTGGAAATGAGGGGAGTTCGTTTAGAACAAGTATCCTCATGTGATTTGTTGTTTGTGTGTTTGATCCTAAGGAGTAAATCTCGGGACGAGATTTCTATTAGGAGGGAGTGATGTGACAACCGTGGTTTTGAGGTTCGTCACTTAATTTTATTTTGTGCTAGTTACGTGTCTTTACGTGTTTATGTGCTTATTGGTGTGTATAGATTGTGGTTGGGATATCGTTTTCGGTACGGGGTACCTCGTGAGTGAAACGATGTGTGATGATTTCATGTTCATGAGCTCACATGGTAATGACTATGAAGTGAAATGGTGTTATTTAGTGGTTTTACGTATACGTATATGTATTATAGAAAATCGTGTTTTTACGATTTACGGTTTAGCGTTTAGAGGTCTCGGATGAGGAAATTGGTCATATGGATATTTTTCGGGATGTTTTTAAGTCATTTAGGACTTAGTTATAAAGTTTATTTCAAAATTTGAGATTTTTTTTAAAAGTGTATATTTTACGTCTTTTATGGTAAAACGCGTAAATTTGACTAGTTTTACGGTTTTAAGGTTTTGGAGGCTTTAGGAGCTGAAATAAATTAAGGAAAATTAAGGTAATGTTATTAATACAAATATTAATAATAAAAAGAAATAAAAACGAAATTAAATGGGTATAGGTCGGTTATGTGAAAAAAGAAAAGAAAAGGGGAAAAAAGGGAAATAGGGAACCGGGCTTTTGTACATGGGCCAAGGACTTGTTAAGAAAGTATATAAAGTCTTTTTATTAATCAAAACACTCATAAAATCCCTGGAGATCAAGGTTTGGTCGGCATAAATGGTGGTTTTAGGGTTCTTCATTAATTTTTCTTCTTTCAAAAATTCTAAGGTAAAATCTTTAATACTCTTTTCAATTAAATTGTTTAATGTTTTCTTTAATCATCTTATGATGGATATAGGTTAGGGTTTAATTTAAGAACAGTAAATTAATGTTATAATAATGAGTTCATAATGATTAAATAAATTAGGGCTTGTAATTAGAGGGATTAGGGTTAATTAATGTGGTTGATTTTGTTAAACCCGTTTTTAAAAAACTGGGCAGAATTTTGAGTCAATTGTTTTGATCATATCGGGAGTTCTAGGAACATTCAAGATGCAATCCAAGTATCCCTGAAAAGGTAATTGAAGTGGATTTCTAATGCAAGAAACTAGAACTAAATTGGAGGTCGGGAAGTGGGTCAAAAACAGGTTACAACAGTCGAAGGTCAAAACAGTTTTGTAATCAGCCTGTTTTCTTTTTAAGTTTTGGGTTGTTTGGGGTACTTAGGGTTGCATTGGGATCTTATCACGGACATGAGAGATGGTTTATATATTGTAGTAAGTATCTGAAATTGGGCTAAGATTTTGGTTTAGGGTAAGACCCTCTAATGGTAATGAACGTTTCATACGTTTAAAATCAGTGAATTATGGATAGGTAGCAATATATACACATATATCGGGGCCTTAACAGTAGCTTTAAGGTTAGGGCAAGTGGGAGGTTTTAGCTAAAATATGTAAAAGTATGAATATTCCTTTTACAGAGATCATGGGTATGTTTAAGGGAGAGATCGACCCATAGTTTAAGGTATGAAAAACGAGACTGTTTTGGGTAAAATGTTAACGGGACGGGTCATGAAGTAAAAGGAGTTAAGGGCTTTATAGAGGGGTGTAATGAGATTCTTAGAGCATATAAATGAGGTATTTATATGGTAATAGGATAGATGTCCATCATAGGTTGATGAGCCATCTTAGTGATTGGTTCGTGTATTGATTGCGTGTTTTTGGTTTGTTAGCTTGTTGCTAGTGCGAGGACTTGTGAAGAAGCAATCAGGTGAGTTTTATAGTCCCATGTTTAATATTAATTTTGACTTCCAGATGGGATGGAAGAGACACTGTGTTGAGTTATTTTCTAAATTGATGTTGTGAATGTGTTTGTGATTTGAGATGGACTTGTGTGTGCATTATGTGATTAACTGCTATGTGATTTTTGATTGTGTATGATTTGGATCGAGGGACACGTGCCGTCTCAGATATTGTGGTTTGACAAGGTAGTGGCCTTGTGGTTTGACAAGGTAGTGGCCTTGTGGTTTGCCAAGGTAGTGGCCTTGGGATAGGTACATAGTGTGATCACCTATGATACCATGATGTTGTTTGGCAAGGTAGGAGCCTTGGATTGGTTTGGTATGATTAATCTTGATTGATAGTTGTTAATGCATATTTGTAGCACATTGTCCATATGTTATTGTGTTGATTGTTGTTATTCACAGCTTATAATTGATTTAGCGTTAGAGTCTAAACCTATGACTCTCACCAACTTTATGTTGACGTGTTTTAGTGTCTCTTTCAGGTGAGAATGTGGTTAAGCTTGAGGATAGAAGTGGCTAGACTTGGATGCCTTAGGATTGCATATATAAGGAGATCCCTGTTTCTTCTTAGCATTGTTTGTTCATTTATCTAGTGGTACTGTTGGCACCTATATGTTTGTTTGTTTGTGTTATTTGTTTGTCCTGGGTAAGAGGTAGGACTGTTACCTATTTACCTAGACACCTGCATTGTTGAGATATTGTCATGACATTTGTGTCACCATTTTATGACATTTCTTATATCATTTAGTTATCTCTATAGACACGCTATTGTTGTGATGATATACATACGTCGTGCCCCATATTCCGCCATGGTGGGGTGTGACATCATAGCCTCGCACTCTTTTAAATGTTTTTATGAAATGTTTTATAAACCCGCGAGGGAGATAACATGTTAGTTTTTATAAAATAGGACACCATTTGTCCCGATTGCTTGTTTATTGATTTGGACCCGAATGATTGTATGACCCGATTGTATGACCCGATAAATGATTAAAGGACCCGATAGATGAAATTAAATGGATTATTAAAGTTAGGTTATGTCACTAAAAGTCCCATTAGCATGAATTGTGAACTACTGGGATTTGGTAGACGCTTGTGCATATAATAGTACTATTTGGGGACGATCACCCCAGTTCGCGCCTTGACGGTTGATCCCCGTCGTGCCACATTGATTGGTAAGCGAATTTATGTATGAGAAGATTTCCATAGCGTGACCTTTGTGACGACACGCTACTTTAGATGGGCAAAATTGGTATTGGGTAAGCTACCCGTTGTTGGTTTAGTAAGGTAACAATGTCATGCGGCTTATAATAATCCAAAACTAACGAAATACTACTAGACGCTCCGAATTACGATGTATTGCATGACTAGCAATACAGGGTCATACTATTGATATTATGTTTGTGTTTTGGTTTTCGTAACCATATTCATATACGGTTTTTATTTAACTTTATACAACGTCGTAAGACGTATTGTATGATGTTTTTACGACATTGGCTCGTATAATGATTTTTAAGGCAAATGCCTATATTATGATTTTCGATAAGGATTTGTATAAAAAATGACTTTGGCTATTTTATGGCCTATTAAAATGATTTGTACAAAATGATTTTCAGTAATAATTTTATACTGATAGTCTATTGATGGATTTTATTAAACTCTATGAATTCACTCGGCGTTATCGCTGACCTTTTATTTTAACATGTTTTGTCTCAGGTACTTGAAGGTAATTCTCGGGAAGACGACAAGAATTCATGGCCCGCACTTAAACAATATTTTCCATTCAAATGTTTTTAAAACCTGTATGAAATAATATGACTTAGGACCTATGTAACTTTGATATTTATGAATGGAAATGCTTTAATATTAAACGACGCGACTTTTAAAGCGTTGTCTATGATGTGAGTAATGTGCTATCCCGTAACACCAACTAGTCTTCCGCTGTATTGAGTTGTATAAATTTGGGGGTGTTACATTATCCCATTTAGTTTTTTGTGCAAACGAGTAAAGAACATTAAAATATATTAAAGTAAATATCGACACTTATAAGTTATCCAAATGCATTCACACTACCAACCAAATCTGGTTCTCTCATTTAGACACTTGTAAAAAGTCACAGAAGTAAGATCATCATCTGTCGTAAATGGTTATTTGTCAAGGTCAAGTCTTGAGATTATGAACGTTCATGTTGACTCGAGCTGGTGTGTTCTATGCAAGTATCCATCCAATGGGCTGCTGACTTGTTGCTTCTAATATACATTTCAAACTTCTGCAAGAAAGACTAGTATATTTTTTTATGGCAAAGACCACTCTTATATGAGTTGTTCTAATTTTCTCTCGATGGTTTTTTCGATCCTCTTATCAAATCTCATAGAAGGCAATACTCATGTTGCGACTTACAAGCTCTACTTAGGGGGTGTTTGGTTAAGCTTATGTAATATTCTTATATAAGCCCACCTAACCTTATATAAGCCACAAATCTTTGGCTTACCAAAACCCCCTTATATAAGCTTATAAGCCCACTTATATAAGCTTAACCAAACACTTGATTTCAGCTTATAAGCTTATATAAGCTAATAAGCTTATAATCCCACTATATAAGCTAAAACAAACACCCCCTTAGAAGCATATGATTACTGTGCCTGATTCTTGTGCGATTGCTCTTACAGATGATTGATAAAAATTATTTGTGTATTTCTAAAGATCAAGAGCTCTTCTAATTACTTATTTTGTTTGTTTTCTTAGAGTTTGTAAAACTGTGTCTTATTAACATTGCATTCTCCTTGTTAATAGATGGTCTTCGTGATGGTAGCCCAAATGGTGGAGGACATGGAGCATAACATTGAGGTCACAGGTTCAAATCAAGTCCCCATGCCTCTTAATCATGATGTTATGCAGTGTACCCCTCATATGTTGCAGGTGGAGCCACCACTGAGTCAGTTTCCCATTCTTGGTAAACATATACGTTCACAGTTTTCCTTATAACTGCCATTCAATGTGAAAATTTTGAAGCCGTCAAGAAAAGCCGAAAAAGGTAATTCCATGCTGTATATGCTTCTTTTAAATGTCACCTTTTTTTCCATATACACGTGATCAAAAAGTCATAAAGGTTTGATAAAAACGTGTGTTTTGAGCCCAATTCCACAACAAGAACAACGATACTCAATCCCGCCAGTCAGCGGTTTGAGCCCAATTCCAAATCACTTATATTTGGGGCTAAAATATGGGCTTTCAGATCGTTTTCATCTATTGCACCATTCTGATTTCTCCGCACCCTTTTCTTTATATATCACAAGAAATGCAATCACATAAACGAGTCTCGTGCAGTCGCTGTCAAATAAATTTGTAATCTCTATGATGTGCTTATTTGTAAGGTATATGACTTCCTTGATTTCTTTGTATATCTTTTATAGTTAAAATCTCTATTGATTAAATTGTTAATTCTTTTATGTCATTTTCAAATCTTCTAAACGTAAATGGTATAAAGATGAATGCGATTTCACTAGTTAAATTTCAATGAATAGCAATCTTTTCACTTCTAATGAGCTGATTTGCGCTGTTTTGTTATAATAGTTTATTAGTTTGGTATAAAAAATCACTAGACATAAGTAATTCAAGTGTCACTGATGGTGACACTTCTAGAGCCTAGTTATCAACCACATACGCCAGCCAGCACATGAATTATCATTCAGTTACAAGCATACACATAAGTAAAAGAATCAACGTGTTACACTGTTACTGGTGTGGGAAGTTTCGTTTAAATCAAAAATTTATAAATAGAGACCACACACACTAGTCCCCCACCCCTCTCACCTGTCACAAGAAAAAAAAATTCTTTCTCGTCACACGGTATGTTGGGGTTTACTTCGTTCCAACAGGGTGAAGATAATCAATAGCCTAACTACGTACCAATGAATGGTTACCGGATATCTCTTGAAGTCGTGTAATCACATTCCAAAGAAGATTATTCGACCCTATGCCTGGGTTAACACGAATACCTCCTTGAGATAAAACCAAGAGTTAGTTCTTGTTTTAGGCACAAATCAAGAACTCTGTGCGTGTAAGTGTTTCTTGTTTCTGTATATTTCATCATGCAAATATGATCACTATTTATAGTGATCCTAGTCCTATAAGGATGTAACTCATAGTCAATGGTACTTAAGAGCATTAATCGGCCAATTAAGCTCATAATTACCTACATGAAAGCATAGTGGTTACATGACCATAAACCTGGTCATCAAGTCAATATTCAACCCTCATTGATTGGTCAAAGAGGTTACAAAGACTTTGTGCATCACCAGGAGCAACGTCCTAACCAGGAGCAACTTCCTAACTAGGAGCAACTTCCTAACCAGGAGCAACTTCCTAACCAGGAGCAACTTCCTAACCAGGAGCAGCTTCCTCCTGATGAACTTTCAACCACTATATTGAGTCCAGGGAGGTCAGGGACATAATGGGTGTACACTCCGTACCTCCAAACCCATTTACAAGTATGACTCGATCCCACAATTGCACTAAATTTCCAACAATCCTCCCCAATTTAGTACAATTCCTTTTTGCATGAAAATCAACTTTAACAAAACCAGTGCATAAATGAAAATGTCCTGAGGATTGAATTTCCATATTAGTACATCACTTCAAATATTCGAGAATCAGGATGTTCTAAGAATTGAACCCTTCAACTACTTTAAATACCTGAAGATAAAATACACACAAGTTTTCAAACACTTAAAACGCTCTTGACACCATACAAGCCATGTGTCCATATCCAATTCATAAATGTTGTAAGAGCCAAAGTCCATGCTTCTTGAGGCGGCGAAACCTTAACATTTACATAGGTGGTTCCTCTTTAGTTCATGCTCCTGCTTAAGCACTTTTTCAAAGAAATTAACCATTAAGAAGTTTATAACTTCATCCTCCTTTCAGCAGGTACAAGCACATCCTTGGGATGATATACATGTGCTTCAGTCCCCTGAATGTTCAGCTTTCCACATTGAACTCAGCTCCCAAGTTTCCTCGGGAGGGAGTTGGGTGTCCTAGCATTCAGTGACTAGTTTGGACTTTAAACCCATCCCTTTAGAAGACTTTATAACCAAGTCTCTAGCCAATCACTTCGTCAAGTGATCAGCTAAGTTTTGTTGAGACCTCACAAACTCTATTGATATCACCCCATTTATGATTAGCTCACGAATCATGCTATGTCTAACACCTAAGTGTCTAGACTTACCATTGTACATTTGGCTATAAGCCTTAGCCAATGTAGCTGCACTATCACAACGGATAGATATGGGTGCCATAGGTTTGACCCACAATGGAATCTCAAGAAGCAAGTTTCTCAACCATTCAGCCTCTTTACCAGCAGCTGCTAGAGCCACAAATTCAGATTCCATTGTTGAACCAGTAATGCAAGTTTGCTTCTTGGATGCCCAAGAAATTGCACCACCACCAAGAAGGAATACCCAGCCACTTGTGGATGAATTATCCTTAGTATTGCTGATCCAACTTGCATCAGTGTAACCTTCCAACACTAAAGGATATCCAGTATATGACAAACAATTATCTATTGTTCCTTTCAAATACTTTAGTACCCTCTGAATTGCTTGCCAATGCTGAGTACTAGGATTACTAGTTTACCTACTCAGTTTACCCACTACAAAAGCAATATCAGGCCTAGTACTAGTCATGGCATACATCAAGCAACCAATCACCCTAGAATACTCAAGCTGGGAGACAGCCTGACCATTGTTAGGCATTAGTTTCTCACTTGTATCCATAGGTGTACTCACTGGAGTACAATCAAAGTGATTGAATTTCTTCAGGACCTTCTCAATATAATAAGACTAAGAAATTACAATACCATCACTTCCATGTTTAATCCTTATGCCAAGGATAACAGCAGCCTTCCCCATGTCTTTCATAGAGAACCTTGATGACAAAAACTCTTTGGTTAAATCAACCTGAACTTGGTCAGTTCCAAAGATTAACATGTCATCAACATATAGGCAAATGATGACTCCTTTACCAGATTCATCAAATTTTCTATATACACATTTGTCAGCTTGGTTAAGTAAATAACCATTAGACAAAACCACTTCATCAAACTTTTGATGCCATTGCTTAGGTGCTTGTTTGAGTCCATATAAGGACTTAATCAGTTTACACACCTTACCTTCATGACCAGGCATGATGAAACCTTGAGGTTAGTTCATATAAACCTCCTCATCTAAATCACCATTCAAGAATGCTGTCTTCACATCCATCTGATGAATAATCAGATTGTGAATGCTTGCCAAGGCAATCAACATTCTTATGGTACTTATGCGTGCTACAGGAGCATAAGTATCAAAGTAGTCTATTCCTGACTTTTGTCTAAAGCCTTGAATGACTAACCTTGCCTTGAACTTTTCAATAGTTCCATCTACCTTCATCTTTCTTTTGAAGATCCATTTACATCCAAGTGGATTGCAACCTGGAGGTAGATCAACCAACACCCAAGTGTTGTTGCCCATGATGGAATCTATCTCATCATTGATTGCTTCTTTCCAGAAAACAACATCCTGGGACTTCATTGCTTCACCAAATGTTTTGGGATCATCCTCAACATTAAAGCAATAGTAGTATTGGTCAGAGACCTCATCCCTTGTTCCTTCAACTAGGTATAGTTGAAATTCAGGCCCAAAATTCTTTGGAGTCCTTTGCCTTGTGCTTCTTCTAAGCTTAGGCTCAGGTTGCTGAACCCCAACCTCATTAGTGACCCTTTCAGGTTCCACTAAAGCACCAATGCCTCAGCTCTAGTAGGAGTCCTAAGGCTTGGTCTAGGGACTGATGAGAACCTAGTCTCATCAAAGTTAGCATCCCTTGATTCAATGATTGAGTTTATTGAAACTGAATCATTAGGTTCAATAACATAGAACCTATAAGCCTTGGAATGCTCAACATATCCAACAAAGATGCATTCAATGCCTCTTTCACCCAAGGTTTTCTCCTTTAGATCAGGGAGTCTTACAACAGCCCTACAACCCCAAACTTTGAGGTAGTTCAAGTTTGGTTTCCTTTTAGTCCAGAGTTCATAAGGGGTAATCCTATTCCTTTTATTAGGAACCCTATTTAATAAATAGCAAGCTGTTAACATAACTTCTCCCCAAAACCCTTGACTCAGTCCTGAGTTGGACAACATGGAGTTAACCATCTCTTTTAGTACTCTATTTTTTCTTTCAGATATACCATTTTGTTGTGGAGTATAGGGGGCAGTTGTCTCATGGATTATTCCAAGAGACTAAAAGTACAAAGTATCCATGTACTCACCTCCCCTATCAGTCCTAAATCTTTTGATTTGGACTCCTTGTTGTAATTCAACTTCAGTTTTAAATACTTTAAATTTATCTTATGCTTCATCCTTAGTATGTAACAAATAAACATAGCAAAACCTAGAAGCATCATCAATAAATGTTACCAAGTATTTCTTAATCCCTGATGAGGGAGTAGCATGCAAATCACATAGGTCACTATGGATTAGCTCCAAAACTGTAGTTTCACGTTTTACATCCTGAAATGGTTTCTTAGTAATTTTGTTCAGCATAAAAGTTTGACACTTATCAGTGTCCATGTCAAAAGCTGGAATTAACCCATCCTTAGACATATCTTGCATCCTCTTATAATGGACATGGCCTAGTCTAGCATGCCATAGTGATGAATCATTCAGTTTAGTGGTAGTCATCAAGACAGAATCAACATTTATACATCAATATTAAGCCTGAACATTTGATTACTCAAATAGCCAAAACCAATAAACACACCATGTTTCGATAAAACAAATTTATTAGATTCAATCACTTGTTTATAACCATAATTATTCAAAACACTACTAGAAACCAAGTTCTTCCTAATATTAGGAACATGCAAAACATTAAACAAAGAAACAATCTTTCCAGAACTAAATTTAAGATCTACACAACCACGTCCATGCACTAGGGTTGTTGACTCATTTCCCATGTGAAGAATAGATCCATCATTCATTGACTCATAAGTCTTGAACCAGTATCTATCTTTACACACATGTATTGTTGCTCCAGAGTCAACCCACCACGCAACATCATCATCCTGCACAAAGTAAGCTTCAGATACATATGTAACATAATAAATCTAAAGAGATTCATTAAACATATTCTGACCTTTTGTGCCTGATCCATTAGCTTGGTTGCCAATGCTAACACCTTTGCAATCCCTTTTGAAGTGTCCAGGTTTCCCACACTTCCAACAAGCCACTGATGACTTCTTGTTAGGATTAGCTTTGGTGTTATCCCGATGCTTACGTTTTCCCTTGTTGTCATTGTACCAGGTGGAGTTGTTATGCTCCACCATATTGACAACAGATGAACCAGCAACATTGTTGCTCTTTGGCTTATCACTTGCATGCACCCTGAGGGATTCCTCAATGCGCAAATGACTGCCCAACTCAACAAGAGTTAACTCCTCCTTCTTATGTTTCAAGGTGTGCTTGAAATCTTTCCAAGAAGGAGGTAGTTTGTCAATGACACACGAGACCTGAATGGTCTCATCCATGTTCATTTTATGTTGTGTAAATCTGCCAAGTATTCTAAGAAGTTCATTGTATTGTTCCATGACTGGTCTTGAATCAGTCATTTTGTAATTTGTGAAATCACTCACAAGGAACTTCTTACTTGATGCATCCTCAGCCATATATTTGGCTTCCAAGGAATCCCATAGTTCTTTAGCAGATTCAACATTTTGGTAAATATCAAATAAAGAATCAGACATACCATTGAGAAGTATGCTGCGACACACATAATCATCATTCTCCCATTTGCTCCTTTTCCTCAGTTCCTCCAAAGTAGCATCATCACCACCATCAGGAATGTGAGTGGTCAGCACGTACACTACGTTCATGGTAGAAAGAAGAAAGTGCATCTTCTTCTGCCATTTCCTAAAATCAACCCCTTCAAACTTGTCCAATTTGGAGAAGTTAGACACCATATGCTTCATTTCCGCCGCCATTGATTATCACAGTATAATCTTCTTTGATTGTTGGGGTTTACTTCGTTCCAACAGGGTGAAGATAATCAATAGCCTAACTACGTACCAATGAATGGTTACCGTATATCTCTTGAAGTCGTGTAATCAATTTCCAAAGAAGATTATTCGACCCTATGCATGGGTTAACACGAATACCTCCTTGGGATAAAACCAAGAGTTAGTTCTTGTTTTAGGCACAAATCAAGAACTCTGAGCGTGTAAGTGTTTCTTGTTTCTGTATATTTCATCATGCAAATATGATCACTATTTATAGTGATCCTAGTCCTATAAGGATGTAACTCATAGTCAATGGTATTTAAGAGCATTAATCGGCCAATTAAGCTCATATTTACCTACATGAAAGCATAGTGGTTACATGACCATAAACCTGGTCATCAAGTCAATATTCAACCCTCATTGATTGGTCAAAGAGGTTACAAAGACTTTGTGCATCACCAGGAGCAACGTCCTAACCAGGAGCAACGTCCTAACCAGGAGCAACTTCCTAACCAGGAGCAACTTCCTAACCAGGAGCAGCTTCCTCCTGATGAACTTTCAACCACTATATTGAGTCCTAGGAGGTCAGGGACATAATGGGTGTACACTCCGTACCTCCAAACCCATTTACAAGTATGACTCGATCCCACAATTGCACTAAATTTCCAACACGGTACTTACTTTTTAGGAGAACAGTCATATAGAATATGGTGATTGTGATATGAGATTACAAGTTTTTTTTTTGGTAACCATGGTTTCCGGCCTTTTGGCTGACTAATCCATGGGGTTTGAACCCACCGCCACACAGACTTAAACCATGTAAAGCCTCCCTTTTGAGGAGGTTGGCGTGACCACTTTCAAGGTTGTTTGCACCTAGCAGGAATTGAATTTGAGACCTCACATATTTTAGAGTGATAGTCAGAGGCCCTTTTGCCACTAAGTCCACCCTTGAGTGGTTAGATTACAGGTTTTATAAGAATAGTTAAGACATCTATTTCTTGGTAATTTATAATTTTGAACAATTTCTGTATCATTATTTAGACAAGCAAAGTTTTTATTTCTTCTTATTATGCTCATGTTGGGTGGTTTTATATTTTATGTCCATGGGTCATATAGACAATTTGAAAACTTACTCTCGCTTGACTTCACTTAGGCCTTCACCTTTTTGCACATTTTACATAAAGCAAGCTGTGAGGGTTGTCGACTCAACTGCACTTTTCACCTTTGACTACTATCTTGATGTTTGACACTTTTCACTTTTGACTACTAGCTTGGTGTTTGCAAGGATATTTTCAATTTAGAAAAAAGCCACTTCTTCATGTTACTGGGATTCATTTTATATGCTATCTTTCAGCGCGATTCTATGATCTAGTGGCCCAATCTAAACTCTACGTGTTTATCGATACTTTAACCTTTGATTGGAATATAGATGGCAGGGGCTCCAGGGGCTTCTCGGAATTTAGGGTTTGAAAAAGATTCTGTTATTAGTGGAACCAAAAGGATATGCGAAGAAAGCAAGTGGCGGCAGTTCAGACTCCGTGAACAAGAAAATGAAGTCATTTGGTTTAAGAAATGTTTGCGAATGTACGGAATTCCTCATGATAGTACAAAATATTGTAATCCAGGTAGATAAAGAAAGCTTAATCAGAATAGCATGGGGTTGCTTATTATAGGAGTAGAACATTTCTATCTAAGATGCCAAAAGTTTCTACCAAACTAAAGGATGTCATAGAAGCAAACAAGAAACAGAACGTTGAAAAGTTGATTGACTGGAGTCCTCATCATGTTGACTTTCGTCGTCCTCGTATCCCTTCGTTACTGGATCTTAGTTTGAATGGTCTTGCTGACGATGCTGATGCAATTGCTTCACTTGATCATGTTCCTGAATTTCTGATAAGAAGGTTGACGGATTTGTCTTGTGACAAGCGTACAATGAATATTCGTATACTGAAGTTTCTTTTCAAAGATTCTCCTACTGAGATATCTGTCAAGAATTGTTAGTGGTTGAGTGAGAATCAACTTGTTGATGCCCTTGAAAAATCCAACTTGCAAAACCTGAAGGTAAGCAACCATATACTATGTTATTTGCCGATAATAGGTTTATTGTTTTACGATGATAACCAGCGTGCTCTTTTCATTTGTCCTGTATTAGTTAACAACTCTAACAAATGATGACTTTTTATGCTTACGTGTTGACATTTATGTGTAAAATTGTTATATGTATATTGCAATGCTAAAACTGATTTGAAAATATTGGTTACAAAACCATTTTTAAATGAGTAAAACGTATAAAAAGAAGTACAGTGACTAAAACGCTACCAATATAACTCTGTCGAAGTAGACGGGATTGTTTACAGTTTTGAGATGTATGGAAACTCTGCATTATGTTCATATACAACTCGTTACATATTTTATCAACTTGCTAATACAATAGTATATATTTATATTTTGTTTAGACAGTTTATTATCTTTACAATATAAGACAATATGTTAGATTTTTCTTCTGTATTTTATATGCAGGTGCTTCAACTAGAAAACTACCACCAATGCTCTTTCGAAGAAGTTATGCCCACTATTATGGTTGGACCTTCAACTAGCTTGGCTTATCTGGGTACACTGTCGCTAAAAGGGGAGGCTAAAATATCAAGCTACACTTTGTGGCCTCTCTTTTTGTTAGCACCATTACTGCACTCAATTAATCTAAGTGGATGTACTTTGCTGACATGGGAAGTAGTTGTGATGATTCTTTATTTTTATAAAACAAGTTTGAAGGAGATATACCTTGACGATTGCACAAGAATAAATTTTATGCTTTGTGTATCTACATTGATGAAATTTGTGAATCTGGAAGTTCTTTCAGTGGCAAGAAATAGAACTGTATGTGATGATTTCGTTATACTCGTTACTGCAGCATGTGGTAAAACACTAAAGGAGCTTAATTTAGCCAATTGTTGGTAAGAATTTTGGCTTAAGTGAATTTGAAAGTTCTTTTCTTTTTGACATAAAATGCCAACACTCTCTTCTCATTTGTACCGTTTTAGTCATTAATGATGGTTTCGTCTCCCTTTTGGATAAACACTTATCATTTTCGAATTTCAGCTTTTAATGTCTACGTTTTTTCTTACAAAATAACTCGCATGGGACACAAAACCACCTTTTCATGTCTCGGGTGTACTAAAAAAGAAGAACGAGACAAGTATTTTTGGTATTGTATGCAAAAAAAAACTTTATTTATTTAATTATATGTGTGAATCCAACTTACTTTGTATATTGTTTTTGCAGGTCTATGACGGAAAGGAGTTTGCAAGCTATTAGCATCTTTTGTCCCTTTTTGCGTTCACTTAATGTTTTAGATGTAGTTAATATGTCGGAGATAGGTTTGTGTTATCTTGCTGATGGTTGCAAGTCACTTGAGTCGCTTTACATTGATGGTAACGACCTTAGGTACTCGTTTAACTTGTAGCTAATTCACAAGTATCAACTTTCTATCTTTGGAAATACTTCCACACTTGATTTTAAAAACTTCAAATCTGGCTTAATGACATGTTTTTTCTCTTTAGTTTTTGCACAATTTAGGGGACAATTTTTCAATTTCAATGTTTTTTACTGCCCCTAATGGTTAAGTTTTTCATGTGACAGTGATGAAGTTGTTGTTGCATTTCTAGAAACTTCGGGAAGATCATTGAAACATGTTTCACTGAGTAAAAACAGCCAGGTACTTATAAAGTCTTTTTTGGATTTTGACCTCTAAAACAAGATAGTCTTCATTTCTAGCATTTATATTGCGCATTTTACAAATAGCGTGTTTTCATTATGTGTTTATGGCTTATTGATTAAAACATAAATCGCAGGTCAGTTTCAAAACTGCATTTGCTCTTACAAAATATGCAAGAAAAGTGGAAACTGTAGATCTATCATGGTGCACTAAACTAACTAAGGAAGAACTTGGATTTATTATCGATAACTCTTCCTTGCTAAAGCAGCTGAAAATCTATGGATGTACCAAAGTAAGTACAACATATGATTTATGTTTTTTATATGAAAAACTAAGCCTATTTGGGTCTTGCTTGATTTCAAGCGGGTCAAATCAGAAAATTAATGTAAACATAAAATTGATTTCAAGCAGGCCAAATCAGAAAATTAACGATCAAATGGGTTGAATTTAAAAGTTGCCCCAATTTTACTTATGTTCATACAGACTCCTAAAATTGTTCTTATCTACTTGAGATTAAGAATATTGGTTTATTATAATTGGTTAGTAATTCTAATTAACGTTTTCGTTTAAATGGGTAAAACTGTTTGCTGGACAAACCTGGGTTGGTCTACAAAATGACACGTTTCAACCCAAACCTGTGTTGACCCATTGCAGCTCCTTGACTGATGTAGTTTAAAAATAACAAGGATAAATAATTGAATCTATTGATTCCAAAGAATGCCAGACACAATCCTTCCAACTATCGTTGATTCAAAAGAATACCGATAATCAGGCAAACTCTAACAATCGTTGATTCAATGAATACCTGATTATTAAGAGAAAATTAAACAATAAACCCTAACCTGGATTCAAGTCAATTAACAAAGACTAAAAGTCTATTTTTTTATTCATAACTTCATAATCCTTACAATGAATCAAAGTCCTGATTTTATAGGAAAACTAAACTTAGCGAAAAAGAAAACAATATTCTTCCCAGGAAACACAAAATAAAAACATTTAATAAAAGATACACAAAATAAGAAAACTAAACAAAAGATGTCACAAAATAAAACAAAATAAGAATTTTATCCTTATGCTCCTCCATCATTCTCCCTCACTTCAAAAAACTCGTCCTCGAGTTTGTCTTACTCGTCTCTTGTACTCGTAGCATCCAAATTTGTATCCCTTGCATCAAATTACCTTCTTTTAAAATGAATCGACCTCTAACCTTGATCGTCTTAAAACCCAACTTGTCAACCATGGTAGTTTGGATCATTGAAGAATAAATATTATTAGCAACAACTATAGTGTCTTCAATGTTGTCTTCTTCCCCACTAAATTCTTCTTTCCCGATAAATCCTTCTTCTTCCCCAATGACATCTTCAACATCAATATCATAAACTAGCATATATTCTTCTTCATATTGATCATCATCAAATAGTGGAGGTCCTTCATAATCATCACTAGCCTCACCATAATCATTCCATTCATCAAAAGATAAACCATCACTCTCAAAAAACGGATATTCTAACATCTTAATCAGGAACTTCGGCTCTTGATACCAACTGATGTAGTTTAAAAATAACAAGGATAAATAATTGAATCTGTTGATTCCAAAGAGTGCCAAACACAATCCTTCCAACTATCGTTGATTCAAAAGAATACCGATAATCAGGCAAACTCTAACAATCGTTGATTCAATGAATACCCGATTATTAAGAGAAAATTAAACAATAAACCCTAACCTGGATTGAAGTCAATTAACAAAGACTAAAAGTCTGTTTTTTATTCATAACTTCATAATCCTTACAATGAATCAAAGTCCTAATTTTATAGGAAAACTAAACTTAGGGAAAAAGAAAACAATATTCTTCTCAGGAAACATAAAATAAAATCATTAAATAAAAGATACACAAAATAAGAAAACTAAACAAAAGATGTCACAAAATAAAATAAAATAAGAAGTTTATTCTTATGCTCCTCCATCATTAATGATGGAGGAGCATAAGAATAAACTTCTTATTTTGTTTGATTTTGTGACATCTTTTGTTTAGTTTTCTTATTTTGTGTATCTTTTATTTAATGTTTTTATTTTGTGTTTCCTGGGAAGAATATTGTTTTTTTTCCCTAAGTTTAGTTTTCCTATAAAATTAGGACTTTGATTCATTGTAAGGATTATGAAGTTATGAATAAAAAAACAGACTTTTAGTCTTTGTTAAAAAAACATTAAATAAAAGATACACAAAATAAGAAAACTAAACAAAAGATGTCACAAAATAAAACAAAATAAGAAGTTTATTCTTATGCTCCTCCATCACTTATTTAAGCCCACAAGTCTCAAAATATCCCACAAAATTGGAGCTTATGAAAAAAAAAGCTGAAGGTAAGCCAAATTCCGGCTTATATTTACGTAAGCCCCAAGTTTATAGCTTATTTTGAGACTCATAGGCTTATATAAGTTTATCATATCATAATAAAATTATAGAAGCCAATAAGTCTCCAAATAAGCTGCACAATTGGGGCTTATGAGATATAAGCCGAAATGGGCTTATGTTTCATAAGCCTAAACAAACATCATTATGACATAATGAGCTTGTATTAGCCGAAAAGTTTCAAAAAAAGCCACAAAAAGTGAGGTTATCAAACATAAGCCCAAAACCAAATAAGGCGTAAGCTGGCTATATAAGCCGAAATAAGCACCCCCTAAAGTATAATTATCAGTACGCCTAAGATATTTCTATACCAATTTGTAACGTATAATTGTATTTGTATATATTTAGTTTACCTTGGAAAAAGTATTGAACACAATATACTTTCACTAGTGAACAGGTTTATGTGGTACTTTGTTTGCACTTAGATAATTGTATATGTAATGTTGTTACATGGCGTTATCGACAGGATTAGTTATTTATGTATATGGACTATAATGAAGTTGGTTGTGAGAACATTAGTTAAGCTAAGTTATTGTGGTTTTGGCTATCTGAATAAGTTTTTGTTGTTGTTGGTAATAATGGTTTCTGACCTTTTGGCCAACTGATCCATGGTGTTTAAGCCCATAGTCACATAGACTTAAACTGGGTAAACCTCCCTTTTGGGAGGTTCGCGTGGTTTGTTTCCATCAAGCAAATTTGAACTTGTGACCTGCCACACTCTAGTGATGATAGTCACCTCCCTTATGTGATCAAGTTGATAAAGGAGTGTTTGGATGTCTATTTTGACATTGACTGTGTGATATTATGTAGATTGTGTTTGGATGTGCTTGTTTGAAGTTATGGTGTAATGATAAGGTAATTTATGCAAGGAAGGAAGACAAATGGAATGAAAGTGTTGTTTGAAGTTCCAAGCTGAGATGTATTATTTTTGTCACTTACGCAGTCTTTTTGTTCAATACATTAAATGTGAATAAATATTTGATTCGTGGTGTATGCGTGGACGAAGTAATGGACATAACAGTTATATATCATGTAGGTTCAGATAACAAGTAGAAATTTCCAATTTTAGGCTTCATTCCCCTTCTAATCAGTTTTAGGCTTCATTTGCCTTCTAATCCTTAGGGACTGACATGCGACTCAGCAGGCGGTTTTATTAAAGTGTGAAAAAATCGGATACTTGCCAACCTAATACTTTTCATTTTAACTAGAGTGAATGTTTAGCTCTAATGTGAACATAGTTTCTGAACATACAAATATTTGAATTATGGAAATGTTCTAATGAGTACATGTGGCATTTTTGACCCATTTAATAATGAATAGATGGCATTTTTGACCCATTTATATATTATGGAAATGTTCTAATGAGTACATGTGGCTTGTACTAAACGCGTTAACAAGCACTGCTTCAGCACTTCCAGCTGAACTTCCATCCACTGAAACGTCTCGAAAAGACTCATCATCTGAATCACACCCATCATCTCCTGCGACAGCATCAAATCTTACAACCTCACAGAAGAAATGGGTCAGAAGGTTCGACGCGACTAGGTCAAAGGAATCTACTGGCTATTAAACAGTTTGAGCTTGTGTATTGTAGCTTTTCATATAGTTTATACGAACTTCAGCCCGTGGAGCCCCTTCGGTGTACAATGTTTTTATGTTAAGTTCAAAGCTGAGAAGTATTATTTTTGTCACTTACGAATTCTTTTTGTTCAATACATTGAATGTGAATAAACATTTGATTCGTGGTGTATGCGTGGACGAGGTAATGGACATAACAGTTATATATCATGTAGTTACAAAGTTATTGAAACAGAATTGAAACAATCTATGGCCTTCAAAACATTCATATCCGGTTACGGTTCATCTCTTTTATAACTTTAAAAGCAAGCTCCTGCACTTTTAATGACCTCAAGAATATAATTCAAAACTTTTTTCTATAAAATGAATCCCAAAAACTAATAATTTTGACATCATTTTCCTAGTGGTATAGGAAATCCATATCTTCAAAAAATTCTTATTCTGATGCATTTTGTTAACTTTTCCATGGAATCATATTCCAATACATATAACTGACAATAAGAAAGCAATATTGGCATGAAATAACTTGTTCAACCCTAAATGGAGCATGAAAACACAAGCATGAGAAATGGAACAAGACACTCAATAAGCAAAAAGTTACTTGCTATAAGCTTGGGACTTATAGCAGTTATCTCGCCATTGTTTATCGACAAAAAACCACTTACTATTGAAGAACTGGAGCTTGAAGATAAGTCTTTTATTAGCATATCAACCTATTTGCTTCTAGTTTTGATGGTTTTGATCATCGTTGTAGTGTTTTCGTGTTACTTGGATCAAAGTCTTACAAGGTTTGATCCTTATTCGATATATAGAGTCGGAGGTTCCTCAGGTGGGATCATTGCCATTTTATCACTTCTCGCCCTTGTTTTGAAGTGTAGAGATTTTTAGTGTTTTAGAATTTTAGTAAGAAAGGGAGAGAAGTTCATATGTATGTTTCTGGTAAGATTTATATTCATCAATGTCTAAATATAAGGCATTGTTCCTTTTTTGAGTGCCTAACACATGTTTCAGATTGCAACTGCAGAATAGATTAGAGTCTCGGCTTAATGATTCTAAATCACAAATTCACAGTTGCGGATAGTCTTTTCTTTTCATTTCTTTTTTGGGACTGTGTTCGCGATCTTTTTAGTGTCTTTCTATACTTTTACCAGGTGTTCATGTATAAAGAAATTCAGTATCATGGTTGATAGTACTACTCCATGCTTCCGAGAGAAAATCAATTTCTCAAAACTTCTGTATGAAACAAAAGTTGTTTGATAACATGAAGAAAAACTATTGTTATGAAGTTATCATCTTTTATAAAGATTGGATAATAAATTACACATTGTTTTGTAACTTCGGACATAAGCAAATATAGTTACGAAAAAGAAGAAGAAAAAAAAAGCCACATATGGCAACCTTATTTAGCATTCTTTTGGTAACATGTTTGTAGAAAAAAAAGACACTGGGTTTAGAAGTCAACTCATAACTCGAAGGTATCAGTGAACATATGTGAGCCCGTGACTTTGAACCAGTAATCATGCGCGACCTGCATAAACAAAACATATGGTTATTCCAGTGTGAACATCTGGCCAGATGACGATTATAACTCAAGGAAAATGCTAGTAGAGCTGGCAAGATGGGTGGGTCAATGATGGAGGAGCATAAGAATAAACTTCTTATTTTGTTTTATTTTGTGACATCTTTTGTTTAGTTTTCTTATTTTGTGTATCTTTTATTTAATGTTTTTATTTTGTGTTTCCTGTGAAGAATATTGTTTTCTTTTTCCCTAAGTTTAGTTTTCCTATAAAATTAGGACTTTGATTCATTGTAAGGATTATGAAGTTATGAATAAAAAACAGACTTCTAGTCTTTGTTAATTCACTTGAATCCAGGTTAGGGTTTATTGTTCAATTTTCTCTTAATAATCGGGTATTCATTGAATCAACGATTGTTAGAGTTTGCCTGATTATCGGTATTCTTTTGAATTAACGATAGTTGGAAGGATTGTGTCTGGCATTCTTTGGAATCAACAGATTCAATTATTTATCCTTGTTATTTTTAAACTACATCAGTTGGTATCAAGAGCCGAAGTTCCTGATTAAGATGTTAGAATATCCGTTTTTTGAGAGTGATGGTTTATCTTTTGATGAATGGAATGATTATGGTGAGGCTAGTGATGATTATGAAGGACCTCCAATATTTGATGATGATCAATATGAAGAAGAATATATGCTAGTTTATGATATTGATGTTGAAGATGTCATTGGGGAAGAAGAAGGATTTATCGGGAAAGAAGAATTTAGTGGGGAAGAAGACAACATTGAAGACACTATAGTTGTTGCTAATAAAATTTATTCTTCAATGATCCAAACTACCATGGTTGACAAGTTGGGTTTTAAGACAATCAAGGTTAGAGGTCGATTCATTTTAAAAAAAGGTAATTTGATGCAAGGGATACAAATTTGGATGCTACGAGTACAAGAGACGAGTGAGACAAACTCGAGGACGAGTTTTTTGAAGTGAGGGAGAATGATGGAGGAGCATGAATAAACTTCTTATTTTTTTTTTTTGTGACATCTTTTGTTTAGTTTTCTTATTTTGTGTATCTTTTATTTAATGTTTTTATTTTGTGTTTCCTGGGAAGAATATTGTTTTCTTTTTCCCTAAGTTTAGTTTTCCTATAAAATTAGGACTTTGATTCATTGTAAGGATTATGAAGTTATGAATAAAAAAACAGACTTTTAGTCTTTGTTAATTGACTTGAATCCAGGTTAGGGTTTATTGTTTAATTTTCTCTTAATAATCGGGTATTCAATGAATCAACGATTGTTAGAGTTTGCCTGATTATCGGTATTCTTTTGAATCAACGATAGTTGGAAGGATTGTGTCTGGCATTCTTTGGAATCAACAGATTCAATTATTTATCCTTGTTATTTTTAAACTACATCAATAAGTTTAGGGTTAATCTACACTCCGGTTACTAAAGTTTCCCCAAAATGTCGACTACATTACTAAAGTTTAAAAACTTGGTTTATTTGTTACTAAACGTTCATAAACCTTATCCAACCATTACTACTTGGAGGGGTTACCTATTGATTACCCGGTTTACGAAACATAAGCCTGTACACTAGTTCCTTAATTCGCTACTTTTTTTAAGGAAACTAAGAGTCTCCCAATAGATAAAATTATGAAATACAACATGGTATAGAAGCAACCTACGCGTACCGATATGATTATTACACTTTAGGGGGTGTTTGTTTCGGCTTATGGTTTATTTGGTTGTGAGCTTATGTTTGATAAACACACTTTTTGTGGCTTATTTTGATAATTCTCGGCTTATACAAGCTCATTATGTCATAATGAGCTTATATAAGCCGAGAATTGTCAAAATAAGCCACGATTAGTGACCTTATCAAACATAATCCCAAAACCAAATAAGCCAGAACAAACACCGCGGAGTGTTTGTTTATGGCTTGCGTGGTTTTCAGCTTACGTTTGATAAACACACTTTTTGTAGCTTATTTTAGAACTTTTCGGCTTATATAAGCTCGTTATGTCGTATAGTCTGTGTTTGTACAAATTCTTAACAGGATATAGATCCATTCAAAGGGATCAACAAGCTAATATTTGATCCCTTTGGATGGATCTATATTCTGTTAAGAATTTGTACAATAAGCTCGTTATAAAGAAGCTCTGATACCACTTGTTGATCCCTTTGAATGGATCTATAGTCTAAGTTTGGTTTAGTTTTTGCTAAATTAATTTTATTAATTTAATTAAGTTGTATCAAATTAATCATGTTATAGTTAATTTAATTAATCAAGACTTAGGATATAATTTTATTAATCATGAAAATTGACATGGACATTAATTAAATAAAATATATATTATAATAATTATGCATATAATTATTCATGATAAATTACATGTTACATTATTAAATTAATTAAGAACTTAGCATAATTATTTTAATTACATGTTAACCATGGTTTAATTAAATTAATATCTTACTTAATTTAATTATGCAATATCAAGTCATGGTAAAGTATTATTAATATAAATCAAGTTATATTATTAATTAATCATTATTTATAAACCATGTATTATAATAATAATTAATAATTATCATGTTAACCTAAAGTAATTATTATTAATAAACTTTATTATATTAGGACATTTAATTAATCATGACTTATAAATATAATTATTAAGCTTTAGCTTATATCACATGCTTATTAAACAAGCTTATTGCTATTTATAGAATCATACTAATTATGGAAACATGCTATTTATGGAAACATACTAATTATGGAAACATGCTATTTATGGAAACATACTAATTATGGAAATATGCTATTTGTGGAAACATACTATTTATGAAAACTTTTTATTTTTGGAAACTTACTAATTATGGAACCTTCTATTTTTGAAAACTTATTATTTATGAAACTTGCTATTTTTGGAAAGTTGCTATATATGGAAACCTGCTATTTTTGGAAAGTTACTATATATAGAAACCTGCTATTTTTAGAAAGTTACTCATTATGAAACATCAAGTATAATAACACATGAAACATGAAATACATTAATCAAGAACACATGAAAATACTAAGAAATACATGATAACACATGAAGCAGTAAAACAAGTCAAGAACATGTAAAACAAGTCAAGAACATGTAAAACAAGTCAAGAACATATAAAACAAGTCAGGAACAAGTAATACAAGACAAGAACAAGTAAAGTAACTAATACTCAGCAAGTTATACATGAACACACAACTCATTCACATCCTTTATTATGTAGCACTGGTGGAGCAGGAGTACATTTCTTTCCGCCTTTCATCTTCTTCGTTACTGGACATAGGGTATGGATATTCCGTCCTTCAGTAAGGACATTCCTTTTCTATGTATGATTAGGATTTCCCTGTTTGCTTCCATCTGTTTTCCCCAGTAGTTTACATGTCATTAACTTATCAGTAATTATCATGCTATGATTTTAAATTGCCTGAGTTATATACACGCATGCCATGTTTCACCTAGTTATGGAGGTACCATAACCATAGCACTTGAGGCACCGGTGTTATGACTCTTCTGTGACGAGAGTGATTTCTCGCGGTGTCCCTTTCAGTTATTGGCCATTTTTATTATTATCATTTGGAGCGAATGGGTGCTTCCTAGTACATGTTTATCAGATTTACACGGTGATTGTGGTGTGTGCTCTACATCCATCACATGGAGTTGATCCCTCCACTCAGACTAATATAATTAGAGGCAACCCCTCTAATTGCATGACGAGGTCACCTCTCTATGTATTCATGCAAGTTGATACCTTTCATGACCTATATGGGCTTTTGGCATTTAAATTACTTTTTCATGAATAAACGTAAGACTTTTCAGATATAAACCAGCTATAAAACATGTTCTAGGTTTTCCAGGACTTCCATTATTCCGCTGCATTTTCATACTTTACTTATGATTCAATTATTCATATCATGTCATATATCCGTTCACTGATCGTATTGCTCATCCGTATTTTCTTTCCATGTTACCATACGGCAAGTACTAAAGGACAGACTTAGGCAATCAAGAGTACGTGCATAGGATGGAGGCTTCCATTGACTTCATTTCCTTATTACATTTATATACTTCTGCTTTGCTTGGACATTGTTTAGTCCTTTCTTTACATTATTTACTTATGCATGTGTAAGCTTATGTTTTGGGACCGATGTTTGATTCCGGTTTCCTTTATGGTCATTTATGTTTTAAGACATTTACCTTGCATGCTTTGATAACACGCCATAATTATCATGTAACAGTCCACTTGTCAAAGTAGGGTGTTACAAACTGTATCTGTTAGCACAGATTATGCGCCGCACATTTCAAAAGTGCGTCGCACTTCTGGAAAAAATTTTGTATAAACCTTATTTTTCTCATTCCAAACAAAAAACTAAAACACACATATATAAAAAAAACCAAGGGTTCTTTGCTTGGATCTTCAACCAAAAATATTTTGAGTCGATTTCTACTCCAATTAACACTCGAAATCATGTCTAGAGTAAGTTTTTAATCTTAAATTTATATATATATTCTTTTATTAGTTTTAATTTTTGATTAACTTTTCAGTTAGGGTTCGTAGAAATTCATAATCGAATTGAATTAGATACATAATTAGAAACAGAGATGTTGATAAGAATAGATTTTGATTATTAGATAGGATTGAAAATCATATAAAAAATAAAAATGAGGTTTTTGAAATTGAACCTTAGGATTGAGCAATGTCGCAGATTGAAATGAATAGGGAATGGATTAGTATCTGATTCTAGCCATTTGTGTTAATTTGTAACCATTAGTTTGCGGATTTGGTTAAACTTAGTAGTTACCCCGACATATGCTAGTTTACCCAGATTGTGCGCCGCACATTTCATAAGTGCGCCACACTTGTGCAAATTTTTCCCAGGAAGTACGCCGCACATTCCATTTGTGCGCCGGACATTTTGTCTGAAAACAAACAAAAATATCAGAACACCAACGTACCCCTAATTCTTATCTAACATTGATATATGTTTGTTTGTGTGGTAAATTTTGAAGAACATGGGTTCTGGAAATTATGAGACCGGCTCATCAAGCCGAGGCAAGAGACGAAAGCCTATCGAATCAGCGAGTGCCGCGCTTATGGGAGATCCTAGTCACCCATTTACGAGTTGGTCTGGGTGTAAAACTAATGATAAGACCATCTACAACAATGCCCTTAGTCTTCTACTACCGAAACAAATTTTTGCACCTAGTAGTGTAGACTTTGGAGTTTTGAGCGATCTTGGTTGTGAAGCTCAAATAAGGGAGATGATTTCGATAGTTGTGATAGAAGCTTGAGGAAACAAGGTGTTATTTTGATCGAACGCTTGGGTAGTGCTTTTACTTGTAGGGAGAAAATCTACGCGGAGCTTGTTCTTGAGTTTTTCTCTACTTTCTACTTTGATGAAGATGTTGATGGTGATGAGTTAGTGACTAAGAAAATTTTGAGTTTTCATCTTTGTGGGAAAGGTCACTCTTTGACCTTGAAAAAGTTTGCTAAAAACTTGGAGTTGTATACTAAAGAGGAGCGAGACGAGGAAGGATTTGAGATTTATTTTCAGGGAGGTGCACGTGATCATAAAAATTTCAATGCTAATGTGTTTTGGGAAATTATTTGTCCGGATGAGGATCCGTTGATTTTATCTAGGAGCTCAACAACTAGAATATCTAGTCCGCTTTTGAGGGTGCTTCAAAAGATTATTGCTCATGCGGTTTGTCAAAGAACCACGGGATATGATAAAGTTCAAAAGAATGATTTGTGGTTGCTAAGTATGTTTAGGGACAAAAACCGTGAGCAATATGCTAATGTTGCTTGGGTGATTGCTAAGTGGATGAAAAGGAAAGGTCATGGGAGTCAAGCGAGCCATGATTGTGTGTGGACAACTTGTGACTAGATTGGCCTGAAAGATGAGACTTTTGACCGTGGAAGTCGTGGGTAGTCTTAGCCCACCGATTGTATGTTATACCACTGAAAAGATCACCTTAAGAGATTTGATTGGATCCGATGGAAGGTTGATGAAGGAAGACGCGCCGGCGAGAGCACCACGTGTGAACATGTCGCGAGCCCCTTCATGCATCACTTCAAGATGTTTGTGATAGGATGGGAAGGATGTAGGTTAGGCAAGAACAACTTGGGTTTATGATGGAGCGACAATGTTATAATATGGATAGGTATGCTCTAGTTTTTGAGAGGACGGCGGAACAACACAGTGTAACAATGAGTGGACCCTATGGACCACCCGGATATCACCATAAGCCATTCTACTACACCCAACAACCTCCACTGTATCCACCACATTTTTACCCATCTCATGTTGCACCTCAAGATAAAACGGAAGAGGATATGTGATGCCTCAAGTTTGTGACTTTGTGTTAGTCGCATGTTGAAACAATTTTAAAACAATTTTTAGGATTATTACATTTGGTTTTGTAATATGACTTTGTTGGAATTTAGGACAAGTTAAACTTTGTGTGTGGATTTTTATTTTTATTTTTATATGTGAAATATGTTCTTGTATATATTGATTGTGTTGAAATGCAAAAAAATAAGCAATTAAGTGCATAATAAGGCGAAGATTGAAGATTTCGGCTTTGGTCACGACTTGGAATAAAAGGGGGTATTATTCTTATTTTCCTCTACTTTTACTTATACCTTATGTTTAGCATTTGGGACAATGCTCATAATAAGTATGGGGGTGATAAGTGGAAATAAGAGCGTTTTAAGTTGAAAATTTTTCTGTGCATTTTGTGACCAAAAGTACGCCGCACATTTCATTTGTGTGCCGCACTTTTTGGCAGATTTTTGAAAAATGAGTTGTTTTGTTAAAAATAAAAAGTTTTTGTTTAAAGGGTTGATAATTCCAGTAATTGAAATGCTATTTGACTCATAATTGATAACGTTACTTGCACAATATCTTAACCACAATTGTGAGGATTTTTTAGCCTATAATTCATAAACATTCTTACGCTTTAAATCTATTTTGTGAGTATGCCGATGATTAGTTTAAATTCTAGAACTTGTGTGACAATCCGTCAATTTATGATCGATATTTTATTCTCAAGTATTATTTAAAAAACATTATTTTAATGTTATATTATGAACTCACTCATTTTTGGGAAGAAATTTGCGTTTACGTCTTGAAGTAGCATCGACTACGTCTAAACCGGAGGATTCTACTTTATGTGCTTACGTTTACATACACCGTCTTTGGTGACAGTCCGACATTTCAGAAAATAAATTTATCCGTGAATATTATTTTGGAATTTTAAATTTGTGTTGGTTCATAAACTCACAAATTTACGAGAAGAGATTAGGACTTACGATTATAATTTAACGTCTTTTACGACTAAACCGGAAACCTTAGGATTACGTATTTACGTTTTTGAACTCCGTTTTTGATGAGACAATTTTTATTAGATTCGTTTTGTGCCGTTGATTCATAATTTATAAAAACGTTTTTTTGTAAAACGACCCGAGGGCACGCAAATCGAGGAAACTAGAATCGAGGAATACCCGTAAATTAGTGGGATGAGACAAGATAAATCTTGCCCCACCCCACTAACATGGGACGGCAAGTATAAGCAACCAACACACCATATGTGTCAAACTTGTAACAAGTTTATCAACACTTGTCCTAAGCTTACCAAGTAAGCAACTATGCATCAAAACCACTTCACACTTAACCATTTACTCACAAAACACATGCAAAACAACTCAAATACTCTCTCCCACTCCTCCCTTTGCCGTCCACTTCCACCACCACCACCATGATTCATCAAATTTTAGCCATAGAATCATGTGTTATTCATACACATGATGATGCTCCTTTGAAGCTTTGAAAATTGGAGGTGATTCTAACATCCAAGAAGGTGATTTAGTGATGTCCAAGGGATGAATTCTACATGAAGTTTACAAGTATTGGTGGCCATGAAGATTGGTGTTGATCTACCACAAGTTCTTCCATCAAAATCCATGTCTTAATCACAACCTACATCATCTTGGTGGTATAAATATTGTTCTCCCCGTCCTCTTTTTAATTTGATTATGTAATCATGTATTTTCTTTCCAATTGTATATGTATATGATGAATATATGATGATAAAAGTATTTTATGGGGATTTGGTGTTGATAAACATGGGTAAAAAGATGAAAAACTATATGTAAAAATGGTTAATCTTGCTTAATTTAGTAGGCTGTATAAAAACAGTAAATAACCATATGATGAACTGATAAAATGGCTTGAATAAATTAATATACAGTAAGCTATGATTCTTGTACACATGTGAGAGTTGGCCATACAATGGAATCATTATAATGAGTGAGATATGATCAAAACAAGTTTAGAGTGCAAATCTGAGTACACTGTTTTGGATGAATTTTAGAAAATACTTAGAGGCTGATTCAACAGTAGCCATAGGAGAGTTAAATGGAGCAAATATCATTTAGTTTATGCCATAAAAATTTGGGCTTCTATCTCCATATAGAACTCTAGATATGGCTGTTTTGGTGAACATAAAATTTAAAATCAGATTTGTATAATAAAAACTTATATAATATAAGCACTCACTTATATATTTATAAAATATATACACATGAAAACCCACTAACGATTAATAGTAATTATAAATAAGAATTTCATATATTATGATATAAAATAAGAAATTTTCATAAATTACAAGTATAAAATATTTTCTAAGTTATACAACTATAAACATGATTTTTACGTCTTTTCGGCTAGTACCGAAAGATTAACGTTTTTGTTAAATAAAACTTAGACGGTTGGACCCGTCTAATGTAAACTTTTATAAACTCACATACTGATATATGAACTCATATAACAAGTAAAAACCGATAAAACCCGAACTATATGACATACGGACATTAACGAGCTAAGTTAGCATATTTGGGGACTAATAATTTAACTAAATAAGTTAAACACTTATAAAAATTACTTATTGGGCTTAACCCATTTGGGCCCAACATGTAAAGTATAAATACTGATAATACAAGTATAAAGGGGATTAATACAAGTTAATGAACTCATAATAGGCTTATTGGACCTAAAACATGTAAATAGGTAAAACTAGTAAAACTAGTAAACTAGTAAAAAGTTACCAATACATAAACACTGAAATGAGTAAATAAGAATATATAAACCCACTTGATCATCATCATATGTACAAAATCATCATATATATATTTGTTATTTTTATAAAGTCATTGGACAAGAGTCTAAGACGAGTATTATTTGTCTAGGTTTCTGTGATTGAAGCACGTACTGTACATCCACGTCGCCGATAACCGCCTTCCCACATCAACGTGAGTTCATAGCCTCGCACTCTTTTAAATGTTTTTATGAAATGTTTTATAAACCCGCGAGGGAGATAACATGTTAGTTTTTAAGAAATAGAACATCATTTGTCCCGATTGTTTGTTTATTGATTTGGACCCGAATGATTGTATGACCCGATGAATGATTAAATGACCCGATAGATGAAATGAAATTGATTATTAAAGTTAGGTTATGTCACTAAAAGTCCCATTAGCATGAATTGTGAACTACCGGGATTTGGTAGACGCTTATGCATATAATAGTACTATTTGGGGACGATCACCCCATTTCGCGCCTTGACGGTTGATCCCCGTCGTGCCACATTGATTGGTAAGCGAATTTATGTATGAGAAGATTTCCGTAGCGTGATTATTGTGACGACACGCTAACTTAGATGGGAAAATTGAGTATCTGGTTAGCTACCCGTTGTTGTGATAGTAAGGTAACAATGTCATGCGGCTTGTAATAATCCAAATTAATGAAATACGGCTATACGCACCGAATTACGATATATTGCCTGACTAGCAATACGGGGTCATACTATTGATATTATGTTAGTGTTTTGGTTTTATATAACCTTATTCATATAACGGTTTTATTTAATCTATATAACATTTTAAAACGTATTGTATGATGTTTTTATGAAAATAGTTCGTATAATGATTTTGAAGGCGAAAGCCTATATTATGATAATGACGAGGATTTGTATAAAATGACTTTGGCTATTTTATGGCCTACTACATGGATTTGTACAAAATGATTTTCGGTAATAACTATATTACCGATTATATATTGATGGTTTTATTAAACTCTATGAATTCACTCGGCGTTATCGCTGACCTTTTCTTTTAACATGTTTTATCTCAGGTACTTGAAGGTAATTCTCGAGAAGACAACAAGAATTCATGGCCCGCACTCAAATAATAATTTCCATTCAAATTCTTTGTAAAACTTGTATGAAATACAATGACTTGGGACCTATGTAAAACTTGATATTTATGAATGGAAATGCTTTATTATTAAACGACGCGATTTTTAAGCGTTGTCTATGATGTGAGTAATGTGCTATCCCGTAACACCAACGAGTCTTCCGCTGTAATTGAATTGTGCAAATTTGGGGGTGTTACAGTTTGGTACGAGAGCTCTCGTTATAGAGAAAGAAAGATTTTTAAAAACCAAGGTTTTGAATATAACATTTCAAAATCTTTTAACTATAAACATTTTTCTAAAAATGTCTAAAAATCTTTTGACTATAACGGTGCCGAAGAATTCCCGAGTTACCGACAAGGCCAGACTGAGAAGTGTTATTTTAATATATATATATAACTTGGATTAAATAAATATATGATGTAATTTGATTACATGATTGTTTGATGATTATTTCTATATTTATACGAGGTATTTATACGAGGTATTTATACGACGTAGATTGTCACAAGGAACCCTAAATCCCCTAGTAAATTAATCGAAGCTATTCCCGTAGGAATTCTAGCTATTCTAGATCTAAACCAAGTTGTGGATATTTATCATCCCAATAAAATGGTTGATATTCGTAGAAATATAGATGTTAGTTGATTGTAATATTAAAGAAGAATTGGCGAGATTAAATCCGATATCGATGTCATGACGATCTTTCCTTATAGAGTGGAGTTTGACAAAATGTTACCACCTGGAAAGATGTCGTCTGATTCGTTGTCACCCAATTCTTAAATTAAAATCGAAAGGGTGAATGTTGCACTTGAGGCTGTCAATGGAACCATTACCCAAAAGCCTCATGCCACTAGTATCTTTCGAGAAGTCTAATTGAATGTGTGAGTCATTTAATACTAGTGACTCATTTGATAACTATTGTTGTAAGAGCTATAGGATTGGAAATTAAGTGTTATTCGTATCGAGCTTTTATTGTCCTATTAAGGTCTAAAAATAAAGTTGAAAGTGTTGGAGAATGAGGTAGAATATCGCATTGAGTATAAGATTGATTGAAACTTAAAAAAGTAAAATTTAACTTGTACGGAATATGAGATTATTAAGAGGAAGTTGTTAAGTCCTGTGATTGAATTATAAGGTTTTAAATGATTGTTAGTTTGTGTTAGGTGTTGTTCCTAGGCCATTGTCCAATGACGAGGATGCCCAGTGTCCAACAAATAAATTGAAGAAATCTTCTTCTGAATTGGGACCGATGGATCTTCCGGGACAGGTGGGACACCTAATGACTCTTGTAGATTAGTATTCATTGTGGTATCTTTTAAGATAATCCCTAACTTAACTGAGACATCAGTTGGTAGGATGAGTTCTTGGAATTGTATGACATAGTGACACGTAATGTGTTACGGTACAATTTTGACTTGTTTGTGATTAATGAAAAGACTACCTTTGATTGCTAAATTCTACATGTATCGATGTTATCTATCTTTTCTTACTTCTTCCTAATGCTCGCATTAGTGATGCAACCATTGAACAAGTACTCATCTCGAATTGAGTTACGTTGTGGATTATTCTTTTTGATTGCCATCGAGGTAATGAATCTCATGATTATTTAGCTAAGCTCATTTCCTATTATATTATAGTTAATTCTTGGCGAACAACTCTACATCACTCTTTTGCAGATCACTCATTGTTTTTATAAGCTAAAACAGTATCCCTTGAGAAAAATTGAATTTTCATCACCATATGGATTAATCAAAGTGAGATTTATAAGTGATCATTATTGAAATAAAGTTGATTTGAAATACCTTGGAAAACTTAATTGTTTTCATAACAAAGAAAATCTTTATAAATTTATTTTGATTCTTATTTAAGAATTAAGCATGAAAATGTTTTTATTATAAACATGATGATAAAATTTTGACGAACTGAGTATTACATCGTTAATCATGAAATTGTATATAGTTGCGCGCCTACATACAATTTGGAATGGACCATGCAAGGCTGATTAGTAGTCACCATAAAACTGATTAATAAACACTACATTTTCTTTAAAGATTGTGAAAGATTAAATTTTATGAGATCTGCAAGAAGTGAAAAATAGGGACATAGTGTTAGAGACACCTACATATGTGCCTGTAGCATCTATTCTTCTGAGTCGAATTTACTCATCTGTGGAAATTGTCTTATTTGACAATTGACAAATCTTTCTTGTCCAATTCTCCCGTAGTGAGATTCTTAGGAAAAGTATCTGATTACCGAGTGTTGATACCCGACTGGATGTATCGACGTTCCTATCATTTCTTTTGATTTAATTTCATTTGAATGACCTGGGTAACGATCCGAGGAGCTTTCGAATGCGTACTCAAATTATGAAAACATGGGATATATTCATATTCGTTAAATGTTTTCGTCTGTATCTGATTTGAAATTCTCTCGCATAGATTATGCGTTGACCTTACTCTTTTAAGGTTAGTTATGTCTCCAGATATCCTTGAAATTGTGAAAGATTATGAGTTATTATAAGTCTTTTGAGAAGTTCACATCTTATCAACGGTGATGAAACTGGAAAGTTGATAATTCCAGTAGAATGGATTGATTGATTATGACATGACGACATTGTCTTAATTGATTGGAACTCGAGTAGAATTCCCCTAAATGATAAGATGTTGATTATCAAAAGTGATCTAAATAATTTTTGATGGATGACCATATCTTGCATTTAGACTTGAAATTATACCGTGGATGGTTGTGAATTAGTCATAGATATTATAATCTAGAAAGAACCTAATATGAACTTATTAAAAGATGTTTCTGTTATTTGAAACTTTAGGAGGTATTTATTGGTGAATTACCTAGACTTTTGCCATTAAGGCAGATTGAAATTGGTATTGATTATATTCCCGGTGTTGCACCTATGGTTTGTGCACTGTACGTCAGCACCATCTGAATTAAAAGAATTACCGTACAACTGAGAGAGTTGTCGGAGAAAGATTTTATTTTACCGAGCTCATCATCATGAAGAGCTATGGTGTTATTATTTCTTATATTTATTGATTACCGTGAACTAGGTAAATTGACGATTAAAAATCTATATCCACTACCCAAGATGATAGATTTGTTCGATCATTTACAAGGTTCTAGCGTATGTTTTAAAGATTTGATCCACAGCATGGTTATCATCAACTTCGCATCCGCGAAAAAGATTATCTATCCCAATCAATACATCCAGAACTTGTAATAAACATTATGAGTTTCACGTGATGTCGTTTAGATTGACTAATACACATGTAGCATTCATAAATTTGGTGAATCACGTGTGTAGGCTGTAATTTGATAAATTCATGCTCGTGATCATAAGGACCATTTGTTAATTTATAAGAATAAGAATGGGTTAATAATTATTTGTAGAATGCTCTGAGTCGGCCGAGTAGTGAAAACTTGAACCTTGAATATTTAACATGTGATTAAAGAGTAAATCCTTTACATTATTTTACCGTGTGATTAATGGATAATGGAATATAAATTGACTCTTCAAAAATTAAGAGCCCTTTTAAGACTTCGGGTTTTACCAAAAAGAAATTGCAAATTTGTTTTGACAAATGTTTTATCAAAAGGATTTTTAAGGAATCATTCCTTATAACTAAAACATTTAACTAAACTTCTGTTTAGGGGTAAATGTTTGCGTATACCTCAAGACAACCTAAGAGGGATTGAGGAAAACGTTAAACCATGACTTAAAATTTGAAACGACAATTTTTGCTTTTCAACTAAGAAAATTTTTACCAAAGAATAAACAAAGAATCTTTCGAACATTTACGAATCTTATTAATTATTTTCGATAAATCAACAAAAATCGTGTTAATTAAATTCAAATTTATTTTGAACATTTTTTTATATAATTGGTCGAACTAAGAAATTTAAAATATTTACGTTTATGCTTCATAAAAATTTAAATATTTAACATTTAATTACTTGTAATACTTATCGACGCTTTAAACGTCGGATTGAGAAAAACTGATAAAAATGATAGATGAGACGAAACTGAAACTTAGAAAATATGAAGAAAGGTGAACGTAATTACTGACCCATAATATAGAAAAGATAAAGAACCAATTAGGATGTGTTCCTTAGTAATGATGGTACAAAATAAATTGCCGAACAATTTAAAAATAGCCGATGCTTGTAAGAAGAATAATATAGATAATAAAAAGGGGTTCACGGCTAATGTGAACCAATAGAATTGAGAAGCTGATGACGCTAAATGTATAAAAGGCCGCTTGTGGTTGTCAAAATATGGAGGATTGTAAGATATAGTTATGTTGGAATCTTGTAAGTATAAGTATTCTATTCCTGTCATTTCTAATTTAATGTATCATTATCAGAAGAAGTTGTACTAATGGTAAATTATGAAGGCAAACATCGCCTCATACATTAGTAAACGTCTAACTATTACAAAGGTCATCATCTGAATTTGATTCGATTTGGGTCATCGTCGACAGACTGATCAAATCTACTAATATCATTCCTGTTAATGATAGATTCTTGATGAAGAAATTGACTCTTTTGTATTTAAAGGAGTTGTGTAAACATGGTGTGCCTGTATCGATCATCTCTATCAAGATCCTCGCTTCGCATCGAATTTCTAGAGATTTGCTCAGAAGTCATTGAGAACGAATCTTGATGAGAGTACTGTGTACCACCCCAATCGAAGGGACGAGGTAAAGTAACGATACAAAAATACTATAAGTGTTGTTTTATGTTTGAATGATTGACCTTTGGTAATAAACTGTAAAATCGTTTTCCTTTGGAGAGATTATCATTGGTAATTATCGTGTTAGGATCGAGATCGAATCTTGTTAAGATTTAAATATTAGAGCATCTGTAAGCAGGAGTTGGGATGAAGACACCCAACATACACCCATTGTGAGTTGGACATGTCTTTTAGGTTTAAGGTTTCCTATGATGGCGAACCTAACCTTACAAAATACTCGACCCGCGAGACCTGAAATGATTGTTGAAATTAGGATCTGATTATTGACTGCCGGTAGCGGGCAGGAGGTTATGTGAATATGAAATGTAGATCTTGAAGTGCCAGATGGGTAGCGAAGTTATGCCAAAAATTTTCACCTTGGAAAAATGAATAGACGATCTGAAAGATCATGGGAATTAAGTCCCCGTTATATGGGACCATTTAGATGTAAAAAGATTGGTTTGAAAGGCATATAAGCTGGATCTACCCTAGGACTTCAAGAGCTGCGTGAACTATGTTTCGTATAACGAACTTGATAAAATGCCTATCAAGTAAAAATCTGAATATTCCTTAATGAAGTTTAGATCGGCGAAAAGTTGCATTCATCAAAAACCCGTGAACATCATGGATAGAGAAAGTAAGTCAACATTAAGCCTGATCTTATTCCCGTAGTTATGTTTGATGAAACTCGTGTATTGTAATGAATTACACTTGTGAGAAAAGACCGAATGTGGAGAAAATACCCATATGGCTTTAAGTCTATAAGAAGCGAGTAGTAAGATAAGATGATCTTTGAGGACAAAGATCTTGTTTAGGGTTAAATGTTGTGACAATCCGTCAATTTATGGTCGATATTTTATTCTAAAGTATTATTTAAAAAAACATTATTTTAATGTTATATTATGAACTCACTCATTTTTGGGAAGAAATTTGGGTTTACGTCTTGAAGTAGCATCGACTACGTCTAAACCGGAGGATTCTACTTTACGTGCTTACGTTTACATACACCGTTTTTAGTGACAGTCCGATATTTCAGAAAATAAATTTATCCGTGAATATTATATTGGGATTTTAAATTTGTGTTGGTTCATAAACTCACAAATTTACGAGAAGAGATTAGGACTTACGATTATAATTTAACGTCCTTTACGACTAAACCGGAAACCTTATGATTACGTATTTACGTTTTTGAACTCCGTTTTTGATGAGACAATTTTTATTAATTCGTTTTGTGCCGTTGATTCATAATTTATAAAAACGTTTTTCGTAAAACGACCCGAGGGCACGCAAATCGAGGAAACTAGAATCGAGGAATACTCGTAAATTAGTGGGATGGGATAAGATAAATCTTGCCCCACCCCACTAACATGGGACGGCAAGTATAAGCAACCAACACACCATATGTGTCAAACTTGTAACAAGTTTATCAACATTTGTCCTAAGCTTACCAAGTAAGCAACTATGCATCAAAACCACTTCACACTTAACCATTTGCTCACAAAACACATGCAAAACAACTCAAATACTCTCTCCCACTCCTCCCTTTGCCGTCCACTTCCACCACCACCATGATTCATCAAATTTTAGCCATAGAATCATGTGTTATTCATACACATGATGATGCTCCTTTGAAGCTTTGAAGATTGGAGGTGATTCTAACATCCAAGGAGGTGATTTAGTGATGTCCAGGGGCTGAATTCTACATGAAGTTTACAAGTATTGGTGGCCATGAAGATTGGTGTTGATCTACCACAAGTTCTTCCATCAAAATCCATGTCTTAATCACAACCTACATCATCTTGGTGGTATAAAGATTATTCTCCCCATCCTATTTTTAATTTGATTATGTATTCATGTATTTTCTTTCCAATTGTATATGTATATGACGAATATATGATGATAAAAGTATTTTGTTGGGATTTGGTGTTGATAAACATGGGTAAAAAGATGAAAAACTATATGTAAAAATGGTTAATCTTGCTTAATTTAGTAAGCTGTATAAAAACAGTAAATATCCATATGATGAACTGATAAAATGGCTATAATAAATTAATATACAGTAAGCTATGAGTCTTGTACACATGTGAGAGTTGGCCATACAATGGAATCATTATAATGAGTGAGATATGATCAAAAAAAGTTTAGAGTGCAAATCTGAGTCCACTGTTTTGGATGAATTTTATAAAATACTTAGAGGCTGATTCAACAGTAGCCATAGGAGAGTTAAATGGAGCACATATCATGTAGTTTATGCCATAAAAACTTGGGCTTCTATCTCCATATAGAACTCTATATATGGCTGTTTTGGTGAACATGAAATTTAAAATCAGATTTGTATAATAAAAACTTATATAATATAAGCACTCACTTATATATTTATAAAATATATACACATGAAAACCCACTAACAATTAATAGTAATTATAAATAAGAATTTCATATATTATGATATAAAATAAGACATTTTCATAAATTACAAGTATAAAATATTTTCCAAGTTATACAACTATAAACATGATTTTTACGTCTTTTCGGCTAGTACCGAAAGATTAACGTTTTTGTTAAATAAAACTTAGACGGTTGAACTCGTCTAATGTAAACTTTTATAAACTCACATACTGATATATGAACTCATATAACAAGTAAAAACGGATAAAACTCTAACTATATGACATACGGACATTAACGAGCTAAGTTAGCATATTTGGGGACTACTAATTTAACTAAATAAGTTAAACACTTATAAAAATTACTTATTGGGCTTAACCCATTTGGGCCCAAAATGTAAAGTATAAATACTGATAATACAAGTATAAAAGGGATTAATACAAGTTAATGAACTCATAATAGGCTTATTTGACCTAAAACATGTAAATAGGTAAAACTAGTAAACTAGTAAAAAGTTACCAATACATAAACACTGAAATGAGTAAATAAGAATATATAAACCCACTTGATCATCATCATATGTACAAAATCATCATATGTATATTTTTTATTTTTATAAATTCATTGGACATGAGTCTAAGACGAGTATTATTTGTCTAGGTTACCGTGATTGAAGCACGTACCGTACATCCAAGTCGTCGATAACCGCCTTCCCACATCAACGTGAGTTCATAGCCTCGCACTCTTTTAAATGTTTTTATGAAATGTTTTATAAACCCGTGAGGGAGATAACATGTTAGTTTTTAAGAAATAGAACATCATTTGTCCCGATTGTTTGTTTATTGATTTGGACCCGAATGATTGTATGACCCGATGAATGATTAAATGACCCGATAGATGAAATGAAATGGATTATTAAAGTTAGGTTATGTCACTAAAAGTTCCATTAGCATGAATTGTGAACTACCGGGATTTGGTAGACGCTTATGCATATAATAGTACTATTTGGGGACGATCACCTCAGTTCGCGCCTTGACGGTTGATCCCTGTCGTGCCACATTGATTGGTAAGCGAATTTATGTATGAGAAGAATTCCATAGCGTGATTATTGTGACGACACGCTAACTTAGATGGGCAAATTGAGTATCTGGTTAGCTACCCGTTGTTGTGATAGTAAGGTAACAATGTCATGCGGCTTGTAATAATCCAAATTAATGAAATACGGCTATACGCACCGAATTACGATATATTGCCTGACTAGCAATACGGGGTCATACTATTGATATTAAGTTAGTGTTTTGGTTTTATATAACCATATTCATATAACGGTTTTATTTAATCTATATAACGTTTTAAAACGTATTGTATGATGTTTTTATGACAATAGTTCGTATAATGATTTTGAAGGCGAAAGCCTATATTATGATAATGACGAGGATTTGTATAAAATGACTTTGGCTATTTTATGGCCTACTACATGGATCTGTACAAAATGATTTTCGGTAATAACTATATTACCGATTATATATTGATGGTTTTATTAAACTTTATGAATTCACTCGGCGTTATCGCTGACCTTTTCTTTTAACATGTTTTATCTCAGGTACTTGAAGGTAATTCTCGGGAAGACAACAAGAATTCATGGCCCGCACTTAAATAATAATTTCCATTCAAATTCTTTGTAAAACTTGTATGAAATACAATGACTTGGGACCTATGTAAAATTTGATATTTATGAATGGAAATGCTTTATTATTAAACGACGCGATTTTTAAGCGTTGTCTATGATGATGTGAGTAATGTGCTATCCCGTAACACCAACGAGTCTTCCGTTGTAATTGAATTGTGCAAATTTGGGGGTGTTACAACTTGTCCTTAGTAATCTTTACGATACCGTAGTGGGATCATACTTGTATGATAAAAAAGTATTGTAAATGATAAAGAGCCAAAATAAAAGAGAAAATATTGAAAGTTTTGCCAATGTTTTAAGACGATGATATTTTGTAACACCCCATTTTGATAAATGGAATGTCACGCGTGATTATGGCGTGTCATCAAAGCATACAAGGATAAATGTATAAAACATCACATGACCATAAAGGAAATATCGGAATCAAACATCAGTACCCCAAAAGTAGAACTCATCACACACAAACATAAGTACTGTAAATGAAAAGGACTAAACAATGTCCAAGCAACTGAGTATCAAAGTATAAAGGAATGCATAAGGTAAAGAAGGCTAGGAAGCTTCCAATCCATATGCACGTACGCTTAAAGTCTACGAGCGTCCCTGAGTACCTGCCGTTTTGGGAACATGAAAAGGAAAACGGCTGAGCATAACGCTCAGTGCACGGATATACAGGTAAAGCATGAATAATATAAGCATATAAGCATGAAGCAGCGGAAAAGACTAAGTCCTGGATAACCTGGTATATCTTATTGAAACTGGTTTTATAGTTTGAAAAGCCTTATGTTTATATATAAAAACTGTTTAACATGTTTACCATTAGCCAATATAGGTCATGAATTATCCACGTGCATGAATACTTGGAGGGGTGACCTCGTCATGCAAATTAGAGGGGCTGCCTCTAATTTAATATACTGGTTTGGGTAGGAGGGATCAGCTCCTTGTGAAGGATGCAAGGCACACATCACATTCACCTAAATAATCTGCTGAAAACATGTAAACTAGGATGCACCCATACGCCCCACATGATAATATAATAATATGGCCAAAAGCTGAAAGGGACGCCACGAGCTATCACTCCGCCATGGTAAAGTCATAACATTGGTACCTCCAGTGTTATGGTTATGGTACCTCCATAACTAGGTGAAACTGGTCATGCATGTATATGGCTTTTGGTATTCTAATTAAACATAAGCAATTCAAAAACATATAAAACATATACTGGGGAAAATAGTTGGCTGCATACGAGAAATCCTAATAAGGAAGAATGTACATACTGAAAGGACGGAGAATTCGTACCTTGTGTCCAGTGAACGAAGAAGACGAACGGAAGAGAGTCCTACTTCGGTATCACTAATGCTACATAAATGCATACGTGTATAAGTATCTGATTACTGAGTACGTAACTGGTTTTATATCATGTCATAACTTGTTTTATGTGTTCATGTCATGTTTCACTGATTTTAACGTTATGCTGTGTTTATCATGTATTCTGTCTATTCTGATTAAGTGTTACTTGTAATTCATGTATTATTATACTTGTTGTGTAATAATAAGTAACTTTCTAAAAATAGCAGGTTTCCTAAAATAGAAAGTTTCCAAAAAGAGAAAGTTTCCAAAAATAGAAAGTTTCTAAAAATAGATTTACTGCTTAAAATCGATAAGTTTCTAAAAATAGAAAGTTTCCATAAATAGATTAGCTGCCTTAATTAAATAAGTTTCTAAAAATAGAAAGTTTCCATAAATAGAAATAAGCTGGATTATTAAGCTAATTATATAAGCTTAAGTGTTTAGTGATTAATATTCTAAGTCATGTAATTAAATAGTATAGTTTATTAATTATTTCATGTAAATTAAATAAACTATAGGTTAAAGTATTTAATTAATATAACATGATTTAATTAAATAAAGGTAAAAATACTTAGGTTAAAACATGTATTATTATCTATTAGTAATATAACCTAAGTCATGCAAGTTAATTAATTATAAGTCATGATTTCAATAATTAATTAATTATATAGTTTAATTAAAATGATAATCACTTAGGTTAAAAGTCATGTATTAATAATAATATTAATAACCTAAGTCATGTGTAAATTAAATTAATCATGTACATGTTTTAATTAATTTAATTTAATCTTGTTAAAATAAACTTGTAAAAATAATTAACCTTGTAAAATAATTAACTTGCAAAAATGACCCATGAACCAAACCCGTGTTTTAATCTAAACATGTGTGAACCGGACCGATTTTAACCCGTGAACCGGCAACCAAACGCACCCCTAGCCTTGGCTATCCGCCGGCTAGCAAAAGTTACCACCGGATAGCCAGTGGATCTCCTTGCTGCCGCGGCATGGGGGTTCCCCCTGCTTTCCTTATTTAGCCATCGGCATAAGCCGGTGGTGGTTCTTGTCCTTAGCCGAGACCCACCCGAGCCAAAACATACCATGACCGAGGTCGGGGTTCCCTTTTCTCCTGTTGCCGAGACACACCACACCACACCACACCGAGACCTTGAGGTCTCGGTTGGTGCGAAACATAACAAGCCGAGACCCCCTTGGGGCTCGGTTCCTTGCGTCGGCCACAAACAAACACCCCTTAACCATGATTTATTTTACCCTCTTGATTTTATTAACATGTAATTACTTGTTTTAAAACATTCATGATTCATGTGTTCTTGATTAACTAAAAACATAAAGGAAAAGAGGTTTAAGGATATATCGATTACGTGAATCAAAGGAGAACGATAACAACAACCACCTTGCAAGAGATCGATCACCAAAAATCACAAACACACCCCCTTTAGTGTTCTTTACCCGGCGGCCAAGAGGAGAATAAAAGGAAGAAAAGATTTTTAGGGTTTCTAATTCTTGTAATTATGAAAATAAGTTTTCCCTTTTTCTTGTTTAGTAAAATTGCATGGGCTTGTCCCTTTTCTTTGTGTTTAGCAGCGGATAAGGGGCCCACATGGGGTAACCCGAATGTTTTTCCGTGTTTAATATTATACTTGTTCTCGTGTTCGTGTTTTACGTGATTAAAATAGTTATCGTTCGTGTCTTGTTATATTTATTCATGATCTTAATAAATATACATACATACGTAATACTAAGCTCGTGATTATTTACGTTCATGATTTCATGTTCGTATATTCGTGATTATAATTATTATTGAAATAATTATCGTGTCTTAATATGTAATAAATACTTATCATGTTATAACACGTACGTAATACTTGTAATTCTTGTTCATGAATCGTAAACGTGCTATAAAAGGAAAGTTCTAATCATGTACGTACGATCATAAGGGTACTATTCATGGTAAAAGCATGCGTGTTTTACAACTCTTCCCCCTAAAAAGAATAATTCGTCCCCGAATTATAGATAAAGTAAACTGGAAAAGAAGAACATACCCGAATTCAAAATATGAAATGAGGGTAAGAAGCCCGGATAGACTCCTCTGTTTCCCAAGTGGCTTCCCGCTCGGTATGATCCCTCCAAATGATTTTGACAAATGGAATCGTCTTCCTTCTCATGACTCATTCTTGTCTGTCAAGAACTCGTTCGGCTTCTTCTATGAAAGTGAGGTCTTCACGAATCTGTTCCAGTGGATACTGAACCATGTGAAAGGGATGATACTTGTACCCTCTGAGTAAGGACACATGAAACACATCGTGAACATGAGAAAGTTGTGGAGGTAACGCTAAACGGTCAGATACTTCACCGACTCGTTCAATGACATCAAACAGTCCGATGAATCAAGGACTGAGCTTCCCTTTTATTCCAAAATGTCTAACACGACGTGCCGGCGAAACATTAAGGAAAACGTGATCTCCTACGTTAAAATGTAAGTCCCTACGGTGCTTATCTGCGTAACTCTTCTGGCATGATCGTGCTTCTTGCAGTTTCTGCTTAGCTACTACGACCTTCTCATAGTCAGCTCTATCATTTTTGGTCCTTCTAGTGTTCGCTCACCAACCTGATCCCAGCAGATTGGGGCGCGACACTTTCTACCATACAACATCTTGAAGGGAGCACACCTGATACATGCGTGCCAGCTGTTGTTGTATGCAAACTCCACCAAACAGATATAATCGTCCCAATCACCCGTCCATTCCAACGCACATGACCTCAACATATCTTCCAATGTCTGAATCGTTCGCTCTGACTGCCCGTCTGTTTGAGGATGAAAAGTCGTGCTAAGCTTAAGTTGTGTACCCCAATCTTTCTGCAGACTTCTCCAGAATCGCGAAGTGAACCAAGGATCTCTGTCTGAGACGATGCTGGATGGAGCATCATGAAGTCTCATGATCTCTCTCCTATAAGTATCGGCGAGTTTACTGACCGAATCTTCCTTGTGGATCGGTAAGAAATGAGCTGATTTGGTAAGTCGATCAACGATAACCCAAATTGCATCGTGCTTCTTCTTTGTCGGCGGAAGACCAGTAACAAAATCCATGGTGATTTTGTCCCACTTCCACTCTGGAAAATCTAACGGTTGAAGAAGACCTCCAGATCGCTGATGCTCGATCTTAACCTGCTGGCAGGTAAGACATTTGGAGACGTAGGTTGCAACATCCTGTTTCATACCACTCCACCACAAGTACTGCTTGATGTCATGATACATCTTGGTCGAACCAGGATGGATAGAGAATGGGGATCTATGAGCCTCAGCTAACGATGCTTCCCGGAGTTCTTGATCATCAGGAACATAAAGTCTCATGCCCTGCCATAAGATACCGTCTGCGTCTACTCGAAATTCTGCCTGCTTCTCCAAATTCTGAATTATCGCACAGATTTCACCATCGTCCTTCTGAGCTTCCTTAATCTTAGAGAGTAACCGGGTTCCACTCTAAGATTAGCCCAGTAACCGTGCTGTCCACGTACCATGATCTCTATGTCTAGTCTCTCTAAGTCTCTTATAATTTCCTCCTCATTTTTAATGTCGTTTATCATTCCAGACTTTCTGCTAAGTGCATCTGCCACTACATTCGCCTTGTCGGGATGATACTGTAGATTAATGTCGTAATCCTTCAACATCTCTAACCATCTCCTCTGTCTCATGTTTAATTCACGCTGAGTGAAGATATACTTCAAGCTCTTGTGGTCCATGAAAATGTCACATGATTCTCTATATAAGTAGTGCTTCCATATCTTCAATGCAAACAAGACTACTGCAAGTTCCAAGTCATGCGTAGGGTAATTTTCCTCATAAGGCTTAAGCTGCTGTGAAGCGTACGTGATCACTTTCCCATGTTGCATGAGAACACAGCCAAGTCCCTTCCCCAATGCATCACTGTAGATCTGAAATCCACCTGTACCAGATGGGAGAGTAAGAATAGGTGCAGATACTAACTTCTTCTTTAGGTCTTCAAAGCTCTTATCTCGTTCTTCAGTCCAGGCGAATTTCTCCCCTTTTCGCATCAGTTTAGTCAATGGTAGTGCTAAGCGGGAAAAGTTCTCCACGAACATACGGTAATAACCAGATAAGCCTAGGAAACTGCGGACTTCAGTCGCTGATGTCGGCCTTGGCCACTTGGTAATAGCCTCAACCTTCGCTGGATCCATGGTGATTCCTTCTGCTGATACAATGTGACTTAAGAATGCCACCTTGTCTAACCAAAACTCACACTTGGAGAATTTAGCATACAGCTGCTTTTGGCGAAGAATCTGTAGTATTGTACGAAGATGGTCTTCGTGTTCCTCCTTGGACTTAGAGAAAATCAGGATGTCGTCAATAAAGACAATGACGAACTTGTCCAGAAATTCATGGAAGATTCTGTTCATCAAATCCATGAACACTGCTGGAGCATTGGTAGGCCAAATGGCATGACTACAAATTCGTAGTGGCCATAGCGTGTACGAAAAGCAGTCTTGGCGATGTCCTGCTCCTTAACCCGTAGTTGATGATAGCCCGACCTTAGATCAATCTTGGAGAAATGTTTGGCCCCTTAGAGTTGGTCAAATAGATCGTCAATCCGTGGTAGTGGATACCTATTCCAGATGGTAATCTTGTTGAGCTCACGATAGTCTATGCAAAGACGCATACTGCCGTCCTTATTCTTAACGAATAAGATCGGTGCGCCCCATGGGGATGCGCTCAGTCGAATAAAGCCTCGTTCCACAAGTTCTAGTAATTGATCCTTCAGCTCCTTCAACTCTATGGGAGCCATGCGATAAGGAGCCTTGGAAATTGGCTCAGCTCCTAGGATGAGCTCGATATTAAATTCTACTTCACGTGCAGGTGGTATGCCCGGAAGTTCTTCAGGAAATACATCTGGAAATTCTAACACTATCGGCTGATTCTGAATTGATGGAGATTCAGCATCCATGTCATGAACAGTAGCTAGATAACCCTCGCAACCATGTGAAAGTAATGCACGTGCTTGAAGGGTTGATATGATTTGTACAGACCTTCCGGGTACGAACCCGTTGTGAATGTACTCTGGTGCATTAACATCACCGAAGATGACTCGATATGAATGGCAGTCTATGGTAGCATGATGCTTGGATAGCCAATCCATGCCCAAAATCATGTCAAAAAAATCATTCAGGTCCATCGGAAGTGCGTCAACAGGACGAACCTTGTCATCAAATTCTAAGGGAAGACTCTTGTACACATGGGTTATGCGTACAGAGTCTCTCAAAGGCGTGGAAATACTCAGTATATTCTATAGTGGCATGGGGAGTATCCTAACATTCTTGGCATAAGCAGTAGAAATGACCGAGTGAGTAGCACCCGTATCAAACAGAACACATGCAGCTTGACTATACATATACAAGATTCCAGTGATGGTACCTGTAGACTTGTTGGCCTGATCGCGAGATGTCGTGTAAACGCGTCCACTAGTAGGAGGCGGCTTGGTATCAGCATGTCCCGATGTACCCTCTATCTCGCCCTTGCGGCAATCCTTCATGAGATGGCCAGGAAGACCATACTTGTAGCATGCGTCGTTGTTGCGGCGACATGGCCCTGGGTGCCTACGGTGGCAAGTAGAGCAAAGAGGATGAGTATATCCTCCAGCAGGTGTCCTGACTGGCTCGGAGCCTGATAAAACAATATACATGAGACATGATAATAGGTACAAAGGACAATGCGGATAATCGTAAGATTGAATACCAGTAATAGCTGGACGGTTAGGCTGTGAACCTCTCTGGTTCTGGTCCCTCCTGTTACCATGATTCCTGGTAGAAGATTTGCTAATGTGTCAGAATTTAGAATTATAACATGTAATCATAAGAGAATGAGTAAGTATAAGGACCTGCTGCTGTTGGAGTGTCCAGCGTTGTTACGGTAAATATCATTACCGCCACGCCTATCCATAGCAGAACGGTCGTGAGTCTGACCTTTTCCCTTGGGCTGATTAGGCTGTTGCTGAGTAGCCGGCTGAGACCGGTCCCCAGTCTTCTGCCTGGAAGATACAATTTAAAGAGATGAAATATTGACATATACTGAAAGAATACGGATTGGTCGCCGCTTGAATACGAATGTTTACCTCTTATCGGGTCTCTCTGCTTCCCTGAACTCATCTCTTTCCTGCAGCATCTCCAACTTACGTGCTGCATCGGCCACTTGTGCTACTGTGTTGAAAGTGGCACACACCAAGTTGTTTGCGACCGATGTACGAAGAGCCCACCTAAAGTGGTGTGCTTGCTCTTCAGGAGTACCTGCTACTGCACCAAGAAAACCAGCTAAGCGAAGAAAGCGCTGCATGAACTCGTTGCTATTCTCCCCAGCTCTCTGTCAGATTCCATGGTACTCTCTCTTCAGCTTGTCTTGCTCAGCCTTGGGAAAGAACTGTCCCATCACCAAATCCCTGAACTGAGCCCAAGTTAAACCAGCCACCCAGTTATCACCTCCCTCGGACTGCTTCAGTGCCATCCACCATGATAGTACATCACCTTCGAATCTGTAGCAAGCCAACCTCGACTTGAAGACGGGGTCACAGCCCATAGCATCGAAGATCTTCTCAATGTGAGCCAACCAGCTTTCAGCTTCACTAAGGCTATTTGTTCTCTCGAAAGCTCGAGGGCAGAGCTTATTGAATCTCTCCAGCCATGTGACCAATGTTGTTGGAGGAGGGGGAGGAGGAGGTATTGGGTGTTGCTGCTGGTTGTTGGCAGCCTGAACTTCGGCCCTGATTTCGTTCCTCAGCTGAGGAAGCATAGCTTGCATTGCAGCTTGGATTGCTACATTGAGTTGTTCCTGCTCACGTGTGAGAACCATATGACAGTATAACATAAAGTACATGATTAAACTGATTAAAACATAAACTATATACATGAAAAAAATCTATACCAATAAATCATGAGAAAAATTTTATGCATGAAAACTAGTACATGAATGCATGATGCAGTTTTATGAAAACATTTGTATGCGTGAGAGTGAACGTATATGGTCAGTTTACTCAAAACAAAAGACATGGCGAGGGGACGTCAATGGGTCGGTCCTAAATTTAAAAGTTTTGATAAAACACATGTGACTAAATAGGGCCAGTCCTGTACCAACCATTACTTAGTCATAAACCTGCTACAATGACATATATATGTATGCATGAAAATGATGAATGCATGAAAACCGACTGTCAGTTCTAGGAAGACCATAGTGACTACCCACCAATCATATGTCGTGTTTTGAGAGCCTACAGGTCGAAGCCTTGGCTCTGATACCATAATTGTAACACCCCATTTTGATAAATGGAATGTCACGTGTGATTATGGCGTGTCATCAAAGCATACAAGGATAAATGTATAAACCATCACATGACCATAAAGGAAATACCGGAATCAAACATCGGTACCCCAAAAGTAGAACTCATCACACACAAACATAAGTACTGTAAATGAAAAGGACTAAACAATGTCCATGGAAATGAGTATCAAAGTATAAAGGAATGTATAAGGTAAAGAAGGCTAGGAAGCTTCCAATCCATATGCACGTACGCTTAAAGTCTACGAGCATCCCTGAGTACCTGCCGTTTTGGGAAGATGAAAAGGAAAACGGCTGAGCATAACGCTCAGTGCACGGATATACAAGTAAATCGTGAATAATATAAGCATATAAGCATGAAGCAGCGGAAAAGACTAAGTCCTAGATAACCTGGTATATCTTATTAAAACTAGTTTTATAGTTTGAAAAGCCTTATGTTTATATATAAAAACTGTTTAACATGTTTACCATTAGCGAATATAGGTCATGAATTATCCACGTGCATGAATACTTGGAGGGTGACCTCGTCATGCAAATTAGAGGGGCTGCCTCTAATTTAATATACTGGTTTGGGTAGGAGGGATCAGCTCCTTGTGAAGGATGCAAGGCACACATCACATTCACCTGAATAATCTGCTGAAAACATGTAAAGTAGGATGCACCCATACGCCCCACATGATAATATAATAATATGGCTAAAAGCTGAAAGGGACACCACGAGCTATCACTCCGCCATGGTGAAGTCATAACACTGGTGCCTCCAGTGTTATGGTTATGGTACCTCCATAACTAGGTGAAACTGGTCATGCATGTATATGGCTTTAGGTATTCTAATTAAAATTAAGCAATTCAAAAACATATAAAACATATACTGGGGAAAACAGTTGGCTGCATACGGGAAATCCTAATAAGGAAGAATGTCCATACTAAAGGACGGAGAATCCGTACCTTGTGTCCAGTGAACGAAGAAGACAAACGGAAGAGAGTCCTACTTCGGTATCACTAATGATACATAAATACATACGTGTATAAGTATCTGATTACTGAGTACGTAACTTGTTTTATATCATGTCTTAACTTGTTTTATGTGTTCATGTCATGTTTCACTGATTTTAACGTTATGATGTGTTTATCATGTATTTTGTCTATTCTGATTAAGTGTTACTTGTATTTCATGTATTATTATACTTTTTGTGTAATAATAAGTAACTTTCTAAAAATAGCAGGTTTCCTAAAATAGAAAGTTTCCAAAAATAGAAAGTTTCCAAAAATAGAAAGTTTCCAAAAATAGAAAATTTCCAAAAATATTTTTACTACTTAAATTAGATAAGTTTCTAAAAATAGAAAGTTTCCATAAATAGATTAGTTGCCTTAATGAATAAGTTTCTAAAAATAAAAACTTTCCATAAATAGAAATAAGCTTGATTATTAAGCTAATTATATAAGCTTAAGTGTTTACTGATTAATATTCTAAGTCATGTAATTAAATAGTATAGTTTATTAATTATTTCATGTAAATTAATTAAACTATAGGTTAAAGTATTTAATTAAATATAACATGATTTAATTAAATAAAGGTAAAAATACTTAGGTTAAAACATGTATTATTATCTATTAATAATATAACCTAAGTTATGCAAATTAATTAATTATAAGTCATGATTTCAATAATTAATTAATTATATAGTCTAATTAAAATGATAATTAATTAGGTTATAATTCATGTATTAATAATAATATTAATAACCTAAGTCATGTGTAAATTAAATTAATCATGTACACGTTTTAATTAATTTTTAATCTTGTTAAAATAAACTTGTAAAAATAATTAACCTTGTAAAATAATTAACTTGCAAAAATGACCCCTGAACCGAACCCGTGTTTTAATCTAAACATGTGTGAACCGGACCGGTTTTAACCCGTGAACCGGCAACCAATCGCACCCCTAGCCGCCGGCTAGCAAAAGTTCCCACCGGCTAGCCGGTGTTTCTCCTTGTTGTCGCGGTTATTTAGCCACCGGCATAAGCCGGTGGTGGTTCTTGTCCTTAGCCGAGACCCACCCGAGCCAAAACATACCCCGACCGAGGTTGGGGTTCCCTTTTCTCCTGCTGTCGAGACACAACACACCACACCGAGACCTTGAGGTCTCGGTTGGTGTGAAACATAACAAGCTGAGACCCCCTTGGGGCTCGGTTCCTTGCGTCGGCCACAAACAAACACCCTGATAGAATTCCACTAAAGGTCTACTCACGAAGGAAGAACCGGGTCAAGTAGTCAGCAGCTGAAAAGGACCAGTTTAAGTCACTCTTGAATTACTTATTTGACCCATTCTCTGGCTAGAAAACATAAGCAGTGGAGAGGTAGTTTTCAACCTATTTTTTAGGATCAGTTACTTAACTGTGTTTAGCAAACTTGTATTAGAGACTTTGCTCTTTATTTTTTTGGTGTGTAAGTTGTTTTTAATCAATTCCAGACTAAATTCTGTAACAGGAGATTTAGCCCCTCTCGAATTGGGATCTATCCTACTTAATTGAAGTATCATTTTACCTTCAATCTTTTTAGAATCTATCATTTGGTTCCATTGTCGGGAATTCGAATGGCCCCTACCACCCGAAACTCCACTAATCAAAGCGATCTCAACCCGATTACGGTTCAATTGGCAGCGATTGCTGCTCGGTTGGAGTCCATGGAAACACTCAAGGAAGATGTTGCAGTCCTTAAAAGTCATGTCGAGATACGGGGAAAATCATACAGTGACACCCATGGAGAGAGTTCCTGGAGGTCACAACATCACAGGCCCTTTACAAAAATTGATTTTCCAACTTATGTGGGAGGAGACCCACGTGGTTGGATCTTAAAATCAGAAAAGTATTTCCGATATTACCAAATTCCAGATGCAGAGAAGGTTGATGTTGCCTCTATGCACTTAGAAGGTGACGCTCTAGACCTTTTTTCATGGCTTTCAGCAGATCAAACAATCACCATGTGGGAGGAATTAGTTCTCGCGTTCCAGAAAATTTTTGGTCCAGCGGAGTTCCAAAATCCGGATGAATATCTCTGTAGCATCAAACAAACGGGATCGGTCCAGGAATATAGGCAGGAGTTTGCTAGACGATCGGCTAGGGTTTCTAACTGGCCAGAAAATTGCTTGTTGGGAGTGTTTTTGAACGGTCTTAAAGAAGAATTAAAAACCGACGTGCGCATCCAGAAACCACGAACTGTGTACAACGCAGCAAGCCTCACTTTAGAGTACGAATGAAAAGCAGGTGTTTCTAAATCAAATAAAGGACTCACATGGAGCCCCAGCCCAAAACCCGTCACAACCGACACCAATAAAAGTATTGTTCACCCTAACCCCAATAATTCTACAACCCAACGAACCCCCCTACGAATTTCTGATGATGAAAAACAAAATCGATTCCTGAAAGGAGAGTGTTTTCGATGTGGAGAGAAGTATGGCCCAGGTCATCGCTGTAAGACGGGCACATTCAAGTTGTTAGAAGCTACAGAAGAATAAGAAACCCCAATTACTCCCACCGTCAATGCCAGTGAAGAGGAGTCAGGTGATCAAGAAGATTTTGCCGAAATAAGCCTGCATGCTATTTTTGGCAAAACCAACGTAACTACGATGAAACTTCGAGGTACTATAGGAACGATTGAAGTATTGATCTTGGTGGTTGGCGGTTTGACTCATAACTTTATCTCTGATTCGTTGGTTCGTGAATTGAAGATGGTTACTGAGTTTATTACCCCTTTTGGTGTGCAAATCGGAAATGGAGATATCATCATGTGCAATCAAATTTGCAAGGATGTTCCTATGCAATTACCTGACTTGAAGATTGTTCAAGATTTTTACCCGTTCTCACTCGGGGGAGCAGACCTAGTTCTAGGTGTTCAATGGTTAGCTACTCTTAATACCGTTCAAGCAAACTGGAACGAGATGTTTATGATATTTACTTTGGATGGCTAGAACTACAAGTTACAAGGTATTTCTTCCGTTTCCCAAAAATCTGGTTCTTTTCAACATTTAGCCATTGACACTAATACCACACCTGTTATACCTAATCAGTTAAAACCACTAATCAATAAATACCAAGACATTTTTAAGGAATCTACCACCCTTCCTCCTTTCCGCTCTACAACCCACTCTATTCCCTTGTTACCTAATTCCACACCACCTAATATCCGACCATACCGCTACCCTCACTCCCAAAAAACTGAGATTGAAAAGCAAGTGGATGAACTCGTAAGAGCAGGGTTCATACAACCTAGCACTAGCCCATTTTCAAGTCCAGTGCTGCTAGTCAAGAAGAAAGATAACACATGGCGTATGTGTGTTGATTACCGTGCCTTAAATAAGATTACAGTGGCTGACAAATACCCGATACCCAATATTGATGAGCTTATGGACGAGTTATATGGCGCAACTGTTTTTTCCAAACTTGATTTACGATTTGGGTATTTCCAGATAAGGTTAAACCCCTCAGACGTGGTAAATACATCATTTATAACCCATTTGGGTCACTATGAAATTCAAGTTATGCCATTCGGGCTCATCAATGCTCCCTCGACATTTCAATCGGTAATGAATGATTTATCCCGACCGTATTTGAGGCGATTTATATTGGTTTTTTTTTGATGATATATTAATTTACCGTCGTGGTATGGTACAACACATGGATCACTTAGAGCAGGCCCTCACATTGCTCCATGATCATCGATTCATCGCTAAGTTGTCTAAATGTTGTTTTGGTCAACTCCACGTTGTGTTTTTGGGTCATGTTATTACTTGTGCAGGAGTACAAGTGGAACAAGAAAAAATCACAGCAATCCAATCATGGCCCGTCCCAACTTCTGTGAAGGAAGTCCGTGGTTTTCTAGGGCTTACGGGGTACTATAGACATTCTGTTCAAAATTATGGGATGATAGCCTGTCCACTCACGGCCCTCACTAGGAAATATGGTTTCATTTGGTCTATTGATGCCTTGACAGCATTTCAGAAGTTGAAACAAGCTTTAATGTCTACTCCGGTTCTACGTTTACCTGATTTCTGAAAAGAATTTACGGTGGAATGTAACACCTCTTCAGAAGGGGTGGGATAACTACTCGGGAAAACTACTTGGGAAAACTACGATCTTTTGACCACCCAATTTCCAGATTTTCGCCTTGAGGACAAGGCGTTTTACCGGGAGGAAAGTAATGATACAATTCCACTAAAGGTCAACTCACGAAGGAAGAACTGGGTCAAGTACTCAACAGCTGAAAAGGACCAGTTTAAGTAACTCTTGAATTACTTATTTGACCCATTCTCTGCCTAGAAAACATAAGCAGTGGAGACTGGAGAGGTAGTTTTCAACCTATTTTTGAGGATCAGTTACTTAACTGTGTTTAGCAAACTTGTATTAGAGACTTTTCTCTTTATGTTTTTGGTGTGTAAGTTATTTTTAATCAATTCCAGACTAAAGTCTGTAACAGGAGATTCAGCCCCTCTCGAATTGGGATCTATCCTACTTAATTGAAGTATCATTTTACCTTAAATCTTTTTAGAATCTATCACATCCCTTAACCATGATTTATTTTACCCTCTTGATTTTATTAACATGTAATTACTTGTTTTAAAACATTCATGATTCATGTGTTCTTGATTAACTAAAAACATAAAGGAAAAGAGGTTTAAGGATATACCGATTACGTGAATCAAAGGAGAACGATAACAACAACCACCTTGCAAGAGATCGATCACCAAAAATCACAAACACACTCCCTTTGGTGTTCTTTACCCGGCGGCCAGGAGGAGACAAAAAGGAAGAAAAGATTTTTAGGGTTTCTAATTCTTGTAATTATGACAATAAGTTTTCCCTTTTTCTTGTTTAGTAAAATTGCATGGGCTTGGCCCTTTTCTTTGTGTTTAGCCGCGGGTAAGGGGCCCACACGGGGTAACCCGAATGTTTTTCCGTGTCTAATATTATACTTGTTCTCGTGTTCGTGTTTTACGTGATTAAAATAGTTATCGTTCCTGTCTTGTTATATTTATTCATGATCTTAATAAATATACATACATACGTAATACTAAGCTCGTGATTATTTACGTTCATGATTTCATGTTCGTATGTTCGTGATTATAACTATTATTGAAATAACTATCGTGTCTTAATATATAATAAATACTTATCGTGTTATAACACGTACGTAATACTTGTAATTCTTGTTCATGAATCGTAAACGTGCTATAAAAGGAAAGTTCTAATCATGTACGTACGATCATAAGGGTACTATTCATGGTAAATGTAAAATCCGCATGCTTTTACCATGCATAATACCCTTATGATCATACGCACATTATTATAACTTTCCTTTTATAGCATGTTTACGTTTCACGAATATTAGTTATAAGTATTATGTACGTGGTATTACACGATAATTATTAATTATAATAACTATAATCACGAGCATAAAATCACGAACATATAATTATGTGCTTACGTAATTATTAAAACGACGAATGTCGTTATGTAATTGTAATTATAATAACATGAATAATTAATAACGACATAACACGTAAGCACGAGCATTTAACACAATTATTATTATTACGTATATTTAAATTAACACGACAAGTAATTACGTACTTAATGTTACTTTTAAAACGCGTAAGAATAAATACGATATGCACGGCATTTTAAAGACACGAACACGCGTACATTTTATTAAACTATTAAGACAAACGAATAGGGAAAAAGTATAAGGGCTATTTTAGACAACAAGGGAAGAAGTAGGACTTGGGCTCAAGGCCCGAGTGTTTGTTTTGGCCGTGTAAACAAAAGACGGAGGGAGTGTTGTTTTATTTTGGACAAAACACAAATTTTATTAAAACCCTAGAACTAGGAAACCAGTCGCCACTTTTCTTTTCTTTTCTTCTTCCTGTCGTGGGTTTTCTACACCAAGAATAAAAGAAAAATAGCCATGGCTCGACCAAGATCAAGAGTGTATTCGTTCTGATTGCCAAACCTTAAAAACATGTAAGTAATTAAACCCTAATCTCGTTTTTAATTTGTTTCTTTTGTTGATTAATCAAGAACGCGATTTTTAAGAATCGATAGCATGTTAAAACGAGTTATATATATAAAGGGGGTCAATCGGGGTGTTGTTGTTTTCGTTTGGCACACAAACCGAGACTCATAGGAGTCTCGGTGGTAAATTCATCCCACCAGTCGTAACCCTAATTGGGTGTGGGCTTGGTTTTGTGTTAACAGTGGGAACAACGAGTAAGCAAGGGGAACCACTGGCTGCGGCCAGTGGTGGTGTTAGGCTGGCAGTGGGAACCGAGAGCCTAGAGCTCTCGGTGGTAACCAGACGCGCAGCAGGGGGAACACAGGGCAGTCAGGGGGAACAACATAACTGCCAGGGGTAACTGGCAGTTAGGGGGCTGTTTGGTTTTGTGTTTATGGCTAGTCAAGGGTGCGTTTGGCTGTTGATTTTATAGAACAAATTAAGGGCTGTTTGGTTCGGCTTATATATAAAAAAACAACACGTTTCCACGAGTTTGAGTCACGACGCGTTTTAATAAAATAATACATGGTTACGGGTTATTATTTTTACAAGTTATTAGCTTTAACATGTACGTTAATTTACAAGGTAAATTAAATTAATAAAACACGACTTATTATTACAAGATTATTTGTTACAAGATTAATTAAATTAATTTAATATGCTAAATAATTAATTTAAATAAAGCATGGACTTAGGTTTATTATTATTAATAAATAATACATGGATTTTAAACCTAAGTATTTATTATTAGACTATATAATTAATTATTTATTAAAACCATGACCTATAATTAATTAATTCTCATGACTTAGGTAGAGGTGCACAAGACCGGTTAACCGGTCCGGTTTTTTAATAAACCGGGACTGGCCCGGTCTCTAGTCAACGCTCAAAAAACCGGTTCGTCCGGTTAACCGGTTTAAAACCGGACCGGCTGGGAGCTCGAATATACAGACCGGAAGAACCGGTCCCAGACCGTTCCCAGACCGGTTCTTGCCGGTTAACCGGTTCCGGTTTATTTTTTTTTATTTTTTTTTTAGATTTTGAATTGTTATTAGCCTTGAACCATATTGAAAAGAAACACATCACTTTTATTAAACATAACATCACGATACATTGTTACAATACATAGGAAATGAAAAAACAATACAATACATCGAAAAGAAATACGTCGAAAGGAAATACATCAAACACAATACATCGAAAAGCTACCCGGAAAGATTGTTTTCATCTTCGGATCCGGACAACATAGCATCCGCAATAGCAGCTTCGTCACATGATACTTCTTCATCGGAAAGTGTGGGTATTTCACCAATTGTCACCTCTTCGTTGTAAACCGACTCTTCAAAGTCAACCGGGATTTCAAGATTTGCTTTGTGTTGTATACGATCGGCCGCGTCCAAATAATCTTTTCAACACATGCACATCTCCAAGGAGGCCGGAGTTAGTCTTGTTCTTCGGTTTGATAGCACCCTTCCACTTGTAGAAAAAGCGGATTCCGAAGCTACCGAACTAGCTTGTACCGAAAGTATATCTCGTGCCATTCGAGATAGAAATGGAAACATAGGCTCTTGTTCTTTCCAAAACGCCAACACATCAAACTTTGAAAGCTGATCTGGATCCATACCCACGGTCCAATAGCGGGAGGTATAAATTACATACTCGCTATTCATCAATTGTTCATTTCGTGCCCTTTTGGTTGCTTTATCTTGTACCAATTACCACAAACTCGTACCTATGTTCCTTGAACGCGAAGAAGACGATGAGGCACCATCATTTGAAGGAGGTTGGTTGCCATACGTTTCCGAATAAAAGTTCCATAAACTTTTGAATTGTTCATTGAAAGTTTTTATTGCATCTCTTGCAAACCACACGTTTGAATCAAAAAGCTCCAAGTCATCCGAAATTAATTCGATATAAACCTCTACCCCGTTTAAGTTAATGCATGGATTCAAAGCGGCGGCACAAGTAAGAATAGGTGGGAATTGTCCAAAATATTTTTTTAGCTTTTCTTTCATTGGAAAAACCATACTTGCATAAACATCACCATTTAATTCAAATTCACTTAATTTTTTGCACATTATAGCGATTTGTTGCAAGGCATAAAGACCCGTTGGATAATAAACTCCCGAAATTAATTTTGTGGCATTGTAAAACACTTCAAGTAACTTGGTTATTTTTTCAATATGATCCCAACTCTCGGGCGCAAATCCATATTGGACTAAACCATTTTGATGCAATTCGTCATGAAAGTATTGCAAAGTTGTCTTTTGTTTTAAAGCACTTAGAAACATAAGATAAGTGGAATTCCATCTAGTAGGAACATCCCAATTAGGCCCTAAAAATGGTTTTTGTGCCTCTTTACAAGCCCTCATATACGCAACATATCTTGCATTCCTCGCTTTAAAAATATCTTTCATCATTTGTTTAAAAGCTTCTTTGATGTTACTTATCGGGGCCGCGTCTAGTCCGTCTTGCACAACCAAGTTAATGATGTGTGCAACACAACGACTATGAAAATATATGCCATTAACCGGTGGTTCGTATTTCATCTTTAATTTACCCATGGCATTTGTATTGTTGCTAGCATTATCCAACGTGACTGAAAAACCTTTATTTTCCAAATTAAACCTTCTTATGACTCTAACTAACTGATTAGCTAAATTCTTTCCCTTGTGAGGACTTGGAAAATTTTCGAATGAAATGACCCGTTTCATCATTTGCCATGTTTTTGGATCAATCCAATGTGCGGTGACACACATGTATGATCCGGTCAAACCATGAGGGGGGGGGGGGGTCCAAATATCCGTAGTTAAATTTACACAAGTATCCAAGTTTAAAAAATCATCTTTTATTACTTATTTAGCCGCTTTCCATAATTTCATAGCATCACGTTTTAGGGTAGTGCGACTTACATGGTTGTACTTTGGTTGAAGAGTGTTTTGAAACACCCTAGTGATACGCGGGTTGTCAAAGTGATTGAACGTCGGACAATGTTGTAGATGAGCCCTCAACGACGAGTTGTCACCGGGTGCCAAGAAACCAAAGCAATGCTTACATTGAGCCTTTTTAAAACCGTTTGATAACAAAACGTAGGCGAACTCGCTCCAAACATCGGCGGTATGATTGTGTGAAAGAATTTCAACAACTGTGGGTTTGGGTTCCTCGGGTACTTGTGTTGTTGAACCAACACCGGTAGTAGATGAATTAGCTCTTTTAGACATAGTAGTGAAGTGAAGAAATTCGGGTTTGAATTTGATTGAAAATAGAAGTAGAAAGATAGAAATTATATTGTGTGTTTAAAACATACACACAAAAGGGTATTATATAGTCAAAAAAATTAGCCAAATGGGCCCCAAATTACCTTACAAAAGCTGCCCCATTAATACCAAATGGTCCCACCCAAAAATTCAATTTTCAAAATTTGAAATCCAAATGCACGCTCCTGACCGGTTTAAACAGGCCAAAATAAACCGGTCCCGGTTAACCGGTCCATAAACCGGTTGTAAAACTGATTTTTTCTCGAAAATCAGTAACCGGTCAGGAACCGGTGGTCACAAAATAAATCGGGACCGGATTATAGTAAACCGGTCTCAACCGGTCCCGGTTACCGGTTTTTTCATAAACCGGTTCATAAACCGGTCATTATGTGCACCTCTAGACTTAGGTTATATTAATATAATTGATAATACATGTTTTAACCTAAGTATTTATATCTTTATTTAATTAAATGATATTATATTTAGTTAAATGCTTTAACCTATAGTTTATTAAAATACATGGAATAATTAATAAACTATACTTTATAAATACATGACTTAGAATAATAAACGGAAAACACTTAAGCTTATATATTTAGCTTATTTAACCAACTTATTTCTAGTTATGGAAACTTTCTATTTTTAGAAACTTATCTATTTTAAGCAGTAATTCTATTTTTGGAAACTTTCTATTTTTGGTAACTTTCTACTTTTGGAAACTTTCTATTTTAGGAAACCTGCTATTTTTTTTTGAAAGTTACTTATTATTACACAGCAAGTATGATAATACATGAAATACAAGTAATACTTAATCAGAATAGACATAATATAAGATAAATACAGTATAAAGCTTAAAATAGTAAAACATGACATGAACTTATAAAATAAGCTAAGACATAACATTAAACCAGTTACGTATTCAGTAATCAGATACTTATACACGTATGTATTTATGTAGCATTAGTGATACCGAAGTAGGACTCTCTTCCATTCGTCTTCTTCGTTCACTGGACATAAGGTACGGATTCCCGTCCTTTCAGTATGGACATTCTTTCCTTATTAGGATTCCCCGTATGCAGCCAACTGTTTTCCCGTAGTATAAGTTTATATGTTTGATTTGATTATGTTTAATTTAGAATACCTATAGCCATATACATGCATGACCAGTTTCACCTAGTTATGGAGGTACCATAACCATAACATTAGAGGCACTGGTGTTATGACTTTACCACGGCGGAGTGATTGCTCGTGGCGTCCCTTCAGCTTTTGGCCATGTTATTATATTTATCATGTGGGGCGTATGGGTGCATCCTAGTTACATGTTTTCAGCAGATTACTTAGTGTGAATGTGGTGTGTGCCTTGCATCCTTCACAAGGAGCTGATCCCTCCTACCCAAACCAGTATATTAAAATTAGAGGTAACCCCTCTAATTTGCATGATGAGGTCACCCCTCCAAGTATTCATGCACGGTGGATTTTCATGACCTATATTGGCTAATGGTAAAATATGTTAAACAGTTTTCATAAGATAAACATAAGGCTTTTCAAACTATAAAACCAGTTTTATGAACATGTTCCAGGTTTTCCAGGACTTATACTTTTCCGCTGCTATTAAGTCTTTATTATGTTTTAGTCATTCATACTATGTCTATATCCGTGCACTGAGCGTTTTGCTCAGTCGTTACTTTCCTTTCCATGTCCCAAAACGGCAAGTACCCTAGGAAAGACTCGAGCATTTGGAGGACGTGCATAGGATGGAAGCTGCTAGAGACTTCTTTTCCTTTTTGCCTTCATATACTTATGCTTACTTAGTCTTTCATTCATTTCTTTTGCTTTATTATGTTTTGGGCTTATGTTTGGGAACCGATGTTTGATTCCGGTTTACCCTATGGTCATGTAATGTTTAGACATTTATCCTTGTATTCTTTGATGACACGCCATAATTACGCGTGACATTCCATTATCAAAATGGGGTGTTACAATTATGGTATCAGAGTCAGGGCTTCGACCTGTAGGCTCTAAAACTTGACCTGCGACTAGTGGGTAGTCACCAGGAGCTTCCTAAGCCAACGTTTGTTATTCTACATATTGATGTTTTCAGCGCATTGTTGCTTTAACCATGATGTTTTCAGCACCTTGAGGTTTTAACCTTGATGTTTTCATCGATATTGTTTTACTAATATGGATGGACAACCGTCATTCATATTTAGTTATGTGTCATTGTTTCATGCATAATGTTCCTCGTGAACTGTGGCTATGTGGACTGAACCCCAGTAGTTCATAATTAGTCACATAAAAAAATTTCTGATAAGTTTTGACAGATGAGTTTCATTTATTTATGTTTCATGTATCATTGTTGCAGGGATTATGACTAAGTAATGTTTGGTACAGGACTGGCCCTATTTAGTCGCATATGCTTTTATCGAAACTTTTAACTTTGGGACCGACCCATAGGCGTCCCCTCGCCATGTCTTTTGTTTTGGGACCGACCCATAGGCATCCCCTCGCACATATAAAGGTTTTTATAAACTACATTACGCATCCATGCACTGTTTTTCATGCATAAAATTTTTCTCATGATTTATTGGCATAAAAAAATTTTTATGTCCCCTCATAAGTTACTATGTTTTATGTCAAGTATGTTTTCATACTGTCATGGTTAAACTCAGTTTCATGTTGATTATGTTATACACTCCTTCATGTTAAATCGTTTCATGTTTCTTCATGATAATTCCGTCTTCACGTGGATTACGTCTTACGCCTCTTTTGTTACTATGCCTTCATGCAAGACATTGTTGGACTTCATTGAATTCTGCTTTCATGATAGTCATGGTTGGTTTTCATTGATCATGCTGTCAGGCAAATCATCGTTGAATTTTGTGTAACCACACTTTAACGTTTCTCGATAGAACCAAAATGATGTCTATGTTAATACTGCCAGGTTATCATGATGGTTTTCCTAACCGTTTAACCGATATCTTTCCTTAAATCATGATAAATGATCGACCCCATACCGATCATTTCATGTGCATTCCACGTGTACTCCACGTACTGTATTTCATGTGTATTACACGTACCTTAATCCATGTGTATTCCACTTGCAATACTTCACGATTGTTTGCTAGTCGATTCTGAATCATCTCAGGCGTATTTTCAATTGCTGATATTCTACAAGATTGCTGATGTCGCTCATAACTTGGAGATGTTACTAAAGGTTGATGCTGCTGACGTTCGGAGAAGCTACGAGATGCGGATGCTGTTCACAACCTGGAGATCCTACAAGACAAAGACAAAGGCGTCAGAGCAAAGCAATTGGACGAAAAGATGCTTCACCATTAGACGATTTCCATCAATCCTTGTCCCTAATTCGTAGTTACATGTCACACGTCATTCGACTGTCATTTCAGCCAGATGAGTGCAAACCGGTACCAGCCGGCCACTCAGCTGAATAGTTACATGAATCACGGTCATGAGAATGACCGTCATGGAACTGACAGATAGGACGATAGTAACCACTACTATGACATAAACTATCCTAGAAATCGCAACCGAGGCTCCGGCCGCGGACGTGATCAGACATACAAAGGATCAGTAGTCCAACCGATCCGCCAAATCTGGCATAATAACCTAATATTGTAGTTCTATTGTTTTACGTCTCGAGACACATGTCAAGACATCAGTCAAGACACATGTCTCACGTATACTTTCTAAAGACACATGTCAAGACACCAGTCAAGACATATGTCATGCTTATAGTTCCAAGACACGAGTCAAGACACATGACTCACGTCCAACTATGGAACATTTCTAAGAAATTCAGGGTACCCTCCAAGGGTATGTCCATTTTGTTGTGCCATGTATTAATCAGGCCACAAGAATTTCAATACCATTACCGACGCATAAGTGAGAACTGTCACGTTGCCGATGACACTTTCATTTCTTGTAACCTTAGCTCATAGATTCATGACCATGAAGGACGCCTTTCGTATTCCCACGTATACGAAGGTTTTCCTTCAGCTTAATGATGAGATCCAAGCTGCAAACGCATTTCCTTGGACAGACACGAGTTGAATTTTATCATAATTATGGACTATGAACAGCACACCATGCTACGATTCATAATTTCGTACAGTAATGTTCAGGCTCTTGAATACATTCAGCTTGATTTTCCATCAGGAAAATCTGTACAAATTATCTATGCTTACAAGCATGTGCGTTGTTAGCCATGGTCGCTAAAAATTTCTAGCTGTCAGTAAGACACAACCACTTAAGTCTTTTACGCATAGCCAGTTGATTATTCCAAAATCTTCCCATACATTCCAGAGAACCTACAAGGAGAAGGACGGTACCATGAGATTATGTGTCGACTACCGTCGACTTAAACAAATCACCATTCATGACCGTTATTCTCCTCTACGTATTGACAACATGTCCAATCGACCTTATAGTGTTAATCACTTTTCCAAGATTGAACTCATGATCATGCTGCCAACAGTGACGAGTGAAAGAGCAGGACATGTCCATGACTGCTATTCGTACACGACTCGGTCATGCTAGATTTATGATTTTGAATTAGTTTCATCAATGCTCCAACGGCATTATAAGAATGAGTTTCCATGAACTCATAGCAAATTCATCAGTGTTTTCATTGAGGATAACCTGATTTTCATCTAAGCCTAGAGAAGAACAGGAAGACCATATCTGTACTATGTTGCAAATTCTATGACAAGAGAAATTTTACCCTGGAAATTTTTTTTCAATATCAATTCTGTTTGATTACAGTGACACACTGGATCACATGGGTTTCTACGTTCAATCTTACCATGACCCAGCTTATGCGTAAAGGAGAGAACCCTACACTACATTAGGTGTTCTAGAAAATCCTACGCTAGGAGAAGTCTAGATTCAGAGACCTAGAGTTTCGCAAACTCATATGTATCAAGTTCTACGAAGCAAGATACAATTACGTTCATATCTAGGTACCTGACATACCAACAGGTTAAGATAGGACACCAACAGATTGGGATGTTTTCATCATCTGAAATTGTGAATTGAAATGGGACAAGATCTCCATGGATTTTGGTTACCAGATTAACGCAAACTCAGAAGAAGCATGATGTTATCTGGGTTATTGCGAATAGTTTGATCAAGTTTGCAGAATCCTTACATCCGCAAGGATTTCAGAATCAACATATTGATCGGACATGTTCCAGTCAAGGCTCATCCGATCACTTGGCAATTCCTCAATTATCGGGTCAGACAAAGATTCGCAATTGTGCTCCTTATTTACTTCACATCTTCTTTCTAATTTCACGACTTGATTTCGCGCTCGCGTTCATGACACTATGGTATCTCGGCTTACGATTTTACGTTCATTTTTCCTCATTCTGGGAAGTTTTGCAAGAACTTGAGAGACCAGACCCAAGTTTAGTATAACTCCCTATCCTCGGATAGACGTTTCACGTCATATTCTATGACTAACCTCGTAGCGTTTGGCGTTACCGCCATTATATTCTATGTTCACGATATGTTTCACATGTCATGTTCATTCCACGTTCCTCATATCATGATCAAGATATGTTACACGTATCATGGATCACGATATGTTTGCTCATTTACACACCATATCTCCATGTAGCACGTTCAAAATTTTTCACGTATCACGTTCAAAATCTTTCACGTACTACGTTTTTTTATGTCTCGCGTATCGTTGCTAATGGTCAGTTAAGTTGAATTATTAAGCACAATAACGTTGCGATTACTCTTGTACGTTAATTGTTTTTCCCTCGATCAAATTCAGGGGATCCATTTTACGTCGATAACCAACAACTTGTTTCGGATTTTTCAAGTCAAGGTCAGGAGGACCAAGATTTATCATTCGTGGCAAGACCTTGAGAAGGAATCGTTCCAAGAGGGAAGCCACTTGGAGACGGACAAGTTCATCCGGACATCTTATCCGTTTTCTCTTGTCGATTAGATATGTCCTTTAAGTGACGTCACGTTCATTTTTTGTTAATTTACATACCCTTCCAGTTTAATTCGGGTGTGTTCCGCTTCCAGTTACGTTATCTATAATTCGGGGACGAATTATTCTTTTTAGGGGGGGAGAGTTGTAAAACCCGCATGCTTTTACCATGCATAATACCCTTACGATCGTACGTACATGATTATAACTTTCCTTTTATAGCATGTTTACGTTTCACGAATATTAGTTATAAGTATTACGTACGTGGTATTACACGATAATTATTAATTATAATAACTATAATCACGAGCATAAAATCACGAACATATAATTATGTGCTTACGTAATTATTAAAACGACGAATGTCGTAATGTAATTGTAATTATAATAACATGAATAATTAATAATGACATAACACGTAAGCACGAGCATTTAACACAATTATTATTATTACGTATATTTAAATTAACACGACAAGTAATTACGTACTTAATGTTACTTTTAAAACGCGTAAGAATAAATACGGTATGCACGACATTTTAAAGACACGAACACGCGTACGTTTTATTAAACTATTAAGACAAACGAATATGGAAAAAGTATAAGGGCTATTTTAGACAACAAGGGAAGAAGTAGGACTTGGGCTCAAGGCCCAAGTGTTTGTTTTGGCCGTGTAAACAAAATACGGAGGGAGTGTTGTTTTATTTTGGACAAAACACAAATTTTCTTAAAACCCTAGAACTAGGAAATCAGCCGCCACTTTTCTTTTCTTTTCTTCTTCCTGCCGTGGGTTTTCTACACCAAGAATCAAAGAAAAACAGCCATGGCTCGACCAAGATCAAGAGTGTATTCGTTCTGATTGCCAAACCTTAAAAACATGTAAGTAATTAAACCCTAATCTCGTTTTTAATTTGTTTCTTTTGTTGATTAATCAAGAACGCGGTTTTTAAGAATCGATAGCATGTTAAAACGAGTTATATATATAAAGGGGGTCAATCGGGGTGTTGATTTTTTTTTGGCACACAAACCGAGACTCATAGGAGTCTCGGTGGTAAATTCATCCCACCAGCCGCAACCCTAATTGGGTGTGGGCTTGGTTTTGTGTTAACAGTGGGAACAACGAGTAAGCAGGGGGGACCACTGGCTGCGGCCAGTGGTGGTGTTAGGCTGGCAGTGGGAACCGAGAGCCTAGAGCTCTCGGTGGTAACCAGACGCGCAGCAGGGGGAACGCAGGGTAGTCAGGGGGAACAACATAACTGCCAGGGGTAACTGGCAGTTAGGGGGCTGTTTGGTTTTGGGTTTATGGCTAGTCAAGGGTGCGTTTGGCTGTCGATTTTATAAACACAAATTAAGGGCTGTTTGGTTCGGCTTATATATAAAAAACAACACGTTTCCACGAGTTTGAGTCACGACGCGTTTTAATAAAATAATACATGGTTACGGGTTATTATTTTTACAAGTTATTAGCTTTAACATGTACGTTAATTTACAAGGTAAATTAAATTAATAAAACACGACTTATTATTACAAGATTATTTGTTAGAAGATTAATTAAATTAATTTAATATGCTAAATAATTAATTTAAATAAAGCATGGACTTAGGTTCATTATTATTAATAAATAATACATGGATTTTAAACCTAAGTATTTATTATCAGACTATATAATTAATTAATTATTAAAACCATGACCTATAATTAATTAATTCTCATGACTTAGGTTATATTAATATAATTGATAATACATGTTTTAACCTAAGTATTTATATCTTTATTTAATTAAATGACATTATATTTAGTTAAATGCTTTAACCTATAGTTTATTAAAATACATGAAATAATTAATAAACTATACTTTATAAATACATGACTTAGAATAATAAACAGAAAACACTTAAGCTTATATATTTAGCTTATTTAACCAACTTATTTCTAGTTATGGAAACTTACTATTTTTAGAAACTTACTTAATTAAGGCAGATAATCTATTTATGGAAACTTTCTATTTTTAGAAACTTATCTATTTTAAGCAGTAATTCTATTTTTGGAAACTTTCTATTTTTGGTAACTTTCTATTTTTGGAAACTTTCTATTTTAGGAAACCTGCTATGTTTTTTTGAAAGTTACTTATTATTACACAGCAAGTATGATAATACATGAAATACAAGTAATACTTAATCAGAATAGACATAATATAAGATAAATACAGTATAAAGCTTAAAACAGTAAAACATGACATGAACTTATAAAATAAGCTAAGACATAACATTAAACCAGTTACGTATTCAGTAATCAGATACTTATACACGTATGTATTTATGTAGCATTAGTGATACCGAAGTAGGACTCTCTTCCGTTCGTCTTCTTCGTTCATTGGACATAAGGTACGGATTCCCGTCCTTTCGGTATGGACATTCTTTCCTTATTAGGATTCCCCGTATGCAGCCAACTGTTTTCCCGTAGTATAAGTTTATATGTTTGATTTGCTTATGTTTAATTTAGAATACCTATAGCCATATACATGCATGACCAGTTTCACCTAGTTATGGAGGTACCATAACCATAACATTAGAGGCACTGGTGTTATGACTTTACCACGGCGGAGTGATTGCTCGTGGCGTCCCTTCAGCTTTTGGTCATATTATTATACTTATCATGTGGGGCGTATGGGTGCATCCTAGTTACATGTTTTCAGCAGATTACTCAGTGTGAATGTGGTGTGTGCCTTGCATCCTTCACAAGGAGCTGATCCCTTCTACCAAACTAGTATATTAAAATTAGAGGCAACCCCTCTAATTTGCATGATGAGGTCACCCCTCCAAGTATGCATGCACGGTGGATTTTCATGACCTATATTGGCTAATGGTAAAATATGTTAAACAGTTTTCATAACATAAACATAAGGCTTTTCAAACTATAAAACCAGTTTTATGAACATGTTCCAGGTTTTCCAGGACTTATACTTTTCCGCTGCTATTAAGTCTTTATTATGTTTTAGTCATTCATACTATGTCTATATCCGTGCACTGAGTGTTTTGCTCAGCCGTTACTTTCCTTTCCATGTCCCAAAACGGCAGGTACCCCAGGAAAGACTCGAGCATTTGGAGGATGTGCATAGGATGGAAGCTGCTAGAGACTTCTTTTCCTTTTTGCCTTCATATACTTATGCTTGCTTAGTCTTTCATTCATTTCTTTTGCTTTATTATGTTTTGGGCTTATGTTTGGGAACCGATGTTTGATTCCGGTTTACCCTATGGTCACGTAATGTTTAGACATTTATCCTTGTATGCTTTGATGACACGCCATAATTACGCGTGACATTCCATTATCAAAATGGTGTGTTATAGTAAAAGCATGCGGGTTTTACATATGTTGTTCAAAACCATGTCACGAAGAAATGTAGTAGATCATAAGTATGGTGGAAAACAAGTTATCCCAAATGATCGTTGAAAAGTGTTTATATAAAAAATAAAAAACAAAAAAGGAAAAGAAGAATAAAAGGCAATGAGAGCCTGGAAGTATGAAGTGTAATGTTTGGTGTGAGGTTATGTTGATTCAAAAGGTTCTTAATGATCTGAAAGTTGATGTGATGCTACCTATTGATATGAATTGTGATAATAACTCAGCTATCCAAATTTCTTTGAATCCTGTACTTCATGGGAATTAAATACTTTGAAATTGATCTTTATTTTTTAAGGGAAAAAATATCTGCAGGTTTTATAAAACCATTGAAAGTGAAATATGAAAATAATACTGCAGATATTGTTAAAGGATTGTTGATTTCTTACCATAAAAGGTTTTGTAGTTTGCTTGATTTGTTTAATGGATTTGCACGTTAAGACTTATGGGGGAGGGTTAGAAGTATAAGTCCTAACTTAGAGGACTACATGTGTCAAGTTATAAAGATGGAGGTGTTGTTTCATAACTAAGGAGTCAAGTTTGTTAGCTGAGGGACTGAAGTTGAAGTTGGAATATTCAAGACTTGAAGGATCAATGTGAAAGTTAAAATTATATATACTCCTCACCTACCTCCTATTCAGATCTTTCTCATTATTTTTCTAGGGTTTGAATCATAAGTTTTTTACACAATCAATTTTTTAGCTTTCTGTTTTTTGTTTGCTTCTATGACAGCCTTTAGTTTGGTAGAAACTTCTGAGATCTTAGATACAAATGTTCCACTCCTATAATAAGCAACTCCTGCTATTCTGATTAACCTTTCTTTATCTACCTGGATTACAATATTTTGTACTATCATGCTGAATTCCGTACATTCGCAAACATTTCTTAAACCAACTGACTTCATTTTCTTGTTCACGGTGCCGCCACTGCTTTCTTCGCATATCCTTTTGGTTCCACTAATAACAGAATCTTGTTCAAACCCTAAATTCCAAGCAGCCCCTGGATCCCCTGCCATCTATATTCCAATCAAAGGTTAAAGTATCGATAAACACTTTAAAGATTTAGATTGGGCCACTAGATCACAGAATCACGCCGAAAGAAAGCATATAAAATGAATCCCAGTAACATGGAGAAGTGCAGTTGAGGCGACAACCCTCACAGCTTGCTTTATGTTAAATGTGCGAAAAGGTGAAGGCCTAAGGGAAGTCAAGCGAGAGTAAGTTTTCAAATTGTGTATAGGACCCAATGTCAACCGAAAAGCTAGGTATTTTCAAATAGGTGAGTAAGTAAATAACTGCTTATTTAATTCAACATTAAGGGGGTGTGTTGGGATTGCTTATTAGCTGCTTATTCATTAGTCATTCTGGAAATGGTATTTGGATTTGCTTATTTTGTAGAAAATGCTAGAATATTTGAAAAAAAATAAAACAGTTATTTGCTGAAAAAATCTAGTCAAATTCATTTAAGATGTTTTTGATTAATGATGATGCTAAAATAATAATTTGATTGCATCTCAATTTAGTGTTTTGAAATAAGAAGCTCCGTACATATTTATCAGCATCTTGCTTGGTTTACCTCTTAATAAGCTCATGTGGTGTAACTTGATGCTTGTGATTTAGGCTTATTTGGACTGGTAAGATAACTACTTGTTATAAATGTTTCTTATTCTTTTAGAACTTCTCGTTTTAATAATCTACGAAATTCCTCCTTAATTTCATGTAATGATGTTAAACCCGCTGATCCGGCTTTAAGGTTTTAGATTCGTTAATTTTCAAACTTAGATTTACGTTTGAATTTGTATTGTTCATGGTATGGAGAACGATGGATGGAAAAGAAATAAGCAAATCTATATTAAATATACGGGATTAGATTGTTGATGTAGTTTCCATGTAACCCTTATATTTCAAATCAGCCACCTGGCCGTCATTAACAGAAGTTATCCCATTTAGTTTTTTGTGCAAACGAGTAAAGAACATTAAGATATATTAAAGTAAATATCGACACTTATAAGTTATCCAAACGCATTCACACTAACAACCAAATCTGGTTCTCTCATTTAGACACTTGTAAAAAGTCAAAGAAGTAAGATCATCATCTGTCGTAAATGGTTATTTTTCAAGGTCAAGTCTTGAGATTATGGACGTTCATGTTGACTCGAGCTGGTGTGTTCTGTGCAAGTATCCATCCAATGGGCTGCTGACTTGTTGCTTCTAATATACATTTCAAACTTCTGCAAGAAAGACTAGTATATTTTTTAAGACCACTCTTATATGAGTTGTTCTAATTTTCTCTCGATGGTTTTTTCGATCCTCTTATTAAATCTCATAGAAGGCGATACTCATTTTGCAACTTACAAGCTCTATTTAGGGGGTGTTTGGTTAAGCTTATGTAATATTCTTATATAAGCCCACCTAACCTTATATAAGCCACAAATCTTTGGCTTACCAAAACCCCCTTATATAAGCTTATAAGCCCACTTATATAAGCTTAACCAAACACTTGATTTCAGCTTATAAGCTTATATAAGCTAATAAGCTTATAAGCCCACTATATAAGCTAAAACAAACACCCCCTTAGAAGCATATGATTACTGTACCTGATTCTTGTGCGATTGCTCTTACAGATAATTGATAAAAATTATTTGTGTATTTCTAAAGATCAAGAGCTCCAATTACTTATTTTGTTTGTTTTCTTAGAGTTTGTAAAACCGTGTCTTATTAACATTGCATTCTCCTTGTTAATAGATAGTCTTCGTGATGATAGCCCAAATGGTGGAGGACATGGAGCATAAAATTGAGGTCACAGGTTCAAATCCCGTCCCCATTCTTGGTTATGCAGTGTACCCCTCATATGTTGCAGGTGGAGCCACCACTGAGTCGGTTTCCCATTCTTGGTTCACAGTTTTCCTTATAACTGCCATTCAATGTGAAAATTTTGAAGCCATCAAGAAAAGCCGAAAAAGGTAATTCCATGCTATATATGCTTCTTTTAAATGTCACCTTTGTTTTCCATATACACGTGATCAAAAAGTCATAAAGGTTTGATAAAAACGTGTGTTTTGAGCCCAAATCCACAACAAGAACAACGATACTCAATCCCGCCAGTCAGCGGTTTGAGCCCAATTCCTAATCACTTATATTTGGGGCTAAAATATGGGCTTTCAGATCGTTTTCATCTATTGCACCATTCTGATTTCTCCGCCCCCTTTTCTTTATATATCACAAGAAATGCAATCGCATAAACGAGTCTCGTGCAGTCGCTGTCAAATAAATTTGTAATCTCTGTGCTGTGCTCATTTGTAAGGTATATGACTTCCTTGATTTCTTTGTATATCTTTTATAGTTAAAATCTGTATTGATTAAATTGTTATTCTTTTATGTCATTTTCAAATCTTCTAAACGTAAATGGTATAAAGATGAATGCGATTTCACTAGTTAAATTTCAATGAATAGCAATCTTTTCACTTCTAATGATCTGATTTGGGGTGTTTTGTTATAATAGTTTATTAGTTTGGTATAAAAAAAATCACTAGACATAAGTAATTCAAGCGTCACTGATGGTGACACTTCTACAGCCTAGTTACCAACCACATGCGCCAGCCAGCACATGAATAATCATTCAGTTACAAGCATACATATAAGTAAAAGAATCAACGTGTTACACTGTTACTGGTGTGGGAAGTTTCGTTTAAATCAAACATTTATAACTAGAGACCACACACACTAGTCCCCCACCCCTCTCACCTGTCACAAGAAAAAAAATTCTTTCTTGTCACAGGTTTGGTACTTACTTTTTAGGAGAACAGTCATATAAAATATGGTGATTGTGATATGAGATTACAAGTTTTTTTTGGTAACCATGGTTTCCGGCCTTTTGGCTGACTAATCCACGGGGTTTGAACCCACCGCCACACAGATTCAAACCATGTAAAGCCCTCCATTTTGAGGAGGTTGGCGTGACCACTTTCAAGGGTGTTTGCACCTAGCAGGAATTGAATTTGAGACCTCACACATTTTAGAGTGATAGTCAGAGGCCCTTTTGCCACTACGTCCACCCTTGAGTGGTTAGATTACAGGTTTTATAAGAATAGTTAAGACATCTATTTCTTGGTAATTTATAATTTTGAACAATTTCTGTATCACAATTTGAAAACTTACTCTCGCTTGACTTCACTTAGGCCTTCACCTTTTTGCACATTTTACATAAAGCAAGCTGTGAGGGTTGTCGCCTCAACTGCACTTTTCACCTTTGACTACTATCTTGATGTTTGACACTTTTCGCTTTTGACTACTAGCTTGGTGTTTGCAAGGATATTTTCAATTTAGAAAAAACCCACTTCTCCATGTTACTGGGATTCATTTTATATGCTTTCTTTCAGCGTGATTCTATGATCTAGTGGCCCAATCTAAAATCCAAGTGTTTATCGATACTTTAACCTTTGATTGGAATATAGATGGCTGCTCGGAATTTAGGGTTTGAACAAGATTCTGTTATTAGTGGAACCAAAAGGATATGCGAAGAAAGCAGTGGCGGCAGTTCAGACTCCGTGAACAAGAAAATGAAGTCAGTTGGTTTAAGAAATGTTTGCGAATGTACGGAATTCCTCATGATAGTACAAAATACTGTAATCCAGGTGGATACAGATAGCTTAATCAGAATAGCAGGAGTTGCTTATTATAGGAGTGGAACATTTCTATTTAAGATGCCAGAAATTTCTACCGAACTAAAGGATGTCATAGAAGCAAACAAGGAGCAGAAATTTGAAAAATTGATTGACTGGAGTCCTCATCATGTTGACTTTCATCGTCCTTGTGTCCCTTCGTTACTGGATCTTAGTTTGAATGGTCTTGCTGACAATGCTGACGCAATTTGTTCACTTGATCATGTTCCTGAATTTCTGATAAGAAGGTTGACGGATTTGTCTTGTGACAAGCGTACAATGAATATTCGTATACTGAAGTTTCTTTTCAAAGATTCTCCTACTGAGATATGTGTCAAGAATTGTTCGTGGTTGAGTGAGAATCAACTTGTTGATGCCCTTGAAAAATCCAACTTGCAAAACCTGAAGGTAAGCAACCATATACTTTGCTATTTGCAAAACCTGAAGGTAAGCAACCATATACAACTAACAAATGATGTTTATTTATGCTTAAGTGTTGACATTTATGTGTAAAATTGTTATATGTATATGCAATGCTAAAACTGATTTGAAAATACTGGTTACAAAACCATTTTAAATGAGTTAAACGTAGAAAAAGAAGTACAATGACTAAAACGCTACCAATATAACTCTGTCGATGTAGACGGGAGTGTTTACAGTTTTGAGATGTATGAAAACTCTTCATTATGTTCATATACAACTAGTTACATATTTTATCAACTTGCTAATACAATATATATTTATATTTCGTTTAGACAGTTTATTATCTTTACAATATAAGACAATATGTAAGATTTTTCTTATGTATTTTATATGCAGGTGCTTCAACTAGAAAGCTGCCACCAATGCTCTTTCGGAGAAGTTATGCCCACTATTATGGCTGGACCTTCAACTAGCTTGGCTTATCTGGGTACACTGTCGCTAAAAGGGGCGGCTAAAATATCAAGCTACACTTTGTGGCCTCTCTTTTTGTTAGCACCATTACTGCACTCAATTAATCTAAGTGGATGTACTTTGCTGACATGGGAAGTAGTTGTGATGATTCTTTATTTTTATAAAACAAGTTTGAAGGAGCTATACCTTGACGATTGCCCAAGAATAAATTTTATGCTTTGTGTATCTGCATTGATGAAATTTGTGAATCTGGAAGTTCTTTCAGTGGCAAGAAATACAACTGTATGTGATGATTTCGTTATACTCGTTACTGCAGCATGTGGTAAAACACTAAAGGAGCTTAATTTAGCGAATTGTTGGTATGAATTTTGGCTTAAGTAAATTTGAAAGTTTTTTTATTTTGACATAAAATGCCAACACTCCCTTCTCATTTGTACCGTTTTAGTCATTAATGATTGTTTCGTCTCCCTTTTGGATAAACACTTGTCATTTTCGAATTTCAGCTTTTAATGTCTACGTTTTTTCTTACAAAATAACTCGCATGGGACACAAAACCACCTTTTAATGTCTCGGGTGTACTAAAAAAGCAGAATGAGACAAGTATTTTGGTATTGTATGCAAAAAAAAAAAAACTTTATTTATTTAATTATATGTGTGAATCCAACTGACTTTGTATATTGTTTTGGCAGGTGTATGACGGAAAGGAGTTTGCAAGCTATTAGCATCTTTTGTCCCTTTTTGCGTTCACTTAATGTTTCAGATGTAGTTAATATGTCGGAGATAGGTTTGTGTTATCTTGCTGATGGTTGCAAGTCACTTGAGTCGCTTTACATTGATGGTAACAACCTTAGGTACTCGTTTAACTTGTAGCTATATCACAAGTATCAACTTTCTATCTTTGGAAATACTTCCACACTTGGTTTTAAAAACTTCAAATCTGGCATAATGACATGTTTTTTCTCTTTAGTTTTTGCACAATTTAGGGGACAATTTTTCAATTTCAATGTTTTTTACTGCCCCTAATGGTTAAGTTTTTCATGTGACAGTGATGAAGTTGTTGCTGCATTTCTAGAAACTTCGGGAAGATCATTGAAACATGTTTCACTGAGTAAAAACGGCCAGGTACTTATAAAGTCTTTTTTGGATTTTGACCTCTAAAACAAGATAGTCTTCATTTCCAGCATTTATATTGCGCATTTTACAAAGAGCGTGTTTTCATTATGTGTTTATGGCTTACTGATTAAAACATCAATCGCAGGTCAGCTTCAAAACTGCATTTGCTCTTACAAAATATGCAAGAAAACTGGAAACTGTAGATCTATCATGGTGCACTAAACTAACTAAGGAAGAACTTGGATTTATTATCGATAACTCTTCCTCGCTAAAGCAGCTGAAAATCTATGGATGTACCAAAGTAAGTATACAACATATGATTTATGTTTTTTATATGAAAAACTAAGCCTATTTGGGTCTTGCTTGATTTCAAGCGGGTCAAATCAGAAAATTAATGTAAACAGAAAATTGATTTCAAGCGGGTCAAATCAGAAAATTAACGGGTCAAATGGGTTGAATTTAAAAGTTGCCCCAATTTTACTTATGTTCATACAGACTCCTAAAATTGTTCTTATCTACTTGAGATTAAGAATATTGGTAAAAGTGTTTGCTGGACAAACCTGGGTTGGTCTACAAAATGACACGTTTCAACCCAAACCTGTGTTGACCCATTACAGCTCCTTGAACCACCCATCTTGCCAGCTCTACTAGCATTGTCCTTGAGTTATAATCGTCATCTGGCCAAATGTTCACACTGCAATAACCATATGTTTTGTTTATGCAGGTCGCGCATGATTACTGGTTCAAAGTCACGGGCTCACATATGTTCACTGATACCTTCGAGTTATGAGTTGACTTCTAAACCCAGTGTCTTTTTTTTTCCTGCAAACATGTTACCAAAAGAATGCTAAACAGGAAGCCGTATGTGGCTTCTTTTTCTTCTTTTTTTTCGCAACTATATTTGCTTATGTCCGAAGTTACAAAACAATGTGTAATTTCTTATCAAATCTTTATCAAAGAGGATAACTTCATATAACAATAGTTTTTCTTCGTGTTATAAAACAACTTTTTTTCAAACAGAAGTCGTGAAATTGATTTTCTCTGGGATGGATGGAGTAGTACTATCAACCATACTGCATTCCTTTATACATGCACAGTTAGTAAAAGTATAAAAAGACACTAAAAAGATCGCGAACGCAGTCCCAAAAACTTTTGAAGTTTCTGGTTTCCTTCTTTGTCTTGCAGATTGGATTAGTAACTTGTACAATTGGTCTTTTGGTAATAAATGTTTCAATTTAAAAAAATCAATACCACATGAAAAGAAATGACTATCTGGAACTGTGAATTTGTGATTTAGAATCATTAGGCCGAGACTCTAATCTAGTCTGCAGTTGCAATCTGAAACATGTGTTAGGCACTCAAAAAAGGAACGATGCCTTATATTTAGACATTGATAAATATAAGTCTTACCAGAAACATACATACATATGAACTTCTCTCCATTTCTTGCTAAAAATTCTAAAACACTAAAAAGCTCTACACTTTAAAACAAGGGCGAGAAGTAATAAAATGGCGATGATCCCACCTGAAGAACCTCCGACTCTATATATCCAATAAGGGTCAAACCTTGTAAGACTTTGATCCAAGTAACACGAAAACACTGCAACGATGATCAAAACCATCAAAACTAGAAGCAAATAGGTTGATATGCTAATAAAAGGCTGCTCTTCAAGCTCCAGTTCTTCAATAGTAAGTGGTTTTTTGTCGATAAACAGTGGCGAGATAACTGCTATAAGCCCCAAGCTTATAGCAAGTAACTTTTTGCTTATCGAGTGTCTTGTTCCATTTCTCCTGCTTGTGTTTTCATGCTCCATTTAGGATTGAAGAAGTTTTTTCATGCCAATAATTCTTTCTTATTGTCAGTTATATGTATTGGAATATGATTCCCAGAAAAGATAACAAAATGCATCAGAATAAGAATTTTCTGAAGATATGGATTCTCTATACCACTAGGAAAATGATGTCAAAATTATTAGCTTTTGGGATTCTTTTTATTGCTAAAAGTGTTGAATTATATTCTTGAGGACTTTGAGACTGCTTATTTTTAACTGATAAGTATTGATATTACAGATTTGCAGTTAGGGTCAAATAAGTATTTAATTCAAAACAACCCTTACTGCGTTTTTATACAGTAAATAAGCAGTTAATTGTAGATTTTTTTAGTACTAGTGCAGCTATATTTAGACCCTCGTTAAATTAAGCCATTTGCCTACTCTTTTTACTTATAGGTGGGAACGTTTTTTTAGCACGTTTTTTTGTAGGAATCTTGGGTTTTTTAGTATGGTGAATTGACATTTTTTTTGGTTGAAAATGTTATGACATGTTCGTATACTGAATTGTTTGATATGTGATGGGGGGTGTTTGGGATTGCTTATTTTGAACTGATTAGTATTGGTGAATTTGATATTACAAATTTGCTCTTACGGTGAACAATCTGTTTTCTAGGGTGAAATAAACTGATCATCTGCTAATAAGTTGTGTGAAATATTTATCGCAAACACTCCCTTGTTGTGTTTTGATATTGTGGATAAGGTTTACGTGTTTAAAAACCAATATGAATGCAGTTTTTATAAGTATGTTTTTTAGGGTACTAATTGCTTGATATTTGATGGGGGTGTTTGGGATTACTTATTAGAACAATCTATGTGCTAGGGGCTTACGTAACTATGAACTGATATGTTTTTGTGGATTTGATATTTCAAATCTTCTGTGGGTAAAATAAGCTGTTTTTGATAAGCTGATCATCTGCTTATTAGCTGCGTAAGCTGTTTCCCCCTGATTGCACTTTAATATTGTGGATAAGCAGTTTTGAGGGTGAATATGCTGATTAGCAATTGCTTAATATTCTGTTTTTGAGCGATTCCGTATAGTTAACTGATTAGTATTGGTGATGTGATATTACAAATTTGCTCTTACTGTGAAATAAGCTGATCATCTGCTTATAAGCTGTTTGAAATAGCAATCGGAAACACTCCCTTATTGCCCGTTGATATTGTGGATTAGGTTTGAGAGTCTGGACATGATCATATGCTTATATAAGGGTGAAATAAGCTGATTGGGAGATGCTGAATTGTATGGTGCAGAGTGCTGAATTATAAAAGAGATGAGCCGTGACCGGATATGAATGTTTTGAAGACCATATGTTGTTTCAATTCTGTTTCAGTAACTTTGTGACTACATGATATATAACTGTTATGTCCATTACCTCGTCAACGCATACACCACGAATCAAATGTTTATTCACATTCAATGTATTGAACAAAAAGAATGCGGAGTGACAAAAATAATACATCTCAACTTGGAACTTAACATTGTACACCAAAGAGGCTACACGGGCTCAAAGTTCGTATAAACTATATGAAAAAACTACAATACACAAGCTCAAACTGTTTAATTGTCAGTCGATCCCTTTGACCTAGTTGCGTCAAACCTTCTGACCCATTTCTTCTGTGAGGTTGTAATATTTGATGCTGTCGCAGGAGATGAGGGGTGTGATTCAGATGATGAGTCTTTTTGAGACGTTTCCATGGATGGAAGTTCAGCAGGAAGTGCTGAAGCGGTGCTTGTTAACGCGTTTAGTACAAGAAATGCAAGTATGGGAGAAAGATCTAGAGTCCCTCCGAGTGGTGGAATAAGCCCACGGAAAATGTTTAAGTAGGGGTCACATAAAGTGCTGTACAAACAAAACCAACAACATTAATAATGTAAATATTTTAGTGCGACCATCCAGTCAAAAAGATTTGTGATTTGATATGGTTAAATAAACAAACAGATATGCTTTTGTTACTAAATACAGTATAATGTGAACTTTTAACATAAGAAGAATATTCGTAACATTTTCACAAACAAGAAGACGGTGCACCACAATGGAAGTTTGTTTCTGGCCATATACTATAGGCCGCAAAAGTGTGTATTCTTCTTGTCTAAAAATAATAATTTCTTCTATAAATAATTAGTGCCGTGTACGATTACAAAATATGTTATTTCTTTTTTAATTAAAAATCATTTGTGAATCAGTAGGTCTTATGCATTAAACATAAGCTTTGGATGACTTACAACCCATTTGACGTCATTTTAATCTTTACCCGTTTAACCTTTTAGAGACTTTTGAAACATGAATCAAATTCAACACTTTTAACAAAAATTACTCAACTAAGTACGATTATTATATCATAAAACAATCACGAACTTTGTGAGAACTTATGAATTCAATTCTTGAAATCAGTAGAAGAAAAAAAATAAAAACTTGACAGCTTGAAATTTGAACTAACTGAACTTATTAACTGACTGAATCCACAAAAGCTGAATGAGCTAGCTAGTTATAGTGACAAAACAAAAAGAGCTACACTCTTTTAGAGCTAAGACTCAAATCACAAGCTTTTAGAAGCTTATGATTACAAACGCTATCCGAAAGCCACTAACAGAATATCTCAACAGACTACAAACTAAGGAGTAATCTTATTCATAAGCTAGTGAGAAGCTTATATCATATGAGCTTATACAAAAACATAACGAACTGCTAAAGATTTAAAGGTTCTAAAACAGAGAGTTGTAAAAGCTTGAGAAGAATTTTATTAATGGAGAAGTTCGGTTACAACAAGAAACTGAAAACTTTAACAGAATCAACTAACTAATTATAACAGAATTGAAAGAGAAGATGAAAGAGATCAACTAACTAACTAGTTACTACTCCTAACTAATTCTATTATGTGTAACTACACCTAGCTAACCGGCTTCAACTGAGGGAGATGACTGGTATTTATAGAGATTGAGGGAGATGAGATGACGTGTTAAATCCAATCAAGTCGTGACACGTGGAAAATACGAGGAAATCCATTCTTCATCTTTCTTCAGAATTGGGCGTTTCTTTATCTTCGATTCTTGTTCAAATTAAGTTGTATCATCTTGTAGAGGAGAGGATAAGGATCACTTTTGCTTCTTTAATATTCACTTGAATCTTTCTCTAACTCTCTTGAATTGAACTTGCAGTGATATGGTGGAAAAGGGATAAATAAAACCGACTGTTTCTATCTTTTTGTTTTCTCTCTCTTCGTTTGATAGAAAATGAAGACGCGTGTGATATAGCAAAATGAAATTTTGACCAGATTAAGTCAAGTCAAAGAATCTTTCTTCTTTCTTTCATTTTAGTCCTTGTATTTTCCATTTCTTTGTTATTTGCCCCTTTAATCCATAAATCAACTCACATCTTTGATATAAATTTGAGAGAATAACACAAATGATCCTCGAATCTTTATGAACTTGGCAATATTGGTCCTTAGGCTTGATTTGTCCTTTCTTCGTCTTTTCTTCGAATAAAACCCGAGAAAGTGGGTGTTTGCTCCATTATGTATCTTTTTTACCTGAAACACACAAAACACAAATACACGCGTAATTCTGCTATTTAAAAGTTAAATATAATGTATTTGACTGTGTTTTTAGTGGTTTCTGGGTCATAACTAATGAGTCTTTTCACACTTATCAGTAGCTAAGTGTGAAAATCACACACACTTAGATTCTCTCTCAATTCAGTTAGAATTTAAAAACCTCTCAAAATGATTGACAACCACATTGAGAGAGTTTGTTGGCATACTTGTAACAACTTTCAACCATTAATGAAATCAAGTTTACTCAAATCACTCTCAATCTCAATTCCCTTGCACTATCTTACTGTCTCACTTTGAATATGTTGTTCTCATTGAACAATGGAGTTGTTTTGAGCTTCATTTGGTAGCTTGTTGATGATCAGACAGTTCAGACTCATTCCAGCTCACAACCTTAGCCATTGTTCTTTGATCAACCATTATAGCAAGGTAGTTCTTGATGACGATCATGATTGATTGGGTTGTATATGAGATGATGAGTTGATTTGGTGTAGATAGAGCTATAAGTGAGCTTAGCGCTCCACTTCTTCACCAAAGAAGCCTTCAAGTTGCTTATAAGTCCATTCTTTAAAATTCCTCTAAAAATTCTTAGTCTGCATGCTATTTGTTGTGTCTTAGTGTAAAAAACTTGTTGATGCCTGCTATATGCTCATTTCTAGTTTCTTGATATGATTTGAATGGTTGTTAGTCTTGTCTGTTAGTTTTAAGTAAATTGCTTAGCTAAATTCTTGCATAATCTGATAACTAGTGTTTGGCTTTTTTTCACATATATTAATTCTGTTAATGAAAGTTGTTGTTAGGGGTTACAATTCACTCACTAGCTAAGTACAAGTTAGGCTGCAAGCTTTTGTGGTCAAACATACAGTCAATCAGGCAATTAGTCATAAAACACTTTGGGTAAAAATCATCAGCCTAAAACATGCCTAATTCATTTAGCTGCCAAATCTTCAGTACTTGGAATTAGTAAGTGAAATTGGTTTCTCAGTGTAGCTTATAGCATAAGCTTTCTAGTGATAATAGGTAGACAATACAGTATCCACTAATAAGCTATATAATTGCCTTAGAATAGGTTGTTGAGCAAATGCAAGTTTCTGTGATAAGTACTAATCAGAATCTCAATTCCAGCTTATTTCTTTCATAAAACTAGTGATTTTCTTCCACATTTCAGTTGTATAAGCTAGAAAAATAAGTTTTGACCAAGGTCAAACTTGGTCAACGTTGGTCAACTTTTGGTCAAAATTAAGCCCAAGACAGCTTATTTGATTTTCCAGCTTATTCTGTTGAGCTTTTTGAGATTTTCTTGGATAAGTCTTCCTCATTTGGCCTCTATAACATATTGTGAACAAATCAGACTTAGTGCTTAATCCATTAAGTTGTTCTCTTAAGAAGTGCTTATTCAAAAATAGCTTAATTGGCTTATAGACCATTTCAACCATAATCCTTGATACTGGCTAGGTAATTTGGCATTACAAGTCTTTTGGAACAAAAATTAGCTTATTTGGTGGAGTAGAACTCTAGTTCTAGCTTAATCAAGTGCTTAAGCCCGTTTTCACTAATAATCTTGTTTTAATTGCAATTAAGTCCCTATATTTTAGGGAGTTGTATAATCAGTTTTAAATAGTTATAGTTTTCTAGGTTTTGCAAACTAGTCCCTAGAATTAGTTAGTTGTTACATTTTAGTTGGATAGTTTGGAAAGTTGTTACAATTTTGTTACAAGTTTGTTATACTTAGATTTTCAGTCCTTTAAGTTTCAAAATTTACATTTCCAGTCCATGCACTTTATAAACTTTACATTTTTAGCAAATTTACATATTGTGCATCGTTTACTTGTACATTTTGCATTAATTGTAGTATGTGCACTTTGTTTTAGATTAGTACGGTTACGTATAGATCATATTTTTACTTTTTACGTGCTTTGTGAAATTAGACCTAGATTACCAAATCATTACATTTTAACACCAAAAAAATTTTGAGAACTTGATATCTTTTGGACAATCAATTCGTACTGAGTTAAGAATTACGAACTAAAAAGTGAAATATTAACAGGTTACCTACTGTTGTGTTATCTGGTAGAAGTCCTTATGAGTTGGTTTATGGGTCTAAGCCTAGTCTTCTCCATTTAAAACTTTTTTGCTGCTTATGTTTCTCTACTGTTTTAAATGAGTCGGATAAATTTAGGTCAAGGTCTGAAAAATGTTTTTTTATATGCTTTTGATAAAAATGGGTATAAGTTGTTTAGTTAGATAATAAAAAGTTTATTTTTTCAAGGGATGTAAAGTTTTATGAAACTATTTTTCCTTTCAAAAATGATAGTTTTAATAAAGATTTTATGTTTAGTGAAAATGGTGTAAATGATTTAATTTTTTTTATAATATAAGAACTCATGGACCTAGTGAATCCTATGATGATACGGGAGTTAGTACATATAGTCAGTTTATAGATGTGCATGTAGATAGTGATCATAAAACTAGTAACAGAAAAGATAGTGTTCATATTACTGTTACAGATATTTCTTCTGAAGTAAATAGTTCACTTAATACAAACACTAATTCTAGTAGGAAGGACACTAGTAATGAGTATGCAATAGAAACACCTATTTCCGAGGGTATACCAGACACTACTAATGATGATAATTATTCCTCTGAGGATGAAGGTCTTGAGTCTTTTGGTCAAATGTTTAATTGGTCACCAGAACCAGCAGCAGATAACACTGTTAGAAGAACTAGTATGAAAAGTAATTTTCCTTCTAAATATAAGGATTTTGTGCTTAATAAAGATGTTAAATATATTATTAACAAAGTTGTGAGTTATGCTAATCTTAGCATTGATAATTTTGTTTTCACTACTAATTTGAATAAGATTCATGATTCATCTACATATTCAGAAGCTATCAAAGATAGATATGGATAGATGCTATGAACCAAGAAATGGAGGCTCTAAATAGAAATAACACATTGATTATAATTGATCTTCCTGGAGGAAGAAAGGCTATTCCATGTAAATGGATATGGAAAGTTAAGTATAAATCTAGTGATGATGTAGAAAGATTTAAAGCTAGACTTGTAGCTAAAGGTTTTAATCAAAGAGAAGGAATAGATTATGAGGAGACATTTTCTCCTATTGTTAAAATTGTTACTGTCAGATGTGTTTTAAGTCTTGTTGTTTGCAATAATTGGCCTTTATTTAAATTAGATGTAAATAATGATTTTTTATATGGTGAACTTGATGAAGAAGTTTATATGAAAATTCCTAAGGGTTATGGTGATAATAACAGTAACAAGGTGTATAGATTAGTAAAGTCTTTATATGGCTAAAAACAAGCACCAAGGAAGTGGAATGAAAAGCTTGTTGGAAATACGTTTTTCTTATAAAGAAAGTCTCGGTCACTCCAACAATATAGTTAATGGCTCGTAGTATTGTTTAAGTAATATTTATGTTTAGCCCGACTCATGAGCATGTTCATGGGCCAGAGGCCCAAGTCCACTTAAGGACTTGGGTATATAAACCCCTTTCCACCATGGAAAGGGGTGTTGGTTGTTTAGTTCATTTTTTCACTTAATAAAGTTTTCTTTGTTTCTCTCTCTAGTATAACAACAACCCTCTTGATTAGTTATAAGATTATCATTGTTCTACAAAGCTTGTATATGTTCTTCTTGAAAATGGTTTTGTTCATAGTCCTAATGATTTTTCATTATTCATAAAGAACAATAATGGTGTGTTTTTAATCCTGTTAGTCTATGTTGATGATGTGACACCCCCATGTTAGGTCTGCAGCGGAATAGTAATTGGGTGTCACGTTGCGGATCACAGAACAAATGGCATACAAAACATTGATTATAATTATATGATTTTTAAATACAATTGATACAAGTATTGTTTTAATACAATTTTGTTGAAATATTGAATATCATTTGTTACAAGTATCCCAGTGAAAAATAGATCCCCCAATCATTTTTATGCTCCTAAATGATGCTCAGTCCATGCTCATATAATCCAGCTTAATATTCTGAGAAAAACATGCTTAAAACGGTCAACATAAAGTTGGTGAATTCATAGATTTTGGTAAAATCATAGTTCAGGAATACAAAATGTCCTATATAGTGTTGCACAATGTTTGATACAAAAATCAAGTTCAGGATCTCCAAATATCCCATATAGTATGTCACAAGGTTTGATATAATGTTGCACAAAACAATGTAAGTTCGTGAGTTTAATAAAAAGTACTGATATGCCAAACATCACAAAAGATAGTAGGTGCACAAAGCAAAATACTATTGTAGTTCCTATTGCCTGTTAGAAGCTAGACGCAGGAGCCCTCGAGCAACCTAGTTTTTGTCCTTAGACACACCCAGTCCGACAATGATATACGCCTATTTGGCCCGGCCGAGGCACAGTGAGCGCTACTCACCCAGACGGGGACAGTCAATCCCTAATAGATCTATTTATAACATTACGCGGTTACCGAAATTAACTATTACAGACCCACGGGCTATGGACACCCAATAGGCATATATAAGTTGTTTTCTGTAAATGTTTGCATAGAAAAATATGTTGCATGTTTTCTCCCACAGTTTAGTATAAAAGCAGTTAAAGTATGGGGCCATGAACTCACGATAATAATGTCATGTAGTCAAAACAACTTATAGCATGTCTCCCCTCGCGGGTTTGTAAAGCATAAACAAGATTTAAATGCGAGGCTATAAACTCACCTGAATAATACTGCTCGAGGATGATCAAGTATTCAAGTTACAGTGCACACAGTACATCAAATACCTAAGTAATTGAGTAGGTCTCAGTATATGCACAGATAATAAATATATGCAGTTTAATTATTTGCACGTTCGTTCTCGTTATTAATGGATCACAGTATATTTAATTATTTATAAATACTTATGACAATGATTATATGCGCGTGTTGTTTACTTACTGTCTACGCGTACCCTCGATGGTTATAAAACATGTACATAATTGTAGTCTTGTTCATAGATAAATTATTAAGGTTATATAATAATTTATTACGTTCCAATATTAACCTTAAGGTTTTCACTTGTACTAAAACAACCCTTGTACATAATTATTTACAATATCTACCCCCATGTTTCGAATAGTGCACGTTTGGTCTTTTAAAATTGTAATATGTTGCGTAAGGCACGGAAAGTTCCCTTAATGATCTAGGGCTTGTTTTAGGTTTCAAATAGGGCAAGTTTAGTCCTTTTAATCCAAAAACTTATGTGCATGTATATTGTAAATGCCGATTTTGGAAAATCATTTACGGGCTCGTTACTTAGCCATTTCACAAACTGAAAACATATTTATACTCTCGGATATCCCGTATACAAGTTTTGTTCTTTAAGTTTTGCATGAAAATGGATCTAAAATGCGTAAAAACGAGTTTAAAGTCAGCAGGTCAGGATTCCTTAATGGTGTTCGAGGCAGATTTTCAAAGGGTTATATCTTATTTGTTATTTGTCCGTTTTTAGTGTTCTTGGTGTCTATGGAAAGCTAGCCAGGTGATCTAAGATATCCTAGTTAGGGTCGAGTTCTGGTTCTAACTCTAACTCGCTAAAAAACACAGCCAAAGTCGACTGGTCAGCCTATTTGGTAAATGCTGTCAGTTTATACTACAAGTGTTGACACCTTTTAAGTGTTAATCACAGATTTTCAATTTCAGTTTCCCGCTTTGTTATAGTTCCATTTTAGGTGGTTCAAGAGGCTACGGAAAGTTGGTTAGGTGATCTACGAAATGCCCCCATAACCAGATCCATACTCTGGATCCTAATGAGTCAAAACGGGCTTTAAAGTAGGCTGCTCGGGCTAGTTTTTCACATAAAATAATGCTCATGTTTGATTCGTTTAACATAGCAAACGTGCTATGTTTGCGTTCAAATTTGGCAATGTTAATAATTAAGGGGTAAGCTAAGACCTAGTACTTTAGTTTTTTCTAGCTCGTGTTTTATACGCACGTTTCCCAAGGGTGCGTTATCACATAAGGAGGTGTGTTTTATGTTTCTCATTAAGATTTATGGTAGAAGGTAAACTAGTACTTTCATGTTTTGTTTATTATAGCATAAGATAATTAATGGGAAATGTATGCATATGACGAGAAAAGGGAAAAATAAGAGAACAAAGATTTTGTGAACTCACGAATGGTTGGAGGTGCGAACACATGATTTAAACTCCAGGACTTGTTGGTGCCGTTTGAAAAACCCTAGCACAAACAACCTAATACTCATATGCTGTTGCGGCTAGGTGACGTGAACCAGGAGGAGACAAAACCCTAATATTGAGATTAATATCTAGGCTTATCCTTTTGTTGCTTTGTTCTCGGCGGAAAAGGAGAATGGAAGTAGGAGGTGAGAGTTTGAAGATTTTGTGTGTGTTTAGGGTATGCCGAGAGAGGGAGGTATAAAGATGAAGGGAACTAGGTTTGGTAACAAATGTGGTTGTAGGAGAAGCCACAAGGTGTAAGTTAGAGATGTGGATGCGAGGGAGGCCACAATACTATGCCTCCAAGGTGGTGATGTGTTTGATTTTCGGTGGAGGAGGGTAATTAAAAGAGTACAAGAGTTTAGTTAGAGATGTGGTGTGGGAAAAGCCACAAGGGTTGAGTTTGGATCCATGTTATCATGTGGTAAATGATGTTGCACATCATCTACGGTTTGATCATCTAAAAAGGGGGTGATGTGTTTGATTTTTGGTGGAAGATAGTTGTACTAAGATTTGGTAAATATATATGGGACGTGTACATGAAAGGAGCCATAGGAGAGTTGGATTTGCTTTGATTTTGCTAGTCAATAAGAAACGTGTGGATATCAAAGTGAATCCAAGGGAAAGTTAACGATTAAGGTTTAGCTAGTTATGCTTAAGTTTAGATTTGGTTCTTGTGTTGTCATATACATGAGACATATGATTTTTAGGTTGGTATAAGAAAAGTATTGGTAAATTGGTACAAATGTTTTGTGCTTAAAAATTATATAGGTAAGTTTTAGTTTAACACCCCCAAATTACATTGCGCAGCGGAAATACACATTTGGGTGCTAAACACAAACATCATTACACAAAAAACAATCTCAAAATTGTATATTTGAAATATAAAAGGATATAATTTTAACCAATGTCTAAAACTTTCGATCCTGAGTAAAACAATTTTAGAAATATCAGAGTAACATTTAGGTCCCCCAAAGATTCCATCCAATTAACAAACAATTTACCAAAGTACATGACCGTACAATTATTTTTATGACAAAAGGGAAATAAATTTGTTTTAGACCAATCACCACAAAAGCAACCCGTAATCCTTCTCCAGCAAGCTCCGCAATTCTTCAACTTCAATCACCTGAAATACATGCTTAAAATCATCAACACAACGGTTGAACGAGTCTATAGGTTTTCCAAATCATCATTTGAACACAAGAGAAAAATCAATCAAGATCATTTAATAGAATTGTTGTACATACAATCTATTAATCAGGCATTCTGGCATATAGAAATAGCTATAAAATTATATTAAGCTCATGACACCGACCCCTTAACTTAGTCACCCACGCCTAATGTAAGACCCGTGAATGTGCCGTATGATGCTAAGTTATTGTCTCAAGAGCTGTTTAGTATGATCATCTCTCTTAAGTTGTGGCTCACTTGTGGATGTGATATCCCGAGCCCAACGTCATTTATTTAATCCTATTTTACGTATATTTTTGAAATTTTTAAGAAATTTCGTTTGTTATATAATTGACGGTTTAAGTTGAAACCAACGCTTACGGTCGTAATTTAACGTTTGACGATTTAAGAAGAACCGATAACGACTACGATACCGGCGGATGCCCAAAACTTACATTTTATTATCGATTGATCGATATTTGAGTTTTTCGAGATTTTATTTTTATTACGTGTTAAGTCGAGTCGGAACCATGTGTATATTCGTTTTGTGTGCGTTTGAACCATTTAAAAGTATTTTCGAGTGTTCGGGACGACCCCGACTCCCGTAAATTTTCAATATCAACTAGTGAGTCGTTTCACGTTACCAAGTTGTGTCGTTTATTTAAGAGGCCAAAAGATAGCCAATTTGTCAAGACTAACCCTCCCAATTTTCACAAAAGAAAAATGTGTGCACACACACTTCATTTTTTTCACTTCCAAAATTGAAAGTTCTCTCTCTCCCCTCTCCTTGAAGCCGCCGGCCATACCACCACCATAAACCACCACCATTTTTTTTAAAACTTGATTTTGAAGAAAATAAGCAAAGACCAACCTTCCAATTCACCTTGTAAGTAAATCCCACTAACAAAAACACACATGCATCCATGAAATCTTTCAAAAAATTATGATTTTTCAAAAACATGTTTTAATCTAATTAAACCCGTTTATTGTTTAATTCATGTGTTTATAATGCTAATTAATCCATAAAATAAGATGGGTTTTATGTTATTGGTCTTCCACAGCCCCTAAAAGCCACGAAATGTGGGGGGTGTTGGGTGTGTTCAAGGTGTTTGATGAAATGTGTCATGGGTTTGTGTCTAGGTTGATGTTTTGGGTGTGTTTGAATGGTTTAAACATATTGCATGCTTGAATTAGGCTTTAGGTTTTGATTTGAATTTGATGTTCATAGTGTTCTATACTGATTATAGTGTTTGGGAATGATTATAAGTAATGGGTATAGGCTTAGGTAATGATAGAATGGATTGGAAACAAGTAGAAAGGTGATTTTGAATGAGTCGTTTTCAAACAGATTGTTTAGGGCTATTTTCGTGGTTTTAATTTTTGGTCCAGGTTGTGATTGTAGGATATAGTTGTAGTGGTCGCCGAGACGCTCGTTTCGGTATAAGATAGAGCTTTTAACTCCAAACGAGTCAAAAGTTATGATATTTTGAAAGTTCGTGTACCGGGAGATGAGAATCAACACAATCCGAATTTGTGTTTGGTTTTGGGTCAAATCCCGGGGACCATAGATAGAGTTGGTAAAGGATTTAAAGTTAATTTTTGGTTTCAAACCTGCATTTGTGAGTCTATTTTTAGACTTAGGTGACAAATGGGTCAATGGTATATTTCAAATGGGTCAAATGAGTCAAACTTGGTCAATGTGCAAAATCAGTCCGAAAAACGTAGGTTTAGTAATGTGATGTGTAACGGGTCGTAAAAGTGAAGACTTTTAATGGGATTAAAAATGGGGTTTCTACAGGTCTTAAGGTATTTTTGAGAATTTTTCCAAATTTTATAAAAGGGTATAAGTCTAGGAAAACAGCCCATACTTTTGGTAAGTATCGGCGGAACCGTAAAATGGATAGTAACTTTAATAACATTGATAAATGGTATAAGTCTAGTAACAACTACTTGTTTGGTTTTGGTGTGAGTTTTCATAAGCATTAAGTGTTTCGATTTGCGTGTGTTTAGTACAATTATGTACGCGGTGTATTGATTTGGTTTTCGTACTTTGACTTTTAGGTTGTATTTGATTTCCCGGGGCATCCTCATCGTCGGTGATCGATTTCGTTTACGCCGTAGTTACTAATACTACCACTACTACTTAAGGTGAGTCTATAGCCTCGCTCTTTACTTATTTCAAATGTTTTTACCCGCGAGGGGGATACATGCTATTTAAATGAAAATGAACATAAGTCATGAATGATTGTTGGACCCGAATGTTGCCTTGAAATTGTGTTGAGTACCTAGTTGCAAAAGGCCCTAATTTCATGAACTATTAACTATTGTCTTGCCCTTGCGAAGGGGGAAATAGTCGCTTATACAAAGTGATAGTACTATGGGGTTGACTACCCTATCCGAGACGAGGGCTAGTACGTTGATACCCCCTGCGGACGAATAATTTGTGATAAGAGATAAGGTATAATTGCAACTAATGCCTTTAGTAGGGGCACTGGTTTCATCTGAATCACGCCGGTAATTATTACGCGGGTGATTGAGTTAAGGGATTAGTGTCATGAGCTTAAACACAATTGTCTTATCCTTGAATAATAGATTGTTTGCGCGACAATGCTATTGAATGATCATGATTGGTTTCTAATACTTATGTTCAACTTATGATTTGATAAACCTATAGATTCGCTCAACCTTTGTGTTGACGGTTTTTAAGCATGTGTTTCAGGTAACCAAGATTGATAGCAGCGGAGCATGCGAGGATGGAAGTTGTTGTGGCTTGGCGGTCTACTTGTTTTTCCACCCTTATTTAACTTAAAACTCTTTTATTATTCTGTCATGTGAGCAAAAATGTACTTTTGGGTTGAGATTCAGTGGGGACCTAACGCAAACTCTGTTTAGTATTATCTTGGGATTTGGAAAACTGTAGACTTGTATGATTTTAATAATGTTTAAATTTATGTTTAAACTTTTACGTCTCTTTGAGTCGTTTAATATAGCTTATGTGTGATGATAACTACGTAGCACCCAAATGTTGTAGTTCCGCTGCGCATAGCATTTGTTGGGGGTGTTATAGATTGGTTGTAACATCCCGCCTACTCAGACCATAATATTGTCCGCTTTGCCCGCAGGCTCACGGCTTTACTTTGTGGCCCTCTTGTGAAGACTTCCCGGCAGGTCACCCAAGCCAGTACTACTCTTCCATGAGCACGCTTAACTGCCAGTTCCTAAGAACCCCACTTGCAGTAGACCAGAAAACGCGTTGTGTCATGAGAAGGCGAATGTTATCTTATGAACCATGGATCTCTCCTGGCCACAGCCGATGTAGGATTTGCCTAGGGTGTCACAATCACCCCCCCTTCGGGACTCATCGTCCTCGATGAGGTTTGCCCCACCATCCCGAACGACTCAGGAGTGGCTCTGATACCACTTGTAACATCCCGCCTACACAGACCACAATATTGTCCGCTTTGCCCGCAGGCTCACGGCTTTACTTTGTGGCCCTCTTGTGAAGACTTCCCGGCAGGTCACCCAAGCCAGTACTACTCTTCCATGAGCACGCTTAACTGCCAGTTCCTAAGAACCCCACTTGCAGTAGACCACAAAACGCGTTGTGTCATGAGAAGGCGAATGTTATCTTATGAACCATGGATCTCTCCTGGCCACAGCCGATGTAGGATTTGCCTAGGGTGTCACATTGGTAATCAGAGCCATGAGTTATAGAGACCTAGGTCATTTTGAAAAATCCTAAACTATAACTTTTGGTGTCGTAAGAAATTGTCCAAGCACAGAACTATCCTGAATGGCTCCGGTAAGAATTCTTTAGCATTGCTTTATATTTTAGATGTATCCCTCAAAATTGATATGAATTTTCTAGTATTTAGTAAGTAAATACTTTGATATATATTGAGATATATTGTTTTGCACGTTGAGTACTTATCATCGTAATTTGCAAATTCCTGTAAAGACTATCGCATATGTTGCATGTAATTGGCATAACGGGCTACATTGCATTACATGGCAACACCGCGTTGTAATCCTACGTGTATGTAGGAATGGTTGTATGTATAAGTATGTATATACTATGGTATTTAAAGGCATTGCACGCGAAGCAATGGTCCTTGGGTAATTATCGTACATTAAAATGCGGTTTTGTTGAGAATTCGGCCTTACCGCTAATTATCAATCTTGATAATTAATTTATTGTTCGGATAACCGAATATGAACCTCGTTTGATACTCTAGATACGTAAATAACGCTTCGTAACATATTGTATACTGACTAGATTGATCTCGATTGTCGTTATCGCACCGTGATGTGTCATTTTGAACATTTTCTTTTGAAACGTAATTTACTTACGTATTACTTTATTTTCCTTTATTCCTTATGGGTTTGATATGTTAATTGGCGTAACTATAATATAGACGAAGTATAATCAACGATGCGTACATCGTAGCGACGAATCACATGTGTATGTTATAAAACGTGGTTGAGGCGTGTTGCCATTTAATCGTTGTTTACTATTCTACTTGAATTTAAAGATGTGTTTTAAAAATAGACTAGCGTTATGATCAATCGCGATAACTTGAAATTTGGTTGGTTTGTGTTAATTTTGTGGTGTACGATTTCGAGACTCATCCGAGGCCGATAACAACACTTAGTTGACATACGTATTCTCGCTTCGTTTATTTCATTTGTCTTGTTGTCTCATTATTTTGAATTCGATATTTTATATGACGAGGTCCGTCAGTTGTGTGAGTTAAATAAGCATAAAACTTTGTTGATTGAATGATTTAAACATAAAGTGTTCGACATATTTAATAATTGGTGAATGAAACTTTTGGATAAAAATGACGTATGATGTGTCTTGTAACAAGTAAAATTCATGTAGAGAATAAATGGACATTGTGAAATTATTTTCCTTCAACCTTGGTTGGTAAATCATAATAAGTAACTTGTATTACTCGTAAAATCCTTGTTTTCATATATTAAAATTTGATACTAAAAGATTGTGATGGACTTGTTAAGAATTTGTTTAAATTAATTTGAGAAAGGAGTTTATAATAAAATTTGCGATATGACTATTGAGTATATGTAGCTTCGGATTTGGTATGAATTAATTTTCGGGTCAATGTAGTAAACTTTTGACGTATCTTGTAATATAAAACATGAGTAGAAGATGTGGACATGTGTTTTGGAGCTAGAAACTATGTAAAATTGGTTTTATTTTAAACATAAGGTTATGTTATGTATGCATTGGTATAAACTAGAACACGTTACTTGTTATAGCGAATAAACTGGGATAAAAATCGGAATATACACCTTAAGTAAGAAATTATAATGCTTGAAATAAATTTTTAAACATTGATGGAACGTCATTGGAAATCATTTGTTTATTTAATTGTCGTTATAGAGAATCACTATGCATAATTCGATGATGCTCGTTTAAAATCGTTTGAAAAATCTTTTGTTTTATTCCACTACGAGATGTGTTAATGTTAAAAACCGTTTGATAATGGGCTAAGGATTAAAAGTTGAATTTTCTACATTTTAGAATTATTGAAATAAGCATTTCTGATTAATTATTATATTATTATATTATTATTATTTTTGAGATTCAAGTCTCGACTAAAATCAGTAATTTATCCGAGATAATACTACGTGAAACTTCTTTAGCATTTGAGTCGAATTACGCGAATATGATTTAACAAATCAATTTTAAGGAAGACTTATGTATAATAAAAAGTCAAAAGTTGATTTTAAGAGTCAATTGGACTAGTTTGAGTCATGTTGGATATGTGTATATATGTGATAATATAAGTCGTAATAATAAAAACGTAAAACTTGGAAAATTCTTACTGTATACGTTTTGGTACTTAAGATATGAACATTAACGAGATTTTGACACAAGTATGGAGATTTTCAAACCTAATGATTTGTCAATTATGATAACCGAGTCACCGCATCTACTAATGTTAATAATTTCCGAGAGATTGAAATTTTTCCAGAAATGAAAACTTCGTAAAGATTGAAAAATGAAAGGTATAAATTCTTTAATGGGGTAACACAAATTAAAAATGTGTAAATGTTCGGTTTTACAATGTACAAGGTAACACTAATTATTATACGCAACTGGATTATACAACACACGCCTACTTGTATATTATTTAATAAAGATGTATATATAATGTTTTGAGTCACGATGGTTCGATCGTACGACATCTCTTCTTCGACTTTGCGAGTCTATATCTGAGCTTGAGTAGTCATGTAATTGTTTATTTTAATATTGTCTATGGTATGAAACCGTTATTTATTTTTAAAATACTACTTCGCTATTACTTGAAAATATGGGTATGTCACCCGATGTATTTTTATCCTCTTCATGGACGCCGTAACTTTTCTTCTTCTGGTTAATAGAACCTACGTTGGTGGAACGTACGTGTAACTCGAGACGATGGGAATCATAATCGTTGTTCTATTTTGACGCTTGTGTTGATATTCAATTTTTACTCCATGTAGTCGTAGATCGCTGTTGTTATCCCGAGACTTTTGTCATATATTTGAAGTATTTTCATTTCTAATGTAGTTAATTTCTGTTGGAAAATATATTGCTCGTTTACCTCGTTCGATCTCATTGATTTTTGATTTTATTATTTGTTGTGCTTGCAATGATCTCTAATCTTGAACCACCTTACCATCATTCCGTAAATAGTCTCTTTTGAAAATAAGTATGAGTGTGTGAAATGTTTTGTTGAACCAAATGCAATTGGCGTCGATATATTTATTTATTTATTTATTTAATTTTTCTCATAAATAGGCAAAGTAATGGTACGTTTTCAAAATGGACGAAAAATGTTTGACGTGTTTCTTAAAACGATGGTAAAAATATTTTCCCATTTCAAATTCCATTTCAAATGGTTTAATTATTTTGAAGATTAGGTCGAAAACTTTCGTAGTCATATTTGGTATGTAATAATAATGTTTGTGTCGTCACTCGATCCTCAATTATGCACAGCTTAGCTAACTATGCATAATTCGGGAAGAGTCCTGTTTTGTTGGTTGTTGTTGCTTGATCCTTAAGTATGCATGATCTAGCTAATTATGCATAGTTCAGGAAGGGCATGATCGTGTCAAACAAATTGGTCATCTTGAAACTTGTAGTGTTTTGATAAACGTTTGGATGAGAACGTTTCTTTTTTTAAAATGGTGGATCATTTTTGCAAGTAGTCGTAATTTCTTTTATTCTTAAAGAAATTTTTTGAATTTTCTTGTGTTCTTTGGAATCTTTTCTTTTTGTTTGGCGTTGACTTAGTAAGTCACTGTGACCGAGTAATTTTGGAAAATGTTTTATGTGTTGAATGTAACATGCGAATTTCATCGGAATCACGAGGGTGTTGATTAAATACCTGAGGGGCTCATATCGACACTGAGAAGAAATTTTAACAAAAATAGAAGACTGCCGAAGTAGAGGAACTCCGAGTTCAAATAAATCTGAGGGAAATAAAGGAGACTTCTCCTGCATCAAACGTATTGTACCTTAATTATTTTCTTTTCTTGTTCTTTTGATATGTTTAACGACACGCGATAAACTGTTGAAATTTACCACCTGTGCATCGGTAGTTGGAAGACAATTCCATTGCCGTCTTTGTTTATTCAAGTGAGGAATCCTCTTTGTTTGACTCAACCATCCTTGATTATCGATGGTTAAACGATAGATAAACATAGTTGATGTTTTTATGGTGAACCCTTGTCTTTTATGTGTTTATGTTGTATGTGATCTGGTCAAGTGATCGTAAGTTGTGAGAACTTGAGACGACATTGTCCAATGAAGTCCGATCATGAAGAACATGTGCCATGTAATATACTTATAACTGTGAACGGCGATGTTATTGAGATTTTGACCACGGTTGGGACGAAAGTGAGAGGGTTTTCTTGTAATATCTTTTGGGTATGGATCCGTGTGTGAGCACCCTGCGATGACATATGTATGTATTTTTCTTTCTTTTTGGATATGCATCCATAGCTAGCAAGCTTGTGAATCTTCGTAATATTGCAATTTTCTTTTGACTGGACTCATCCGAGAAATGTGTCAACATTTCTTATTTTATCATGGCTTGGCTAATTAGCAAGCATGAGTTAACTTGGTTGAACTTATTTACTTGGCATGGTTTGGCTATTTCGCAAACATGTCGTGATACGGCTCTATGTGCTTCATAATGGCTTTTGTGTTTGATTGGTTTGTGATGTCTTCGAGAGAGAGTTATGTATACGTCGAATGATTACCGTATCGATGAATTCGTTTTTGACGAAATAGGTTTGTATGTACATAATATTACGATTAAGGTGATTTTGTATGACTAGTATTAATTACTTCGTCTTGTATATTCTAAACGTTTTTGATGGGGTTATGTGTGACCCGTGCGATTTTATTTTGTGAGTAATTATTTTTATGAGATGATGGACTAAGTGAAAGGACGATTCGAACGTTGGAAGACGTGCTCCGAGCGTGTGTGATTGATTTTGATAGCTGTTGAGACCGACACTTGCCGTTGGTAGTACCTTCGTACAACAACATTTACCGTGTTAGTGTGGAAGCTGCACCAGTGGAAGCATCTTGTGGATGAAAATGTAGATCGCCAGTTGGATAGAACGAAGTAAGGAAAAGTCAGTTGAATGGGCTTGAAATGATTCGAGGGGTTATTTAAGAGATGGTGTAGATTAAGAATCACTTGTTAACCGCGAGAAGCTGTGGAAAGAAATGTGTTGATACCCGTAGGAAGAATTTGGGGAAATTGAATTGGAGATCATGGATCGAGATGTTGAGTGATTGAAACAAGGTATAATCCTCATTGTGAAGGGGTGATGGAACCCGAGACGTGAACCGAAGTCCACATCAGAATGTGAAGACCTCTTTAGGAAGTAGTACCCTCATCTTTCTAGTAGTACGAAATGCGAGTATAAGAACCGGAGAGCGTCGGGACGTCGCTCCCTTAAGGAGGGGAGGATGTAAGACCCGTGAATGTGCCGTATGATGCTAAGTTATTGTCTCAAGAGCTGTTCAGTATGAGCATCTCTCTTAAGTTGTGGCTCACTTGTGGATGTGATATCCCGAGCCCAACGTCATTTATTTAATCCTATTTTACGTATATTTTTGAAATTTTTAAGAAATTTCGTTTGTTATATAATTGACGGTTTAAGTTGAAACCAACGCTTACGGTCGTAATTTAACGTTTGACGATTTAAGAAGAACCGATAACGACTACGATACCGGCGGATGCCCAAAACTTACATTTTATTATCGATTGATCGATATTTGAGTTTTTCGAGATTTTATTTTTATTACGTGTTAAGTCGAGTCGGAACCATGTGTATATTCGTTTTGTGTGCGTTTGAACCATTTAAAAGTATTTTCGAGTGTTCGGGACGACCCCGACTCCCGTAAATTTTCAAAATCAACTAGTGAGTCGTTTCACGTTACCAAGTTGTGTCGTTTATTTAAGAGGCCAAAAGATAGCCAATTTGTCAAGACTAACCCTCCCAATTTTCACAAAAGAAAAATGTGTGCACACACACTTCATTTTTTTCACTTCCAAAATTGAAAGTTCTCTCTCTCCCCTCTCCTTGAAGCCGCCGGCCATACCACCACCATAAACCACCACCATTTTTTTTAAAAACTTGATTTTGAAGAAAATAAGCAAAGACCAACCTTCCAATTCACCTTGTAAGTAAATCCCACTAACAAAAACACACATGCATCCATGAAATCTTTCAAAAATTTATGATTTTTCAAAAACATGTTTTAATCTAATTAAACCCGTTTATTGTTTAATTCATGTGTTTATAATGCTAATTAATCCATAAAATAAGATGGGTTTTATGTTATTGGTCTTCCACAGCCCCTAAAAGCCACGAAATGTGGGGGGTGTTGGGTGTGTTCAAGGTGTTTGATGAAATGTGTCATGGGTTTGTGTCTAGGTTGATGTTTTGGGTGTGTTTGAATGGTTTAAACATATTGCATGCTTGAATTAGGCTTTAGGTTTTGATTTGGATTTGATGTTCATAGTGTTCTATACTGATTATAGTGTTTGGGAATGATTATACGTAATGGGTATAGGCTTAGGTAATGATAGAATGGATTGGAAACAAGTAGAAAGGTGATTTTGAATGAGTCGTTTTCAAACAGATTGTTTAGGGCTATTTTCGTGGTTTTAATTTTTGGTCGAGGTTGTGATTGTAGGATATAGTTGTAGTGGTCGCCGAGACGCTCGTTTCGGTATAAGATAGAGCTTTTAACTCCAAACGAGTCAAAAGTTATGATATTTTGAAAGTTCGTGTACCGGGAGATGAGAATCAACACAATCCGAATTTGTGTTTGGTTTTGGGTCAAATCCCGGGGACCATAGATAGAGTTTGGTAAATGATTTAAAGTTAATTTTTGGTTTCAAACCTGCATTTGTGAGTCTATTTTTAGACTTAGGTGACAAATGGGTCAATGGTATATTTCAAATGGGTCAAATGAGTCAAACTTGGTCAATGTGCAAAATCAGTCCGAAAAACGTAGGTTTAGTAATGTGATGTGTAACGGGTCGTAAAAGTGAAGACTTTTAATGGGATTAAAAATGGGTTTTCTACAGGTCTTAAGGTATTTTTGAGAATTTTCCCAAATTTTATAAAAGGGTATAAGTCTAGGAAAACAGGCCATACTTTTGGTAAGTATCAGCGGAACCGTAAAATGGATAGTAACTTTAATAACATTGATAAATGGTATAAGTCTAGTAACAACTACTTGTTTGGTTTTGGTGTGAGTTTTCATAAGCATTAAGTGTTTCGATTTGCGTGTGTTTAGTACAATTATGTACGCGGTGTATTGATTTGGTTTTCGTACTTTGACTTTTAGGTTGTATTTGATTTCCCGGGGCATCCTCATCGTCGGTGATCGATTTCGTTTACGCCGTAGTTACTAATACTACCACTACTACTTAAGGTGAGTCTATAGCCTCGCTCTTTACTTATTTCAAATGTTTTTACCCGCGAGGGGGATACATGTTATTTAAATGAAAATGAACATAAGTCATGAATGATTGTTGGACCCGAATGTTGCCTTGAAATTGTGTTGAGTACCTAGTTGCAAAAGGCCCTAATTTCATGAACTATTAACTATTGTCTTGCCCTTGCGAAGGGGGAAATAGCCGCTTATACCAAGTGATAGTACTATGGGGTTGACTACCCTATCCGAGACGAGGGCTAGTACGTTGATACCCCCTGCGGACGGATAATTTGTGATAAGAGATAAGGTATAATTGCAACTAATGCCTTTAGTAGGGGCACTGGTTTCATCTGAATCACGCCGGTAATTATTACGCGGGTGATTGAGTTAACGGATTAGTGTCATGAGCTTAAACACAATTGTGTTATCCTTGAATAATAGATTGTTTGCGCGACAATGCTATTGAATGATCATGATTGGTTTCTAATACTTATGTTTAACTTATGATTTGATTAACCTATAGATTCGCTAAACCTTTGTGTTGACGGTTTTTAAGCATGTGTTTCAGGTAACCAAGATTGATAGCAGCGGAGCATGCGAGGATGGAAGTTGTTGTGGCTTGGCGGTCTACTTGTTTTTCCACCCTTATTTAACTTAAAACTCTTTTATTATTCTGTCATGTGAGCAAAAATGTACTTTTGGGTTGAGATTCAGTGGGGACCTAACGCAAACTCTGTTTAGTATTATCTTGGGATTTGGAAAACTGTAGACTTGTATGATTTTAATAATGTTTAAATTTATGTTTAAACTTTTACGTCTCTTTGAGTCGTTTAATATAGCTTATGTGTGATGATAACTACGTAGCACCCAAATGTTGTAGTTCCGCTGCGCATAGCATTTGTTGGGGGTGTTATACCTAAAGCCGGCATGACTAGATGGATTCCAGTGCCCCTACTAGGGTATCAATTGTAAGAATACCAATTCTCATTCTCGTAAAATTATCCTTCCCAGAGGTTACTCAGCGTAAAGCCCTGGTCTCATATAGGGTCGTCAGCCCAATAGTACTATCATTAGAATAAGCGGCTATTCCAAACTCACAACATCAAGTGTAACACCCCATTTTGATAAATGGAATGTCACGCGTGATTATGGCGTGTCATCAAAGCATACAAGGATAAATGTATAAAACATTACATGACCATAAAGGAAATACCAGAATCAAACATCGGTACCCCAAGAGTAGAACTCATCACACACAAACATAAGTACTGTAAATGAAAGGACTAAACAATGTCCATGGAAATAAGTATCAACGTATAAAGAAATGCATAAAGTAAAGAAGGCTAGGAAGCTTCCAATCCATATGCACGTACGCTTAAAGTCTACGAGCGTCCCTGAGTACCTGCCATTTTGGGAACATGAAAAGGAAAACGGCTGAGCATAACGCTCAGTGCACGGATATACAAGTAAAGCATGAATAATATAATATATAAGCATGAAGCAGCGGAAAAGACTAAGTTCTGGATAACCTGGTTATGTCTTAGTAAAACTGGTTTTATAGTTTGAAAAGCCTTATGTTTATCTTGTAAAAACTGTTTAACATATTTACCATTAGCCAATATAGGTCATGAATTATCCACGTGCATGAATACTTGGAGGGGTGACCTCGTAATGTAAATTAGAGGGGCTGCCTCTAATTTAATATACTGGTTTGGGTAGGAGGGATCAGCTCCTTGTGAAGGATGCAAGGCACACACCACATTCACTTGAATAATCTGCTGAAAACATGTAAACTAGGATGCACCCATACGCCCCACCTGATAATAATAATATGTCCAAAAGCTGAAGGGACGCCACGAGCTATCACTCCGTCGTGGTGGAGTCATAACACTGGTGTCTCTAGTGTTATGGTTATGGTACCTCCATAACTAGGTGAAACTGGTCATGCATGTATATGGCTTTAGGTATCTAATTAAACATAAGCAATTCAAAAACATATAAAACATATACTAGGGAAAACAGTTGGCTGCATACGGGGAATCCTAATAAGGAAGAATGTCCATACTTAAAGACGAAGAATCCGTACCTTGTGTCCTGTGAACGAAGAAGACGAACGGAAGAGAGTCCTACTTCGGTATCACTAATGCTACATAAAATACATAAGTGTATAAGTATTTGATTACTGAGTACGTAACTGGTTTTATATCATGTCTTAGCTTGTTTTATATGTTCATGTCATGTTTTACTGATTTAAGTTTTATACCGTGTTTATCATGTAGTCTGTCTATTCTGTTTAAGTATTTCTTGTATTTCATGTATTATTATACTTGTTGTGTAATAATAAGTAAATTTCTAAAAATATCAGGTTTCCTAAAATAGAAAGTTTTCAAAAATAGAAAGTTTGCAAAAATAGAAAGTTTCCAAAAATAGATTTACTGCTTAAAATAGATAAGTTTCTAAAAATAGAAAGTTTCCATAAATAGATTAGCTGCCTTAATTAAATAAGTTTCTAAAAATAGAAAGTTTTCATAAATAGATTAGCTGCCTTAATTAAATAAGTTTCTAAAAATAGAAAGTTTCCGTAAATAGAAATAAGCTGGATTATTAAGCTAATTATATAAGCTTAAGTGTTTACTGATTAATATTCTAAGTCATGTAATTAAATAGTATAGTTTATTAATTATTTCATGTGAACAAAATAAACTATAGGTTAAAGTATTTAATTAAATATAACATGATTTAATTAAATAAAGGTAAAAAATACTTAGGTTAAAACATGTGTTATTATCTATTAATAATGTAACCTAAGTCATGTAAATTAATTAATTATAAGTCATGATTTTAATATATAATTAATTATATAGTCTAATTAAATGATAATTACTTAGGTTAAAATTCATGTATTAATAATAATATTAATAACCTAAGTCATGTATAAATTAAATTAATCATGTACATGTTCTAATTAATTTAATTTAATTCTTGTAAAAATAAACTTGTAAAAAAAATAATTAACCTTGTAAAAACAACCCATGATCCGAACCCGTGTTTTAATCTAAACATGTTGTGAACCATATTTATGAACCCCGTGAACCGGTCACAAACGCACCCTTGGTCAAGACCTAGCCGCCGGCTAGCAAAAGTTCCCACCGGATAGCCGGTGGTTCCCCTTGCTGCCACGGCATGGGGGTTCCCCCTGCTTTCCTTATTTAGCCACCGGCATAAGCCGGTGGTGGTTTTTGTTCTAGCCGAGACCCACCCGAGCCAAAACATACACCGACCGAGGTTGGGGTTCCCTTTTCTCCTACTGCCGAGACACAAGACACCACACCGAGACCTTGAGGTCTCGGTTGGTGCGAATCAAAACAAGTCGAGACCCCCTTGGGGCTCGGTTCTTGCGTCGGCCAAAACAAAACACCCCTTAACCATGATAAATTTTACCCTCTTGATTTTATTAACATGTAATTAATTTGTTATTAAATAACCATGATCTTATGTGTTCTTGATTAACTAAAACATAAAGGAAAAAAGGTTTAAAGATATACCGATCACGTGAATCAAAGGAGAACGAATCACACTAACACCCTTGCAATAAATCAATCACCAAAATCAACAAACATACCTTTGGTGTGTGTTTATACCCGGCGGCCAAGGAGAGGAAGAAAATAGATTTAGGGTTTTTGATTATTTTCTAATTCTTGTAATTATGAAAATAGTTTTTCCCTTTTTCTTGTTTAGTAAAAAAAACAATGGGCTTTGCCCTTTGTCTTGTCTTGTCCGTGGGTAAGGGGGCCCACATGGGGTAACCCGAATGTTTTCCGTATCTAATATTTAGTGTGTTCTCGTGTTCGTGTTTTATGTGATTAAAATAGTTATCGTTCGTGTATTATTATATTTATTCATGATCGTAATAAATATACATAAATACGTAATACTAAGCTCGTGATTATTTACGTTCATGATTTCATGTTTGTATGTTCGTGATTATTTACGTTCATGATTTCATGTTCGTATGTTCGTAATTATAATTATTATTGAAATAATTATCGTGCCTTAATACGTAATAAATACTTATCGTGTTATAACACGTACGTAATACTTGTAATTCTTGTTCGTGAAACGTAAACATGCTATAAGAGGAAAGTTCTAATCATGTACGTACGATCGTAAGGGTACTATTCATGGTAAAAGCATGCGGGTTTTACAACTCTTCCCCCCTAAAAAGAATAATTCGTCTCCGAATTATAGATAAAGTAAACTGGAAAAGAAGAACATACCCGAATTCAAAATATGAAATGAGGGTAAGAAGCCCGGATAGACTCCTCTGTTTCCCAAGTGGCTTCCCGCTCGGTATGATCCCTCCAAAGGATTTTGACGAATGGAATCGTCTTCATTCTCATGACTCGTTCTTGTCTGTCAAGAACTCGTTCGGGTTCTTCTATGAAAGTGAGATCTTCACGAATCTGTTCCAGTGGATACTGAACCATGTGAAGGGGATGATACTTGTACCCTCTGAGTAAGGACACATGAAACACATCGTGAACATGAGAAAGATGCGGAGGTAACGCTAAACGGTAAGATACTTCATCGACACATTCAATGACATCAAACGGTCGGATAAATCGAGGACTGAGCTTCCCTTTTATTCCAAAACGTCTAACACCACGTGTCGGCGAAACCTTAAGGAAAACGTGATCTCCTACGTTAAAATGTAAGTCCCTACGATGCTTGTCTGTGTAACTCTTATGGCGTGACCGTGCTTCTTGCAGTTTCTGCTTAGCTACTACGACCTTCTCATTAGTCAGCTCTATCATTTCCGGTCCTTCAAGTGTTCGCTCACCAACCTGATCCCAGCAGATTGGGGCGCGACACTTTCTGCCATACAACATCTCGAAAGGAGCACACTTGATACTTGCGTGCCAACTGTTGTTGTATGCAAACTCTACCAAACAGATATAATCGTCCCAATCACCCGTCTATTCCAACGTACATAACCTCAACATGTCTTCCAATGTCTGAACGTTCGCTCTGACTGCCCGTCTATTTGAGGATGAAAAGCCGTGCTAAGCTTAAGTTGTGTACCCCAAGCTTTCTGCCGACTTTTCCAGAATCGCAAAGTGAAACGAGGATCTCTGTCTGAGACGATGCTGGATAGAGCACCGTGAAGTCTCATGATTTCCATTCTATAAGTATAGACGAGTTTACTGACCGAATCTTCCTTGCGGATCGGTAAGAAATGAGCTGATTTGGTAAGTCGATCAACGATAACCCAAATTGCATCATGCTTCTTCTTTGTCGGCGGAAGACCAGTAACAAAATCCATGGTAATTTTGTCCCACTTCCACTCTGGAATATCTAACGGTTGAAGAAGACCGTCAGACCGCTGATGCTCGATCTTAACCTGCTGGCAGGTAAGACATTTGGAGACGTAAGTAGCAACATCCTGTTTCATACCACTCCACCAAAAGTACTGCTTGATGTCATGGTACATCTTGGTCGAACCAGGATGGATAGAGAATGGGGAGCTATGAGCCTCAGCTAACAATGCTTCCCGAAGTTCTTGATCATCAGGAACACAAAGTCTCGTGCCCTGCCATAAGATACCATCTGCATCTACTCGAAATTCTGTCTGCTTCTCCAAATTCTGAATTATCGCCCAGATTTCTCCATCATCTTTCTGAGCTTCCTTGATATTAGAGAGTAACGAGGGTTCCACTCTAAGATTAGCCCAGTAACCGTGTTGTCCACGTACCATGATCTCTATGTCTAGTCGCTCCAAGTCTCTTATGATTTCATCCTCAATTTTAATGTTGTTTATCATTCCAGACTTTCTGCTAAGTGCATCTGCCACTACATTCGCCTTGCCGGGATGATACTACAGATTAATGTCATAATCCTTCAACATCTCTAACCATCTCCTCTGTCTCATGTTCAATTCACGCTGAGTGAAGATATACTTCAAGCTCTTGTGGTCCGTGAAAATGTCAAATGATTCTCCATATAAGTTATGCCTCCATATCTTCAATGCAAACACGACTGCTGCGAGTTCCAAGTCATGCGTAGGGAAATTTTCCTCATAAGGATTAAGCTGCCGTGAAGCGTACGCGATCACTTTCCCATGTTGCATGAGAACACAGCCAAGTCCCTTCCCCGATGCATCATTGTAGATCTGAAATCCACCTGTACCAGATGGGAGTAAGAATCGGTGTAGATACTAACTTATGCTTTAGGTCTTCAAAACTCTTCTCTCGTTCTTCAGTCCAGACGAATTTCTCCCCTTTCCGCATCAGTTTGGTCAATGGTAGTGCTAAGCGAGAAAAGCTCTCGACGAACCTACGGTAATAACCAGCTAAGCCTGGGAAACTACGGACTTCAGTCGCTGATATCGGCCTTGGCCACTTGGTAATAGCCTCAACCTTCGCTGGATCCATCATGATTCCTTCTGCTGATACAGTGTGACCTAAGAATGCCACCTTGTCTAACCAGAACTCACACTTGGAAGCTGCTTCTGGCGAGATGGTCTTCGTGTTCCTCCTTGGACTTGGAGAAAATCAGGATGTCGTCAATGAAGACAATGACGAACTTGTCCAGAAATTCATGGAAGATTATGTTCATCAAATCCATGAACACTGCTTGAGCATTGGTAAGGCCAAATGGCATGACTACAAATTCTTAGTGGCCATAGCGTGTACGGAAAGTAGTCTTGGCGATGTCCTGCTCCTTAACCCGTAGCTGATGATAGCCCGACCTTAAATCAATCTTGTATAAATATTTGGCCCCTTGGAGTTGGACAAACATATCATCTATTCGTGGTAGTGGATACCTATTCCTGATGGTAATCTTGTTGAGCTCGCGATAGTCTATGCAAAGATGCATACTGTCGTCCTTCTTCTTAACGAATAAGACCGGTGCGCCCCATGGAGATGCACTCGGTCGAATAAAGCCTCGTTCTAGAAGTTCTTGCAATTGATCCTTCAGCTCCTTCAACTCTATGGGAGCCATGCGATAAGGAGCCTTGGAAATCGGCTCAGCTCCTAGGATGAGCTCGATATTAAATTCTACTTCACGTGCGGGTGGTATGCCCGGAAGTTCTTCTGGAAATACATCTGGAAGTTCTGACACTATCGGCTGATCCTAAATTGATGGGGATTCAGCATCCATGTCATGAACAGTAGCTAGATAACCCTCACAACCATGTGAAAGTAATACACGTGCTTGCAGGGTTGATATGATTTATACAGACCTGCCGGGTACGAACCCGTTGTGAATGTACTCAGACACATTAACATCACCGAAGATGACTCGATATGAATGGCAGTCTATGGTAGCATGATGCTTGGATAGCAAATCCATGCCCAAAATCATGTCAAAATCATTCATGTCCAGTGGAAGTGTGTCAACAGGACGAACCTTGTCGTCAAACTCTAGGGGAAGGCTCTGGTACACATGGGTTATGTGTACAAAGTCTCTCAAAGGCGTGGAAATACTCAGTATATTCTCTAGTGGCATGGGGAGTATCCTAACATTCTTGGCATAAGTAGTATAAATGACCGAGTGAGTAGCACCCGTATCAAACAGAACACATGCATCTTGACCATACATATACAAGATTCCAGTGATGGTACTTGTAGACTTGTTGGCCTGATCGCGAGATGTCGTGTAAACGCGTCCACTAGTAGGAGGCGGCTTGGTATCAGCATGTCCCGATGTACCCTCCATCTCGCCCTTACGGCAATCCTTCCTGCGATGGCCAGGAAGACCACACTTGTAGCATGCGTCGTTGTCGCGGCGACATGGCCCTGGGTGCCTACGGTGGCAAGTAGAGCAAAGAGGATGAGTATATCCTTCAGCAGGTGTCCTGACTGGCTGAGAGCCTGATAAAAACAATATACATGAGACACGATAATAGGTACAAAGGACAATGCGGCTAATCGTAAGATAGAATACCAGTGATAGCTGGACGGTTAGGCTGTGAACCTCTCTGGTTCTGGTCCCTCCCGTTACCATGATTCCTGGTAGAAGATTTGCTAATGTGTCAGAACTAAGAATTATAACATGTAATCATAAGAAAAGAGTAAGTATAAGGACCTGCTACTGTTGGAGTGTCTGGTGTTGTTACGGTAATTATCATTACCGTCATGCCTATCCGTAGCAGAACGGTCGTGAGTCTGGCCGTTTCCTTTGGGCTGATTAGGCTGTTGCTGAGTAGCCGGATGAGACCGGTCCCCAGTCTTCTGCCTGGAAGATACAATTTAGAGAGATGAAATATTGACATATACTGAAAGAATACAGATTAGTCATCGTTTGAATACGAATGTTTACCTCTTATCGGGTCTCTTTGCTTCCCCGAACTCATCTCTTTCCTGCAGCATCTCCAACTTACGTGCTGCATCGGCCACTTGTGCCACCGTGTTTAACGGAGCACCTTCTAAGTTATTGGCAATCATTGGAGAAAGGGCCCAGCGAAAATGTTGTGCCTACTCTTCAGTAGTGTCCGCGGCTGCTAGCGAACCGAAGGAAACGCTGTATGAAATCACTGCTATTTTCCTCAGGTCGCTGGCTAATAGTGTAGTATTCACTCGTGAGCCTATTCCTTCCTTCCGTGGGAAAGATGCGAGGTGGGGGAGGATAGTCCTGCAAGTCTGCATTGGCAGCTGCAACCATCTCCCGGATATTGTGTGTGTTTACCATCTAACAGTATAACATAAAATACATGATTAAACTGATCAAAGCATAAACTATATACATGGAAAAGAAATTATACAAATAAATCATGAGAAAAAATTTATGCAAGAAAATTTTGTACATGAATGCATGATGCAGTTTTATGAAAACTTTTGTATGCTCGAGAATGAACGCCTATGGTCAGTTCACTCAAAACAAAAGACATGGCGAGGGGACGCCAATGGGTCGGTCCTAAATTTAAAAGTTTCGATAAAACACATGCGACTAAATAGGGCCAGTCTTGTACAAACCATTACTTAGTCATAAACCTGCGACAATGACATATATATGTATGCATGAAAATGATGAATGCATGAAAACCGACTGTCAGTTCTAGGAAGACCATAGTGACTACCCACTAATCACAGGTCGTGTTTTGAGAGCCTATAGGTCGAAGCCTTGGCTCTGATACCATAATTGTAACACCCCATTTTGATAAATGGAATGTCACGCGTGATTATGGCGTGTCATCAAAGCATGCAAGGATAAATGTATAAAACATTACATGACCATAAAGAAAATACCGGAATCAAACATCGGTACCCCAAGAGTAAAACTCATCACACACAAACATAAGTACTGTAAATGAAAGGACTAAACAATGTCCATGGAAATAAGTATCAAAGTATAAAGAAATGTATAAAGTAAAGAAGGCTAGGAAGCTTCCAATCCATATGCACGTACGCTTAAAGTCTACGAGCGTCCCTGAGTACCTTCCGTTTTGGGAACATGAAATAAAAAACGGCTGAGCATAACGCTCAGTGCACGGATATACAAGTAAAGCATGAATAATATAAGCATATAAGCATGAAACAGCGGAAAAGACTAAGTTCTGGATAACCTGGTTATGTCTTAGTAAAACTGGTTTTATAGTTTGAAAAAGCCTTATGTTTATCTTGTAAAAACTGTTTAACATATTTACCATTAGCCAATATAGGTCAAGAATTATCCACGTGCATGAATACTTGGAGGGGTGACCTCGTCATGCAAATTAGAGGGGCTGCCTGTTGGGGTTTACTTCGTTCCAACAGGGTGAAGATAATCAATAGCCTAACTACGTACCAATGAATGGTTACCGGATATCTCTTGGAGTCGTGTAATCACTTTCCAAAGAAGATTATTCGACCCTATGCCTGGGTTAACACGAATACCTCAAAACCAAGAGTTAGTTCTTGTTTTAGGCACAAATCAAGAACTCTATGCGTTTCTGTGTTTCTTGTTTCTGTCTCTCATCATGCAAAATATGATCACTATTTATAGTGATCCTATTCCTTTTAGGAATGTAACTCCTAGTCAAAGGTATTAAGAGCATTAATCGGCCTATTAATCTCATAATAACCTTCATAAATCATAGCGGTTACATGACCAGAAACCTGGTCATCAAGTCAATATTCAACCCTCATTAACTGGTCAAAGAGGTTACAAAGACTTTGTGCATCACCAGGAGCAACGTCCTAACCAGGAGCAGCTTCCTAACCAGGAGCAGCTTCCTGACCAGGAGCAGCTTCCTGACCAGGAGCAACTTCTGACCAGGAGCAACTTCCTGACCAGGAGCAGCTTCCTACTGATATCACAACCACTATATTGAGTCCAGGGAGGTAAGGGACTTAATGGGAACCACCTATGTAATTGTTGAGGTTTCGCCGCCTCAAGGAGCATGGACTTTGGCTCTTACAACATTTATGAATTGGATATGGACACATGGCTTGTATGGTGTCAGGAGCGTTTTAAGTGTTTGAAAACTTGGGTGTATGTTATCTTCAGGTGTTCAAAGTAGTTGAAGGGTTCAATTCTTAGAACACCCTGATTCTCGAATATTTGGAGTGATGTACTAAGATGGAAATTCAATCCTCAGGACATTTTCATTTATGCAATGGTTTTGCTAAAGTTGATTTTCATGCAAAAAGGAATTGTACTAAATTGGGGAGGATTGTTGGAAATTTAGTGCAATTGTGGGAACGGGTAATACTTGTAAATGGGTTTGGAGGTACGGAGTGTACACCCATTAAGTCCCTTACCTCCCTGGACTCAATATAGTGGTTGTGATATCAGTAGGAAGCTGCTCCTGGTCAGGAAGTTGCTCCTGGTCAGGAAGTTGCTCCTGGTCAGGAAGCTGCTCCTGGTCAGGAAGTTGCTCCTGGTTAGGAAGCTGCTCATGGTTAGGACGTTGCTCCTGGTGATGCACAAAGTCTTTGTAACCTCTTTGACCAGTTAATGAGGGTTGAATATTGACTTGATGACCAGGTTTCTGGTCATGTAACCGCTATGATTTATGAAGGTTATTATGAGATTAATAGGCCGATTAATGCTCTTAATACCTTTGACTAGGAGTTACATTCCTAAAAAAAATATGATCACTATTTATAGTGATCCTATTCCTTTTAGGAATGTAACTCCTAGTCAAAGGTATTAAGAGCATTAATCGGCCTATTAATCTCATAATAACCTTCATAAATCATAGCGGTTACATGACCAGAAACCTGGTCATCAAGTCAATATTCAACCCTCATTAACTGGTCAAAGAGGTTACAAAGACTTTGTGCATCACCAGGAGCAACGTCCTAACCAGGAGCAGCTTCCTAACCAGGAGCAGCTTCCTGACCAGGAGCAGCTTCCTGACCAGGACCAACTTCCTGACCAGGAGCAACTTCCTGACCAGGAGCAGCTTCCTACTGATATCACAACCACTATATTGAGTCCAGGGAGGTAAGGGACTTAATGGGTGTACACTTCGTACCTCCAAACCCATTTACAAGTATTACCCGTTCCCACAATTGCACTAAATTTCCAACAATCCTCCCCAATTTAGTATAATTCCTTTTTGCATGAAAATCAACTTTAGCAAAACCAGTGCATAAATGAAAATGTCCTGAGGATTGAATTTCCATCTTAGTACATCACTCCAAATATTCGAGAATCAGGGTGTTCTAAGAATTGAACCCTTCAACTACTTTGAACACCTGAAGATAACATACACCCAAGTTTTCAAACACTTAAAACGCTCCTGACACCATACAAGCCATGTGTCCATATCCAATTCATAAATGTTGTAAGAGCCAAAGTCCATGCTCCTTGAGGCGGCAAAACCTCAACATTTACATAGGTGGTTCCTCTTTAGTTCATGCTCCTGCTTAAGCACTTTTTCAAAGAAATTAACCATTAAGAAGTTTATAACCTCATCCTCCTTTCAGCAGGTACAAGCACATCCTTGGGATGATATACATGTGCTTCAGTCCCCTGAATGTTCAGCTTTCCACATTGAACTCAGCTCCCAAGTTTCCTCAGGAGGGAGTTGGGTGTCCTAGCATTCAGTGACTAGAGTGGACTTTTAAACCCATCCCTTTACCAGACTTTATAACCAAGTCTCTAGCCAATCCCTTCGTCAAGTGATCAGCTAAGTTTTGTTGAGACCTCACAAACTCTATTGAAATCACCCCATTCGTGATCAACTCACGAATCATGCTATGTCTAACACCTAGGTGTCTAGACTTGCCATTGTACATCTGGCTATATGCCTTAGCCAATGTAGCTGCACTATCACAACGGATAGAAATGGGTGCCATAGGTTTGACCTACAATGGAATCTCAAGAAGCAAGTTTCTCAACCATTCAGCCTCTTTACCAGCAGCTGCTAGAGCCACAAATTCAGATTCCATTGTTGAACCAGTAATGCAAGTTTGCTTCTTGGATGCCCAAGAAATTGCACCACCACCAAGAAGGAATACCCAGCCACTTGTGGATGAATTATCCTCAGTATTGCTGATCCAACTTGCATCAGTGTAACCTTCCAACACTGAAGGATATCCAGTATAAGACAAACAATAATCCATTGTTCCTTTCAAATACTTCAGTACCCTCTGAATTGCTTGCCAACGCTGAGTACCAGGATTACTAGTATACCTACTCAGTTTACCCACAGCAAATGCAATGTCAGGCCTAGTACTAGTCATGGCATACATCAAGCAACCAATAACCCTAGAATACTCAAGCTGGGAGACAGCCTGACCATTGTTAGGCATTAGTTTCTCACTCGTATCCATAGGTGTACTTACTGGAGTACAATCAAAGTGACTGAATTTCTTCAGCACCTTCTCAATGTAATGAGACTGAGAAATTACAATACTATCACTTTCATGTTTAATCCTTATGCCAAGGATAACATCAGCCTCCCCCATGTCGTTCATGGAGAACTTTGATGACAAAAAATCCTTTGTCTGATCAACCTTAGCTTGGTCAGTACCAAAGATTAACATGTCATCAACATATAGGCAAATGATGACTCCTTTACCAGATTCATCAAATTTGCTATATACACATTTGTCAGCTTGGTTAAGTGAATAACCATTAGACAAAACCACTTCATCAAATTTCTGGTGCCATTGCTTAGGTGCCTGCTTCAGTCCATATAAGGACTTAATCAGTTTACACACCTTACCTTCATGACCAGGCATGATGAAGCCCTGAGGTTGGTTCATACAAACCTCCTCATCCAAGTCACCATTCAAGAATGCTGTCTTCACATCCATCTGATGAATAATCAGATTGTGAATACTTGCTAGAGCTATCAGCATTCTTATGGTACTGATACGTGCTACTGGAGCATAAGTATCAAAATAGTCTATCCCTGACTTTTGTTTAAAGCCCTGAATGACTAACCTTGCCTTGAACTTTTCAACAGTTCCATCTACCTTCATTTTCCTTTTGAAAATCCACTTGTTACCAAGTGGATTACAACCTGGAGGTAGATCAACCAACACCCAAGTGTTGTTGCCCATGATGGAATCCATCTCATCATTGATTGCTTCTTTCCAGAAAGCAACATCCTGGGACTTCATTGCTTCATCAAACGTTTTGGGATCATCCTCAACATTAAAGCAATAGTAGTACTGGTCAGAGACCTCATCCCTTGTTCCTTCAACTAAGTATAGTTGAAACTCAGGCCCAAAATTCCTTGGAGTCCTATGCCTTGTGCTTCTTCTAAGCTCAGGCTCAGGTTGCTGAACCACAACCTCATCAGTGACCCTTTCAGGTTCCACTGAAACACCAGTGTCCTCAGCTCCTATAGGAGTCCTAAGGCTTGGTCTAGGGACTGATGAGAACCTAGTCTCATCAAAGTTAGCATCCCTTGATTCAATGATTGAGTTTATTGAAACTGAATCATTAGGTTCAATAACATAGAACCTATAAGCCTTGGAATGCTCAGCATATCCAACAAAGATGCATTCAATGCCTCTTTCACCCAAGGTTTTCACCTTTGGATCAGGGAGTCTTACAACAGCCCTACAACCCCAAACTTTGAGGTAGTTCAAGTTTGGTTTCCTTTTAGTCCAGAGTTCATAAGGGGTAATCCTGTTCCTTTTATTAGGAACCCTATTTAATAAATAGCAAGCTGTTAACATAGCTTCTCCCCAAAACCCTTGACTCAGTCCTGAGTAGGACAACATGGAGTTAACCATCTCTTTTAGTACTCTATTTTTCCTTTCTGATATACCATTTTGTTGTGGAGTATAGGGGGCAGTTGTTTCATGGATTATTCCAACAGACTGAAAATACTGAGTATTCATGTACTCACCTCCCCTATCAGTCCTAAATCTTTTGATTTGGACTCCTTGTTGTAATTCAACTTCAGTTTTAAATACTTTAAATTTATCTAATGCTTCATCCTTAGTATGTAACAAATAGACATAACAAAACCTTGAAGCATCATCAATAAATGTTACCAAGTATTTCTTATTCCCTAATGAGGGAGTAGCATGCAAATCACATAGGTCACTATGGATTAGCCCCAAAACTGTAGTTACACGTTTTACATCCTGAAATGGTTTCTTAGTAATTTTATTCAGCATACAAGTCTGACACTTATCAGTGTCCATGTCAAAAGCTGGAATTAACCCATCCTTAGACATATCTTGCATCCTCTTATAGTGGACATGGCCTAGTCTAGCATGCCATAGTGATGAATCATTCAGTTTAGTGGTAGTCATCAGGACAGAATCAACATTTATACTAGAATCAATATTAAGCCTGAACATTTGATTACTCAAATAGCCAAAACCAATAAACACACCATGTTTTGATAAAACAAATTTATTAGATTCAATCACTTGTTTATAACCACAATTATTCAAAACACTACTAGAAACCAAGTTCTTCCTAATATTAGGAACATGCAAAACATTAAACAAAGAAACAATCTTTCCAGAACTAAATTTAAGATCTACACAACCACGTCCATGCACTAGGGCTGTTGACTCATTTCCCATGTGAAGAATAGATCCATCATTCATTGACTCATAAGTCTTGAACCAGCATCTATCTTTACACACATGTACTGTTGCTCCAAAGTCAACCCACCACGCAACATCATCATCCTGCACAAAGTAAGCTTCAGATACATATGTAACATAATAAATCTGGAGAGATTCATTAAACATATTCTGACCTTTTGTGCCTGATCCATTAGCTTGGTTGCCAATGCTAACACCTTTGCAATCCCTTTTGAAGTGTCCAGGTTTCCCACACTTCCAACAAGCCACTGATGACTTCTTGTTAGGATTAGGTTTGGTGTTATCATGATGCTTACGTTTGCCCTTGTTGTCATTGTACCTGGTGGAGTTGTTATGCTCCACCATATTGACAACAGATGCACCAGCAACATTGTTGCTTTTTGGCTTATCACTTTCATGCACCCTGAGGGATTCCTCAATGCGCAAATGACTGCCCAACTCAACAAGAGTTAACTCCTCCTTCTTATGTTTCAAGGTGTGCTTGAAATCTTTCCAAGAAGGAGGTAGTTTGTCAATGACACACGAGACCTGAATGGTCTTATCCATGTTCATTTTATGTTGTGTAAATCTGCCAAGTATTCCAAGAAGTTCATTGTATTGTTCCATGACTGGTCTTGAATCAGTCATTTTGTAATTTGTGAAATCACTTACAAGGAACTTCTTACTTGATGCATCCTCAGCCATATATTTGGCTTCCAAGGAATCCCATAGTTCTTTAGCAGATTCAACATTTTGGTAAATATCAAATAAAGAATCAGACATACCATTGAGAATTATGCCGCGACACACATAATCATCATTCTCCCATTTGCTCTTTTTCCTCAGTTCCTCCAAAGTAGCATCATCACCACCATCAGGAATAGGAGTGGTCAGCACGTACACCACGTTCATGGTAGAAAGAAGAAGTAAACCCTGTTGGAACGAAGTAAACCCCAACAATCAAAGAAGATTATTTTGTGATAATCAATGGCGGCGGCAATGAAGCATATGGTGGCTAACTTCTCCAAACTGGACAAGTTTGAAGGGGTTGATTTTAGGAGATGGTAGAAAGAAGAAAGTGCATCTTCTTCTGCCATCTCCTAAAATCAACCCCTTCAAACTTGTCCAGTTTGGAGAAGTTAGCCACCATATGCTTCATTGCCGCCGCCATTGATTATCACAAAATAATCTTCTTTGATTGTTGGGGTTTACTTCGTTCCAACAGGGTGAAGATAATCAATAGCCTAACTACGTACCAATGAATGGTTACCGGATATCTCTTGGAGTCGTGTAATCACTTTCCAAAGAAGATTATTCGACCCTATGCCTGGGTAAACACGAATACCTCCTTGGGATAAAACCAAGAGTTAGTTCTTGTTTTAGGCACAAATCAAGAACTCTATGCGTTTCTGTGTTTCTTGTTTCTGTCTCTCATCATGCAAAATATGATCACTATTTATAGTGATCCTATTCCTTTTAGGAATGTAACTCCTAGTCAAAGGTATTAAGAGCATTAATCGGCCTATGAATCTCATAATAACCTTCATAGATCATAGAGGTTACATGACCAGAAACCTGGTCATCAAGTCAATATTCAACCCTCATTAACTGGTCAAAGAGGTTACAAAGACTTTGTGCATCACCAGGAGCAACGTCCTAACCAGGAGCAGCTTCCTAACCAGGAGCAGCTACCTGACCAGGAGCAGCTTCCTGACCAGGAGCAACTTCCTGACCAGGAGCAACTTCCTGACCAGGAGCAGCTTCCTACTGATATCACAACCACTATATTGAGTCCAGGGAGGTAAGGGACTTAATGGGTGTACACTCCGTACCTCCAAACCCATTTACAAGTATTACCCGTTCCCACAATTGCACTAAATTTCCAACACTGCCTCTATATTAATATACTGGTTTGGGTAGGAGGGATCATCTCCTTGTGAAGGATGCAAGGCACACACCACATTCACCTGAATAATCTGCTAAAAACATGTAAACTAGGATGCACCCATACGCCCCACCTGATAATAATAATATGGCCAAAAGCTAAAGGGACGCCACGAGCTATCACTCCGTCGTGGTGGAGTCATAACACTGGTGCCTCCAGTGTTATGTTTATGGTACCTCCATAACTAGGTGAAACTGGTCATGCATGTATACGGCTTTAGGTATCTAATTAAACATAAGCAATTCAAAAACATATAAAACATATACTAGGAAAACAGTTGGCTACATACGGGGAATCCTAATAAAGAAGAATGTCCATACTGAAAGGACGAAGAATCCGTACCTTGTGTCCAGTGAATGAAGAAGACGAACGGAAGAGAGTCCTACTTCGGTATCACTAATGCTACATAAATACATACGTGTATAAATATCTGATTACTGAGTACGTAACTGGTTTTATATCATGTCTTAGCTTGTTTTATATGTTCATGTCATGTTTTACTGATTTAAGTTTTATACCGTGTTTATCATGTATTCTGTCTATTCTGTTTAAGTATTTCTTGTATTCATGTATTATTATACTTGTTGTGTAATAATAAGTAACTTTTTAAAAATAGCAGGTTTCCTAAAATAGAAAGTTTCCAAAAATAGAAAGTTTCCAAAAATAGAAAATTTCCAAAGTTAGAAAGTTTCCAAAAATAGATTTACTGCTTAAAATAGATAAGTTTCTAAAAATAGAAAGTTTCCATAAATAGATTAGCTACCTTAATTAAATGAGTTTCTAAAAATAGAAAGTTTCCATAAATAGGTTAGATGCATTAATTAAATAAGTTTCTAAAAATAGAAAGTTTTCATAAATAGAAATAAGCTGGATTATTAAGCTAATTATATAAGCTTAAGTGTTTACTGATTAATATTCTAAGTCATGTAATTAAATAGTATAGTTTATTAATTATTTCATGTGAATTAAATAAACTATAGGTTAAAGTATTTAATTAAATATAACATGATTTAATTAAATAAAGGTAAAAATACCTAGGTTAAAACATGTATTATTATCTATTAATAATGTAACCTAAGTCATGTAAACTAATTAATTATAAGTCATGATTTTAATAATTAATTAATTATATAGTCTAATTAAATGATAATTACTTAGGTTAAATTCATGTATTAATAATAATATTAATAACCTAAGTCATGTATAAATTAAATTAATCATGTACATGTTTTAACTAATTTAATTTAATTCTTGTAAAAATAAACTTGTAAAAAAAATAATTAACCTTGTAAAAACAACCCATGAAGCGAACCCGTGTTTTAATCTAAACATGTCGTGAACAATATTTATGAACCGCGTGAACCGGACCCGTGAACCGGTCACAAACGCACCCTTGGTCAAGACCTATCCGCCGGCTAGCAAAAGTTCCCACCGGCTAGCCGGTGGTTCCCCTTGTTGCCGCGGCATAGGGGTTCCTCCTGCTTTCCTTATTTAGCCACCGGCATAAGCCGGTGGTGGTTTTTGTTCTAGCCGAGACCCACCCGAGCCAAAACATACCCCGACCGAGGTCGGGGTTCCCTTTTCTCCTGCTACCGAGACACAAGACACCACACCGAGACCTTGAGGTCTCGGTTGGTGCGAATCAAAACAAGTCGAGACCCCCTTGGGGCTCGGTTCTTACGTCAGCCAAAAGAAAACACCCCTTAACCATGATAAATTTTACCCTCTTGATTTTATTAACATGTAATTAATTTGTTATTAAATAACCATGATCTTATGTGTTCTTGATTAACTAAAACATAAAGGAAAAGAGGTTTAAAGATATACCGATCACGTGAATCAAAGGATAACAAATCACACTAACACCCTTGCAATAAATCAATCACCAAAATCAACAAACACACCTTTGGTGTGTGTTTATACACGGCGGCCAAGGAGAGGAAGAAAAAAAGATTTAGGGTTTTTGATTATTTTCTAATTCTTGTAATTATGAAAATAGTTTTTCCTTTTTTCTTGTTTAGTAAAAAAACAATGGGCTTGGCCCTTTGTCTTGTCTTGTCTGCGGCTAAGGGGGCCCACATGGGGTAACCCGAATGTTTTCTGTGCCTAATATTTAGTGTGTTCTCGTGTTCGTGTTTTACGTGATTAAAATAGTTATCGTCGTGTATTATTATATTTATTCATGATCGTAATAAATATACATAAATATGTAATACTAAGCTCGTGATTATTTACGTTCATGATTTCATTTTTGTATGTTTGTGATTATTTACGTTCATGATTTCATGTTCGTATGTTCGTAATTATTATTATTATTGAAATAATTATCATGAATTAATACGTAATAAATACTTATCGTGTTATAACACGTAGGTAATACTTGTAATTCTTGTTCGTGAAACGTAAACATGCTATAAGAGGAAAGTTCTAATCATGTACGTACGATCATAAGGGTACTATTCATGGTAAAAGCATGCGGGTTTTACATCAAGTCAGAAGATAGTTAACGGCTCATGAATTTAGGGACTTTTGCAATTTAGGTACTTATACAATTCAAATCAACAAAGGCAACAAAGGCAACATTCGGGTCCAAACAATCAATCATGACTTGTGTTCATTTTACTTTCAAATAGCATGTATCCCCCTCGCGGGTTTTAAAATCATTCAAAACAATTACAAAAGCGAGGCTATAGACTCACCTTGAGTAATAGCAGAAGCAAGATGACCTTCGACGATAGTTGATGCCCGATAAACACAAAACCGCAACCTATCAAATAAGGTGCGTTTATTAATAATAAACTCGAATATAATCTGTAGAAACTAGAAGGGGGGGGGGGGGGTTGAATAGTTTCTCTTCTATTAGTCGCCTAATTAAAATTACTTTCAAGTAGGTTTGTATCAAAACTATCTTTTACTTGAAGCTAAGTTGCATAATGATTAGGTTCAATTAAAATGCATTAGCAATGGTAATAGGTAAGTATAATGATAATGAAATAAGTAAAGAGTAAGGAAAGAGACAACCTAGTGACAAGACACCAACATTTATAGTGGTTCGACAACGAGGCTCTACCCTCGTTTCTACTCCACTCCTCGAGTACACCTACTTGAGATTTCCACTATATCCACAAGCTCCCTTCTTGGCGGAGAAAGCCTTACATCATCGCTTACATTATTTTCCGACACTAAGCTAAATGTCGAGACCTAATCATTAGCTAGGACCAATCTACACAACGTTGCCTACTTCACAATTTAACGACACAAGGCTAGATGTCGAGTTCTAATCTCAAGGTAGAACCAATCTTCACGACGTTGCCTACTTCACCATTTTACGACACAAGGCTAGATTTCGAGTTCTAATCCAAAGCTAGAACCAATCTTTACGACTCTTCACTTTGAAGCTAAGTGAGAACTTCACACAACACAACTACTAATCACTTTCAAGTTTAGTGAGAACTCACAAGACACAACCACGTCACTTTATAGTTTAGTGAGAACTACTACGCAAAACTATTACAACTCAACTAGACATATCCAAGTACACACATGTAGCTTGGATCTACACAACACAAATCCAAGCAAACACATATGCAATGGATGTACACAACAAATCCAAGTATTCATAAATAGTTTGGATGAACACAACTAGTCCAAGTATTCATAAATACAAATGGATCAACAAAAACAAAAAGGCTAACATGATGAACATGACTAATTCATGGATTCATCTTTATCACAACACTAGTGAGTGAGTGATCTTCTCATTGGACAAGGTAAGGGAGGGGATCAAGAGGATAATCATATGTAAACATAGTTAACACATTAAGTGATCATTTACTAATGATTATGCTGTAGAAAAGAGAAAGGGGGTGAGAAAAACGTCCAAGAGGCTTGTTGGAAAATGAGATTTGATCCACTATTTATAAAAGACAAAGTCCAACGGCTAGCTGGGCGCGGATCCTTAACTAGCCGGCGGTTCCATATCGCTAAGGAACCGCCTAGCCATTTAAGGTACCACCCAGTAGAGTCCGCTCCCTTTTTTGTTTTTTAGTGGGGTAGGGATATCTGAGGTTTTTTAAACCTTCAAAGGATAATCTTATGGCATATGGAATATGCCATTTTTAAATTTACATTTTCCATTTTAATAAAACATTTTCTTAAAAAGAAAGTTTATTAAAAAATCTTTTGTCATATTAACAAAAGTGAGTTTTAAGGATAATCACTTTGATGATCACTAAGTATGATTAAGAAAAGTTAGTAATATGATTATTACCTTGATGATAGTGTTAGTTAAATAATTCGTTTTGTGTTTTACACTAAATGTGTTGTATAGTTTGTTGTGATCAAAACTAAGAAAGATTAGTTAACACTAATAATGTTTTTAGGCATCACTTGCATTAACAATCTCCCCCTTTTTGATTACGACAAACTATAAACTCATTTACGTAGAAACACAAAATATCGAATTATTAACGAGTTTATCACTATCATTTCTCCCCCTTTGTCGTAGCAAAAAGGTAAGCACAAGTCTTTGAAGAGAACAGGACTTTGTTAGTAGCTCCCCCTTGGTGGTTGCTCCCCCTTGCTTGGGGCACCAAGTGTATGAGCTAAGGTGACATGCTACACAAAGGTTAGTAGAAAGGAAAGAAACACCAATGTATATATGATCACTACCTACTAAGTAACTTGAGAGGGAGAAGAAGAAGAAATCTCAAATTAGAAGCAAGTATTTGCTAAGTATGTCCAAAGAGGTAAATGAAAAAATCAAGGTTCAATTGGTGGAATGGAGGTAGAAAAGAAACATCCAACCAATGAAGATGATAAATTTGTCAAGGGGTTAAAATTTAGAATTGATGGAATCACCCATAAATAATTGTAAAGATTAACCACGATCAACTCAAAAGGAAGAGAGAAAGATCAAATAAAGAAAACAAACACAACACAAAGATTTCATATTACATAAATATGAAAAAAATACAAACAAAGTAGATAGTCATACACACAATATGAGTATCTAAAGCAAAAGATATGGAAAATAAACCACAAAGCATAAGCTAGTCTAATAGTGATAATTTTCCAAGATTGCTTAAAAACACTAATGACTCTAAAACAACTAAAGTTTTATTGACTCCAAGGGAGTGTAGCCCTTTAGTTGGAAAAATAAGACGACGATGCATCATTCGAAGTTTTGTCCACGGGAACGAAAACTTTGAGAGGAGGTCGAGTGAAGAGGAATTCAAGAAAATTTAACTTCTGATACACATGAGCAAGTTTAATTTGTTGAAATCGACAACAAGCACACGAGGATCCATGATGTAACACAAATTCGGTTGATGGGGGAAGGCCATCACATCTAGGGCTTGGTGGTGGTGAGGAAAGTGGGTAAGAAATGTTTTCACAATGCCTTGTGAGGCTTGGGAAGGTTGAAAGGTCATTGAGTTGAGGGGTGTCAAAAGGTTTTGGTGGTGGGGGGAGATTTTCCTTTTCTCCGGTGATGGGGTTAATGGAGTAGGTCTCATTCCAATACTTGATTGGAGAGAAGGTAGGGTTCTTGGGTGGTTTGGATGAAGAGGGTTCATTTTTCTTGATCCAAATAGGTCTAACCGAGATTTTCGGTTTCTTAGAAAGCTTGGATGAGGAAGCTTTGGGTGAGGAGGTCTGTGACAATGAAATGTCAAGGTTATGAAAGGAAGAGTTAGGCATTGTTGAGGTGTGAGAATGAAATCTCAAGGTGTGGGTATAAGAAGAAAGTAGAAAAGGCAAAGGTTTGAAAATCAAATGTAAAGTGTCAAGGAATGTTTAGCCAAATTGAGTAAACATGGAATCTTGACAGGGGATAGGTTTATGAAGAAAGGCCAAAAAACGAGCCAAAATTTTGCTTTTTTGTCCGCAGTACCTTATAGGGACCGGCGGTTCCTTATCACTGAAGGAACCGCGCGACTTTAGTGAGCCGCGTGCAGTGGACTTGAAACCTTGATTTTCCAGGGTTTTGAGAAATACTAAGACTTTTTCAAAAAAATTCAAATCTTGGAATTTGACCTCTATTAGCACTAAGTTATGCTAGGGTTGCCTAAAGCAACACATTCACAAAGAATGTCTTTAAAAAGGGTGACAAAATATTTGGATAACATTTTGAACCAATTTTTGTCAAGTTTTAGAGGTTGTGATAGATTTAGGTTCAATTTTAATTTAGAATTAAAGTTGATTAATGTGCACATAAAGATAGAAACACATAATGCTAAGTCCATAATTTATTCTCATAAAACACTCATGAAAGAGATACATAAAGAAAATAAAGAAAAACAATTAACTATCTAAAAACAAAACTAACTTAAAAAAACTAGGTCTTGATTAGGAGTCTTCCTTTGCTTGGTTTAAAGAAAAACTTGCTAGGGAAAATCATCATTTATCTCCTAGGAGGATGATTGGCAAAGAGACTCAACAAAAAGCTTTGCAACTCTATGTGAGCCCCAATCATCTCCATTCTAAGGATATCAATGAGATAGAAGTTGTTGAGGCAACAAGGGCAATTAGTGCCATTGTGCATGAAATACCCATAAAAGCTAGGATCACCCAAGGTTGGAGTGTTTGAGGGAGGTGGAGGTGGAGGAGGCATGTTCTCCAAGGGTGATGTGGGTGAGTGTGGAGGTATGCTCTCCAAGGGTGAAAAGGGTGAGTTTGGAGGGGCAAATGGTGAAGTTACCAAGGTATCATCAAAGTCATTCACAATGGGAATGCTTTGGATGGGTTGTGGTTGGGTAGTCACATCCAAGAGATTACTTGGAGTGAAGGGTGAGGAAAGCTCATTCATCCTATATTGGAATGAAGAAGAGGTGGAACCATGAGAATGGTTGGTACCATGGGTAGAGGTAGTCTTGCATAGAGCAAGAGGTGGTGAGGTTGATGAAGAAATGAGAATTAGGACAATCTCATTCTTGGGTGTGTGAAATGGTGAAGAGTTAGGTTTAGGCATTTTAATCTTAATCTTAAGATATTTCCTTGAGGTGGAGGTTTTGGATGAGTTTGAGCTTCTTGTAGAAACCATGGTTGAAATGAGAGGTTTAAGGTTTAAGGAAGAATGGTCTGATGTGTGAAGAACATGGCTAACAAGGTGGGTTTAAAAGGGTGAGGGGATGATCCAAACTAGTAATGGGTTAAAAACATTTTATGTGAACAATGAATTTAGCTAACCTAGTTTAGGAAATGTGTAGGTTTTTGCAAAGAATCAAGCAAGGTTTACACAGATTAAGGAAAACAGTGTAAAGCAAAGATTCTGTCGGACACGGTAGTCGGCGGTTCCTTATCCAGGGGCGGCGGTTCCTTATCAATAAGGTACCGCGGGTCGATATGGAACCGTGACCAGTGGTGTTCAAAAATGGTACTTCCTCAAAGTTTTGTTAGCCCAAATTTTTACCAAAGGATTTTCAAGCCAAAGTTAACTACTGACCAAAATCTAGGAAGCTAACTAACACATAGGATGCACAAAGCTATGCAAATCATAATCACAATGGCATAGTCAATCATTTAAGATAAATAACAAATAATCCAAACAAGTAGAATTTAGTTAATACACCACCAAGAAAAAAAATATTCAACATTACATGTTTACCAACATGTATTCTTTGAAACACTTCGAAGTCTTCACCTTCTTTTCTTGCCCAATCCCTTGATTATATTCCCCAAATACTTGAATCCCTTCCTTGACTCAACCCGATGTTCATGCAATTCACCTCGATTCCTAAGATTTTCACGGTAGACATGCTCCATGTTGAGATCTTCTGGTACTTCACTAGAGGAATAATGAGGTGGGGGAGCTAAGTCTTCAAGTCCATCCATGAATGAGTTTGAGGATGGGTGGTAATTACTCGAAGAGTTGAAGTGAGAACTAGAACCTATGCCATCACCATCACTTGTTGGCATATAGGTGTCCTCATCATCCGTCTCTTGATGATCGGATTTTCGCGAACCTCGATCACTTCTAGGGTTTCTTGCATATACCTCTTGAATAGGTAACATAACCCGATGAACCGGGTGAAAGCGAGAAAGGTCGAGGTGGTGAAAGTCATGAGCAACCCTTTTGAAAAGGCGAGTAAGAAGCATAGCATAGGGAAGGTTGGTTTTGGGCTTTGAAAGGGCATAATTTATTCGTCGAGCGATATAGAATGCCAAATTGTACTTGGTTGATGTAAAGATGCAACACAACATATGCACCATACAAGCCGGGATATGATCTCGGTTTCCACCAAGACAAAATACATTCTCCCTAAGGATATTTGCCCATTGGACCATAAAATCCTTAAGGTCGCTAGAGAGCACTTCATAGCGATTCACATTTCGCACATTAGAATGAAGGCTTCTCACAACGTTTCCATCACGTTCTTTCGAAATGATGTCAAGGATAAACTCCGGATCAATTTCGGCGTGGTCATTTGGAGGTTTATCATAGGATTCCAAGAGAGCATCAAGTCTCCATTTATCCGTGAAACGACAAGTGCCTTCATATGGCACACCAAGAATTTCACCAAAATTTTCGAGAGAGTATTGAATCATTTGATCATTCAACAAGAATCGAATGAAGATTTCGCCATTGTATTCAAACATGGAGTAAGTGCTAAAGAATTCTAGAAGAAACAAGTGGTAAATATCTTCTTCTATGTTGAGCAAGAAATCAAACCCCGAAAGCTCAAACATAGATTGGATATAGTCATAACCCGTTATTCCCTCATCAACAACTCTACCCTCATGGAAACATCGAGTAGAAAGGGATGAAAAGGAGTTTCGAAGTTGAGTGGAAGCAATGGTTTGGGAAGTGTTTGGCATGTATTGTTTAGTAAGTTGATGATCCTTTTGGTATTGTGAAGGCATGATTAGTACCTAAATAAAAACACAAGAAAATATTTATCCAATCACTCATATGAAAAATAAAATCAAAAATCAAAATATGAGAATATGTTATATCAATTTCTTGACAAACAAAGGATTGAATCCATATCATTCTTCATGTTCACAATGTATCTATTCCATAATTAACCAAGAACATATGAACTATGTTGGATCAACAATGGATTAGAACATTGGTTTTTCAAAACAAGGTTTTTAGGTAAGCATTAACAATGCAACTACCTATTTGTTCATGGGTTCATCTCAATTCCATCTTTTAACCAAAATCATTTAGCCAAAATTCAGATTTGTTCTACAAGTGGGTTTTAGTGAAATCTTAATGAATATGAACCTAAGGAATCATAGTAAAATAACCATGTCAACCCATATTCCTATTAAGCTTCTAATTCAATTTCAAATTTAAAAATCCCCAATTATGAAAGGATGAACCCTAGAACAAAATAGATGAAATTGAAAGAAAGTACTTACAATTAATTGATGTTTGATGAAGGATGAGTGAAACCTACAACTTGGAATCAATTAATTTGAGTGATTGAAGGTTTTTGAAGCTTCAACAATGGTGGAAAAGGTGGAATCCGTCGGCTGTGTGTTTATGGGAGAGAGAGGGTTTGGTTTGAAAAAGGTTATTTTAATAAAACTGGTGCTCTGACAAACTTTACTGCCCGCGGTACCTTATCGATAAGGAACCGCAGGTTTGAGCCGCCAGAGATAAAGAACCGCCTACAGAGGCTGGTTTTTATCAATGAAATACGCTAAAATTTTGAAAACCAAGTTTTTCTAAAATACTTAAAAATAAATCTTAAACCTTTTAGAATATCAGTGGATCATCATAACACTAAGCAATATGCCTTAATGAAGGATACGAGTTGAATCGAGATCGAAAAGAACCGAAACGGACAAACGACTACTCGTAGCGAAAAAGCAAAGTGGAGAGAAGTCAAGGGAAGTGAATCAAGACTAAAATCAATGCTCAATGGATTATTGACAATCTTCAAATCGTGGAGACGAAGAGCTTGTGTCATATATAGTGGTTTAAGACGTGCCTTTTCGGCGAGGTGTTAAACGGCTTTGGTAATGAACAGTCACAAAGCAAATATTGATGCATAGACTAAGATCACTTTCAATAATAGTCTTAGTTTAAACCAAAATATGAGCAATGTATTAATTCACTTTCTCTCCCACAAAGGGCCTACTAACCGTATGGGTGCAAACCATGGAAATCATGCTTGATACTTTAAGGTACTACTAACTCACTCTACATCACCATAGTGAGTCAAGTATCCAAGCAATTAAGGTTTGAGAGGATAAAAGAAAAGAATCACAAACCACAAACAAATGTCAAGGCAAGGATGCCAAGAACAAGCACATAGTCAAGTAATGATCAAAAGAATGATCAAAGGGCATGTGGAAGAACGAAAGCGTACCTTGGCCACAAAGAGCAATCCATCAAGGAATCAATGCAATGCCCAGAAATGGCTATGATGAGTACTAAGTCTTCAAGGACTAGTATCATTCCCAATCATCTTGATATCGTCATTCAAAGATGTTGAAGATCAATGAAGATGAGTCTTCTATAAGTGCAAGTAACTCAATCCACAACCAATTAAATGATTGATCTTCATGAGTACCTACACAAAGCAAGATGCAAACTAGTAGATACATTTCAAGAGTAGATCTAAAATGCATAAAGGCTACTAATCTAAGAGGGATGCAATATTACCAATTAAAAGACCTATTTTCCAAGAAAAAATTGTTTTGACCAAAGAGAAACTTTAGTACAACTTGACCTTCTAATTTGAGGAGACAATGGATCGATCCAAGTTTTAAAGTACAATATACTTCAAAGATATTGAGTGACCATCACTCTGATACCAATTGTAGAAACTAGAAGGGGGGTTGAATAGTTTCTCTTCTATTAGTCGCCTAATTAAAATTACTTTCAATTAGGTTTGTATCAAAACTATCTTTTACTTGAAGCTAAGTTGCATAATGATTAGGTTCAATTCAAATGCATTAGCAATGGTAATAGGTAGGTATAATGATAATGAAATAAGTAAAGAGTAAGGCATGAGACAACCTAGTGACAAGACACCAAGATTTATAGTGGTTCGACAACGAGGCTCTATCCTCGTTTCTACTCCACTCCTCGAGTACACCTACTCGAGATTTCCACTATATCCACAAGCTCCCTTCTTGGCGGAGAAAGCCTTACATCGTCGCTTACATTATTTTCCGACACTAAGCTAAATGTCGAGACCTAATCATTAGCTAGGACCAATCTACACAAGGTTGCCTACTTCACAATTTAATGACACAAGGCTAGATGTCAAGTTCTAATCCAAAGCTAGAACCAATCTTCACGACTCTTCACTTTGAAGTTAAGTGAGAACTTCACACAACACAACTACTAATCACTTTCAAGTTTAGTGAGAACTCACAAGACACAACCACATCACTTTATAGTTTAGTGAGAACTACTACATAAAACTATTACAACTCAACTAGACATATCCAAGTACACACATGTAGCTTGGATCTACACAACACAAATCCAAGCAAACACATATGCAATGGATGTACACAACAAATCCAAGTATTCACAAATAGCTTGGATGAACACAACTAGTCCAAGTATTCATAAATACAAATGGATCAACAAAAACAAAAAGGCTAACATGATGAACATGACTAATTCATGGATTCATCTTTATCACAACACTAGTGAGTGAGTGATCTTCTCATTGGACAAGGTAAAGGAGGGGATCAAGAGGATAATCATATGTAAACATACTTAACACATTAAGTGATCATTTACTAATGATTATGCTATAGAAAAGAGAAAGGGGGCTGAGAAAAACGTCCAAGAGGCTTGTTGGAAAATGAGATTTGATCCACTATTTATAGAAGACAAAGTCCAATGGCTAGCTGGGCGCGGATCCTTAACTAGCCGGCGGTTCCATATCGCTAAGGAACCGCCTAGCTATTTAAGGTACCGCCCAGTAGAGTCCGCTCCCTTTTTTGTCTTTTAGTGGGGTAGGAATATCTGAGGTTTTTAAACCTTCAAAGGGTATTCTTTGGCATATGAAATATGCCATTTTCAAATTTACATTTTCCATTATAATAAAACATTTTCTTAAAAAGAAAGTTTATAAAGTGATGTGGTTGTGTCTTGTATCGACGTTTTATACAAGTATTCCACCCACCACCGTTAAGGGAGTAAGGAGTTTTCTCGGCCATGCCGGCTTCTATCGACGTTTTATACAAGACTTCTCAAAGATAGCTCGGCCTATGACCTATCTTTTGGAAAAAGAGACTCCTTTCATCTTTTCGGATGAGTGTATTCAAGCCTTTGAGATGCTTAAAAAGAAATTAACCGAATCTCCAATATTAGTTGCCCCGGATTGGGACCTACCTTTTGAAATTATGTGTGATGCTAGTGATTATGCGGTAGGTGCGGTTTTGGGGCAACGTAAGTCAAAACATTTCTTGCCTATACACTATGCAAGTAAGAATATGACGGATGCTCAAACAAAGTACATTACAACGGAAAAGGAGTTACTTGCCGTTGTGTATGCTTTTGAAAAGTTTAGACCATATCTCGTCTTGTCTCAAACCATAGTGTATACGGACCACTCGGCTATCAAATATCTTCTTAATAAACAAGATTCTAAGCCGAGGTTGCTCTGGTGGATTCTCCTCCTTCAAGAATTTAATGTCAAAATTCTAGACAAAAAAGGAGCCGAGAATCTCTCGGCCGATCATTTATCTCGACTTGATAATCCTCACCAAAGCGATCGAGAGAACAAGGAAATCAATGAAACATTTCCTCTCGAGACACTTGGTATGATTGCTTTTCGTGGTGATGATAGTACCCCATGGTTTGCGGATATCACAAATTACCATGCGGGGAAGTTTGTGATCAAGGGTATGTCGTCCCAACAAAAACGAAAGTTGTTCAAGGATATATCCTATTACTTTTGGGGCGACCCCTATTTTTTTCGTGTGTGCGCGGATCAAGTGATTCGTAGGTGCGTGTTTGGCAAAGAAGCTCAAGATATCCTTAAATCTTGTCATGAGGGACCCACCGGGGGACATCATGGTGCCAACGCCACCACGAAGAAAGTCTTTGATGCCGGCTTCTTTTGGCCTTCCATATATCGTGATGCCCAAGACTTGATCAAGACTTGTGATGCTTGTCAACGTCAAGGAAAGAACTCACAAAGGGATGAAATGCCTCAAAATATTATCCAAGTTTGTGAAATCTTTGACATGTGGGGTATCGATTTTATGGGGCCGTTTCCATCTTCGAAAGGAAATAAATACATTCTCGTAGCCGTGGACTATTTGTCTAAATGGGTCGAAGCTAAGGCTTTGCCCACGAATGATGCTCGAGTTGTGGTGAACTTTTTGAAACAACTCTTTGCTAGGTTTGGAACTCCGCGGGCTATTATAAGTGATCGTGGGACCCATTTTTGTAATGAACAATTTGAAAAAGTTCTAAAGAAATATGGTGTCACTCATCGACTTTCTACGGCTTATCACCCTCAAACGAGTGGTCAAGTGGAGGTTTCAAACCGGGCTCTTAAAAGGATTTTGGAGCATTCTATTGGAGAAAATCGCACTTCATGGTCGGATAAATTGGACGATGCATTGTGGGCTTTCCGTACGGCTTACAAGACGCCAATTGGTTGTACACCATTTAGGTTGGTCTACGGAAAATCATGCCACTTGCCAATTGAACTCGAACATAAGGCGTATTGGGCTCTTAAGCATTGTAACTTTGATTTAAGGACCGCGGGTGATCATCGCAAGGTTCAATTAAATGAACTAAGTGAATTAAGGGATCAAGCTTATGAAAATTCTTTGATCTATAAAGAGAAGACTAAGAGGATTCATGATTCTAAGATCAAAAACCGCATTTTCAATGTTGGTGATCAAGTCGTCTTATTCAACTCTAGACTTAAGATTTTCTTGGGCAAGCTTAAATCCCGTTGGTCCGGATCATTCACCATTGCACAAGTTTTCCCTTATGGCACCGTTGAGCTAGCTCAAAAAGACGGGCCTAACTTTAAGGTGAATGGTCATCGTGTGAAACACTACTTTGGAGGGGACATACCTACGGAGGTTGTCCCGGATCTTCAAACTTTCCCTAAGGACCAATGAATGCGGGGATCGAGTCGAGCTCATGACTCGGTGAACAAACACGAGGTGCCTTGTGGGGGAGTCCCATACATTCTATCTTCTTTCTATTTTCTAACACTAATAAGGCTTGATCTTTCAAGCTCGTGCTCGTGTTTTGTTGTGTTGTTGTGAATCTTAGGTATGACCCTTTTCATTGAAGACTCTCGTGTTCGGTTTTTGCCGGTCCACTTGATCTTCCCACTCTTTGAATGCCAAAAAGGGGCACACTCTTTACCCTTTGATTTTTATCGACTAACGTTTTATCTTAAGGCATAATTAATAAACGGCTTATAGATTTGCGTGCTCTTTCTATGTTAGGATTTTGCATTAGACTCTTCGTGTTTTAGCAAGGGGGTGTTACTCTTGAGCTAAGAAACATTGAGGACAATGTTTGGTTTTAGCATGGGGGAGTCAATCGATATAATCGCTTGCAATTGCTTTTGTCGTGTCCAAACGCATTATTTTTCTCATTTTTCAATAAAATTTTAAATTTTTCGTGTTATCTTTAAGTTTTAATAATGAAAATAAGTGCTTTTGACACAAATGTAGGCTTTCTGTTGGTGAAAATAAAGATAGTTTTTGACTCGACTCGGTTTTTAACCTTAACTTTTCCTTAACGTATTTGAATTAAGTTTTATTAGGCTTTTATATAGGGATCTTTAAAACGCGAAAGTCTTAATTCATACGAGTTAAGAACAAGAACTTTTCGCAAGTTCCTATAAATGATCCTAGAAAGTCGATTATCAAGGGAACTTTAAAATGCAAATTCTAAAACTTGAAAAAGTATAAGAAGATGCAAGATCCTATAGATGACTTGAAAACCCAAAACTTTGATTTAATAGGCTAAGTATCCATTGATTTCACATTTTTGAAATTTTACAATATGGAGAACAAGAGATGATAGAGTTCAATCATAAGTTTCTAAAATTAACTCTTCTTTCTGCAAGTATTTTTGTGTTTGATTTAATCTCCTCGTATTTACTTTCCACGCTTGAATAATAATTGCTTAATAAATGAAGTTTTTAGCGGTTTAGGCTTGATATCTTAACTCGTAACTCCTTCTTTTTCTTCCCTTGTAATTAAAGTGAGAACACATTAAGGGTGTCAGCGTCATGGACTTTTGATCATAGGATTGTGAAAATTTGGCTTACTATACATATCATATTAATAAAGAAGAATAAATAAAAACATGTTCTCTAGGATCCTTCGGGTGGGAGTCATGTAGCACTAACCTTGTCATTAGAGCCTTAGGGTGTATGGCGAGGGGACGTGTTGAATAAAAATTGCTTCATCGTCAAGATCCGTAAGGTGGGATGGTGATGTCAATTCTCTTATTTTTGTCCAAGGAGCCTTCGGGTGTGGATTTTAAATAAGGAGCACAATTGCATCTTAAAGAGCCACAAGGTGTTATGATGTAGTTGTTGCTAACTCCATAAATAAGGTCATAATTGACTTTGGAGGTTTTTATTTTTGCTTTTAAGTAGCCATATTAGCCAAATTTCGGGTCCGGGATTTATCCCTCAAATCATGTTAAGTTATCCTTGATGTGGGCTTTCTTTAGTGACAACGATTTTTGAAGTCGAGGTTAGGTTTTGAGTGTTGAGTTTACACCGTTCTTGCCTTCATTTTTGGACTAATAAATATCAAAATAAAGTCAAATGAGCCTTTGGGTGAATGACAAATAAAATCTAGAGATACAATTAGGAATAATAGGAGATTGAGTTTAACACAAATTACTTGTATGAGTTGGTTTAATTTTGGGGCTTATGATTGACAATGATCTTGTTTTTGCACTTGGCATGGAAAAGTGAAAAGTCGGGGACGATGCATCTCTTTGAGTTTTATGATCCTTAAAGTTATTTTTCAAATAATGAAAGCAATACATTATGTCTTTGCAAAATAAAGTAGAAAAAGTTGAATATAACTGTAGTTTATAGTTTTATTTTATCATTGCGTGAGGACACGGCAATTGCTTACCAAGGGGGAGTTTGATATGAGCTTTTATACTCATATCATTTGTATCTATAAACAATCAATATATGCAATAAATGTATCAAAAATGCCTTGTATATGTGTGTTTTGTTGTTTCATGTGTGTAGGTACCAAAGATCGCAAAAACCGGCAAAACCGACACAAGTTTGAAGAAAAGATCGACAAGGCCAAGATTCGAGCTCGACTTTAGTGGATTTAATCTTTTATGAAGCTAATGGGCAAGTGGGACCCACATTTGGGGAAATGGGCTCAGAAGCCCATTTTAGATTCAAGATAATACTATGCTTTGTTTGAAAGTCCAAATGGCCCAAATGGCAACCTATGTACACGGATGGAAGTATGTAGCCCAATAACATTTGCTAAAACAAACGAATTGGACTCAAAGTCCAATTCATTATCAAATTGGGACAAATTTAGACGAAGGAAGTTAATCTTTGGGCCCTTGAACCCATTAGGGTTTGGTTATTTACAAACACTTTGAGAGTTATTAACTCATTTTTCAGTCAACGTGTACACACACATTTATTCTCACCCACTTCACACGTTTTTCCCATTCACACACAAATTAAATAAACCTTCGTTACAACCTATGTCTTTCTTCCCCATAACCCAAATAATAAACAGTGACATAATCTACTGTTCACCAACCCTAATTCAAAATAAACTCAACAAAAATTGGGGTTTTTCACTCCCACGTGCGATTCACACTTTGGGGAATTAAATCCCCAAAGTTTCGGAAGGCAGAAGTGGAAGGAACAAGCTACGTGGCAAAGGATTATTGGAGACAACACCTCATCCTCCTCAATCAGCCTATCATAAGAGGACAAATCAGCATCAAACTAACACAACTAGCACAAACGGATGCCACGTTGGCAATCCGTGTGCTAGTTGTGTATTTTCAGCCATACGATGAAAACAAACAAGAGAGAGAAAGAAGAATAGATGATCTAAGGGCCAATATGAATATGGAATATGCTATTGAAGATTCGGATATTCTTCCTCAACAGCCTTTGGGATGGCTATAAAAATCCTCTTTCTTCCTGTAATTCATTCATTCCTTTTTCTAGCACTGTTATAATGTTTAATTATAGTTAGAACTTTGTATTTTTCTAAATAATGTAATGTTAGATTGATCAATAAAAAGTTATTTTGAGTTTAATATTCTCTTGGTTTGGGTTTTAATATTTCTGAGTTAAAGTAACTTTCAATTTTCTGAGTACAATTTAATATTATAATCGATAAATTTGTTCATTAAGCTTGAATAATAGCTTTACTGGATGAATATGTTAGAGAAAGGGATTATTAATTATTCTCACTGAATAATTAAAAGATATATATAAAAAAGAGGCAGTTCGAGTTACCGTACTTGGTTCATTATACGAATCTGATGGTCGGTTCGAGGTTGATGGTATTGATGGTGAATGGTGGTTCGTTTGGTGGTTTAGTTTCGGGTTCATAAGGAAGCTCAGCGCTTTCCTTCGTCTCAAAGGAATACTTCAAAAGGTTTTAAATCCTTTACTTATTTTCGTGTTTATCTTTTAGTTTAATTGTTTTCTGAATGCTTGAGTGATTTAGTGATAACAAGTTTTAGATTTAAGATTAATCTGAATTTAAATATAATTAAGATTGTTATTTTACTTATTATGTTGATGCTGAATGTTTTCTAATCTGATGTTAAATTGAGAGTAATTAGTTGACTATTTTGGTTAAGTGTTAAATTTCAAAAAAATCTGCTAATGTATTTTGTTCCTTATATCAACCTACTGCTTATTTTTTTAGATGCGTAGGAACTGTATCTGCTCTGTTAAGGTTACGATTTATGCGTAGGTATTGCGTAGGTATTGTGTCGGATCTATGATAAGTTCGCTTATGCTAGCTGATATAGAATTCATAAAAGTTGATTAATATCTGCTATAGCTTAATAGGTTCTATAGCCTGCTGAATCTATGTTTTGACTTTGTTATGCGAATAATTTATGTTATAGTCAGCTTAATGTTTTGATAACCTGATGGAATTGGCTTTTAACTGATTTTTTTATGATCTGTTTTAATAATATAGAACAGCTTAATCTCATTGTTTGATTCAGTTTGTGGTTTATATATTGTGAGTTATACAAAGCTTTCAGAATCCACTGGTCTGAAAAGCTCATTAGTTGATATACTTATCAACTTTTCATATAATTTGTGAGAAAAGTCACCTCCTGTGACTGAAGAACTTATCTGTTCAAAAAGAAATAATAACCAAAAAGATATGTCCGAAGTGGGTCTCGACCTCGAGACCTTTCGTTTGCATTACCAGCGTGTTAGCCAACTGAGCTAACTGGCTCTTTTGGTTAACTTTCTTACTGATTTATTAATATAGTTTAGTTGATTAGCTGGCAGCTTAAATATAAATAGATTTATTTAACAGTTTTAATTTTTAGAATAATTGTTAGTTTATAAAATTTCGTTTTAAATAGTTTTAATAATATAAAAAAATAATAATGTTTTCATAAATTTTAAAATCTTAATTAGATTTCAAATAATTAGAATTTTGTTAATTTAAATTTAAAGAAAAATGATTTCAAAAATAGAATTTGTTTAATAAAAAAGTAGATTTTAGTTAGATTTTAAAAAAAAAGTGTAAAAGTCATTTTTATTAAATAGATTAATTTTCATAGATTATTAAAGAGCTTAAAGTTTAAATAGTTTTAATTTTAAGTAATTATTTCTAGATTAATTAATTTGGGGATTTACGATTCATGCACTTTAGGATTAAATTAGTTTTAAAATTGGTAGATTTAATTTTTAGTTTAAAAACCGAAACAAATTCAAATCGATTGTCCAAATCAAAACAAAAACGTCTCAAATTCATAAGATCTTCGTGTACAATGAACTTGTTTCATCACGTGTTTAATTGAATTCGTCTTTGGTAATATTAGACTATTACTTTTTCGTAAAGGTAATTTTCTAATTTACCCTATACCGTATCTAATTATCACTAAACTATCACGATCACATCAAAAATTTTGGCGCCGCTGCCGGGGATCTTGTGTACGATTCGTTTTCGTGGAGATTTGTTGATCGTTGATTTGAAGACCCTTTCCGTCCTCGGAAAGTTTTGTTACTTTTCTATTATATAGTATGTATCATTTTTCTCGTTTTTTGTGAATAATATATTGTATTACGTAGAACAATAAATTTACATACTTTTCAAATAAGGCCTTAGTTAGGATTTCATCACCTAGCTATTGTAGTCGAATCCAAAACAAAAATAAAGGCAAAATAGATAAATACTAATAAGAAGTTTGAACTCGATTTATACAAACTATAAGGTGGGTATAAGGCGACGTGCTATAAAAGGCCGTCTAAGGAAAAAGGTTTTTAAATGCTTTGTGCCACCTTGTTTCCCCCGCTTGCTTGTGCGTATATTGAGAGGGACAACCAATTATTGGTTTGCCGACTCAAGTAGTAATAAATTTTATTTTTGTAGTTTACTTATTGAGCCTCGAGACGTTTAGGTTTTCACCTATCGTTTCAAAGTCGACCGAGGGTAATTTACTTCCATAGTAGTTATCCTTATTCCTTGTTTTTTATCGATCATTATTGATTGAGAAATACCAAATAAAATACCAAAAATAATCTTCTTCTTGTCTAATTTCTTTTCTCTAATCCTCTAAATTCTCGTCTTTGTAGTGTATGCAATTATGTTCTTCTCGTCTTGTGATTGATTTTAATAGGGTTGAAAATATTCCTCGTAGAAATAGAAATCGTCAACAACGAATAGTGGAACCCGGGCTTCCACCTATTGTTGTAGAGATGGCCGATAACCGAACAATGGAGGAATTGCTCCGTGCACCCACCGAAGGGTATGGGGAAGCAATCGTTGTGCCGGCTATTTTGGCGGATCATTTTGAGATTAAGACGGGTCTTTTATCGCTCATTCGTGCCAACCAATTTCATGGCAATGAGACCGATAGCCCGCATTCTCACATTCGGAATTTTCTTCGAATTACCTCGACTCTCAAGTTTAGAGATGTGCCGAATGACGCGATTAAGCTCATGCTTTTTCCGTACTCGCTCGAGGGTAATGCTAAGCTTTGGTATTAGAAAGAACCACCGGGTTCGATCTTAACATGGGATGATTTAGTGTCTAAGTTTATGGATTACTTCTTTCCACCATCTAAGACAACACACTTTAAGAACGAGATCACTAAATTTGAACAAAAAGTGCATGAATCATTTGGGGTTGCTTGGGAAAGATTTAAAGGTTTGTTAAGACAATGTCCACACCACGGTTTCTCGGAATTGCATCAAATAAATGCTTTTTATAATGGGCTTAATATGATTGAACAAGATTCTTTAAATGCCGCGGCGGGTGGTAATCTTTTGAGAAAAACTCCGAGAGACGCGTGGAGAATAATTGAGGATAAGTCTAGAGCACAATATTCACGAAACACACCGGTTGTTTCCAATGTGAATTCATTAAATCCCGAGATTTCTAGATTGGACTCTAAGATTGACACGATTTTGAATGAGCTTAGGAAGAATCCTCATGGATCCATTAATATGGTTGAGAATGTTTGTGTATCATGTGGTGGAGCACATCCTAATTATGCTTGTTCGACCACGGGGTTTGATCAAGCTAGTGCTTTTGCCGCGACGGGAACTTATGGCTCCAACGGTCAAGTTCCTCGTCAAAATCATGTTGCTCCACCGGGTTTTCCACCGGTTCAAAATAGGTACAACAATGGAAACAATGGGAATAATTTTAACCGTGGTAACCAAGGGAATTATAATCAAGGAAATGGGTTTAATGCTAATCAAAACAATCAAGGTTTTCACAATAATCAAAATGAGTTGTCAAGCTATATCAAGTCAAATGAGGCAAATATGAAAGCTTTTCAAAACAACATTCAAGGGCAAATTAATACTTTGAAACTCGATTTTAAAAATACGATTAAAGGGCAAAACAATAAGATTGAGCTTAATCAACAAAGGCTAGAGCAAAACCAAAATCGTATGCAACAAAGTATGGAACAAAGTCAAAACAAATTGCTTTCGATGTTTGAATCTTTTATGAGTCAACCTTCCTTGTCTTCGGGTGGCTTACCTAGCAATACCAATCCAAACCCGAAGGGTGAGATGAAAGCTATAACCACACGTAGTGGGAAAGCTTTAGACGGACCTTTGCTTCCACATGTGAGTACCTCTCCGGTGAGGGAAGTGGAGCAAGAACCCGAGGTGGTTAAAGAAAAGGAAATTCCTATTCCACCAAAGGTAGACCAATTGCCTATTCCGGAACCCGAGCTTCCGAAGACTAAACCCACACTACCCTGCCCTTCGAGACTTAACCAAGAGAAGCTCCGCGAAAAGTCCAATGCTCAAATGAATACTTTTTTAGAGATGTTTAAGAATCTTTATATTAATATTAGTTTCGCGGATGCATTGCTTTACATGCCTAAGTTTGCTTCGACTATTAAGAGATTGATGAATGATAAAGGGAAATTGGTTGAAGTGTCTACATCTTTAGATGCTAATTGTTCCGCGGTTCTTACACAAAAGCTTCCCAAAAATCTTGGAGACCCGGGCAAGTTTATGATACCATGTGATTTCCCTAATATGGAAGAATGCTTAGCTTTAGCCGATCTTGGTGCTAGCATTAATTTGATGCCTCTTTCCATGTGGAAAAGGTTATCACTTCCCGAGCTTACACCTACTAAGATGACTCTCGAGCTAGCGGATCGATCGATCGCCTGACCAAAAGGTATAGCCGAGGACGTGTTTGTCAAGGTAGGGAAACTCATCTTTCCAACGGACTTTGTGGTTTGCGATTATCCCGAAGATTCTCGTGTACCACTAATTTTGGGAAGACCTTTTTTGATGACGACTAGTGCTTTAGTTGACATGAAAGCGGGGAAATTGACTTTAAGAGTTGATGATGAAAATATCACGTTTGATATTGGTCATATCTCTAAATTTTCTTCCAAGTATTACGAGGAATCAATTAATCAAATCGATGTGATTGATGTTACTTGTGAAGAATATTCTCAAGAAGTGCTTGGATTCTCGGCTTCTTCTAAAAGTGGCAATCCCACTTCATCTAATCCTATTATCTCTTCGGCTAAACCTCCACTCACTCCATTTGAGGGAGGTGACTTCGTTCTTGAAGAGCTTGAGAATAATGGTTATTCAAAAATCTAAAAGGAAATTGATGATTACCTTAGCACACCATTTGATCCTAGTGAGTTTGATAGTGAGAATTTTGATCCCGAGGGAGATATTGCATTGATTGAAAAATTGTTGAATATGGACCCTTTTGAATCACCACCTATGGAATTAAAAGTTGTGAGTGCTAATGAAACTAAAGTGAAAACATCTATTGAGGAAGCACCCGAATTAGAACTTAAGGAACTTCCCACTCATTTGGAGTATGCTTTTCTTGAAGGAACGGATAAATTACCGGTGACTATTGCTAAGGGATTAAAGGAAAATGAAAAGGATGAACTTATAAAAGTGCTTAAGAAACATAAACGGGCCATTGCATGGAAAATCTCCGACATTAAGGGTATAGATCCAAAATTTTGTACTCATAAAATTCTAATGGAGGATGATTATAAACCCGCTATCCAAAATCAAAGAAGGGTCAATCCAAAGATTCATGAGGTGATCAAAAAGGAAGTCACTAAACTTCTAGACACCGGAATGATCTACCCTATCTCGGATAGTCCATGGGTTAGCCCCGTGCATTGTGTTCCAAAGAAAGGAGGAATGACGGTTGTTACTAATGAGGATAATAAATTGATTCCTACTAGACTTGTGACCGGTTGGTGTGTTTGTATTGACTATAGGAAACTTAATGATGCCACTAGGAAGGATCATTTTCCATTACCTTTTATGGATCAAATGTTAGAGAGACTAGCGGGGAATGAATTCTATTGCTTTTTGGATGGATTTTACGGCTATTTCCAAATCCCCATTGGCCCTCGTGATCAAGAAAAGACTACATTCACTTGTCCTTATGGAACATTTGCTTATCGTCGCATGCCTTTTGGACTATGCAATGCTCCGGGGAAGTTCCAAAGGTGTATGATGGCCATTTTCCATGATATGATCGAGAAAACCATGGAAGTCTTCATGAATGACTTTTCGGTTATTGGGGAATCTTTCACTTCATGTCTCTCTAACCTTGAAAGAATGTTGCAACCTTGTGAGGAAACGAATCTTGTGCTTAATTATGAAAAATGTCACTTCATGTGCAAAGAGGGAATTGTGTTAGGACATAAGATCTCTAAGGCCGGTATTGAGGTTGATAGGGCTAAAATCGACGTGATTGCCAAATTGCCTCCACCCACCACCGTTAAGGGAGTAAGGAGTTTTCTCGGCCATGCCGGCTTCTATCGACGTTTTATACAAGACTTTTCAAAGATAGCTCGGCCTATGACCCATCTTTTGGAAAAAGAGACTCCTTTCATCTTTTCGGATGAATGTATTCAAGCCTTTGAGATGCTTAAAAAGAAATTAACCGAATCTCCAATCTTAGTTGCCCCGGATTGGGACCTACCTTTTGAAATTATGTGTGATGCTAGTGATTATGCGGTAGGTGCGGTTTTGGGGCAACGTAAGTCAAAACATTTCTTGCCTATACACTATGCAAGTAAGACTATGACGGATGCTCAAACAAAGTACACTACAACGGAAAAGGAGTTACTTGCCGTTGTGTATGCTTTTGAAAAGTTTAGACCATATCTCGTCTTGTCTCAAACCATAGTGTATACGGACCACTCGGCTATCAAATATCTTCTTAATTAACAAGATGCTAAGTCGAGGTTGATCCAGTGGATTCTCCTCCTTCAAGAATTTAATGTCAAAATTCTATACAAAAAAGGATCCGAGAATCTCGCGGCCGATCATTTATCTCGACTTGAGAATCGTCACCAAAGCGACCGAGAGAACAAGGAAATCAATGAAACATTTCCTCTCGAGACGCTTGGTATGATTGCTTTTCGTGGTGATGATAGTACCCCATGGTTTGCGGATATCGCAAATTACCATGCGAGGAAGTTTGTGATCAAGGGTATGTCGTCCCAACAAAAACGAAAGTTTTTCAAGGATATATCCTATTACTTTTGGGGCGACCCCTATTTGTTTCGTGTGTGCGCGGATCAAGTGATTCGTAGGTGCGTGTTTGGCAAAGAAGCTTAAGATATCCTTAAATCTTGTCATGAGGGACCCACCGGGGGACATCATGGTGCAAATGCCACCGCGAAGAAAGTCTTTGATGCCGGCTTCTTTTGGCCTTCCATATATCGTGATGCCCAAGACTTGATCAAGACTTGTGATGCTTGTCAACGTCAAGGAAAGAACTCACAAAGGGATGAAATGCCTCAAAATATTATCCAAGTTTGTGAAATCTTTGACATGTGGGGTATCGATTTTATGGGGCCGTTTCCATCTTCGAAAGGAAATAAATACATTCTCGTAGCCGTGGACTATTTGTCTAAATGGGTCGAAGCTAAGGCTTTGCCCACGAATGATGCTCGAGTTGTGGTGAACTTTTTGAAACAACTCTTTGCTAGGTTTGGAACTCCGCGGGCTATTATAAGTGATCGTGGGACCCATTTTTGTAATGAACAATTTGAAAAAGTTCTAAAGAAATATGGTGTCACTCATCGACTTTCTACGGCTTATCACCCTCAAACGAGTGGTCAAGTGGAGGTTTCAAACCGGGCTCTTAAAAGGATTTTGGAGCATTCTATTGGAGAAAATCGCACTTCATGGTCGGATAAATTGGACGATGCATTGTGGGCTTTCCGTACGGCTTACAAGACGCCAATTGGTTGTACACCATTTAGGTTGGTCTACGGAAAATCATGCCACTTGCCAATTGAACTCGAACATAAGGCGTATTGGGCTCTTAAGCATTGTAACTTTGATTTAAGGACCGCGGGTGATCATCGCAAGGTTCAATTAAATGAACTAAGTGAATTAAGGGATCAAGCTTATGAAAATTCTTTGATCTATAAAGAGAAGACTAAGAGGATTCATGACTCTAAGATCAAAAACCGCATTTTCAATGTTGGTGATCAAGTCGTCTTATTCAACTCTAGACTTAAGATTTTCTTGGGCAAGCTTAAATCCCGTTGGTCCGGATCATTCACCATTGCACAAGTTTTCCCTTATGGCACCGTTGAGCTAGCTCAAAAAGACGGGCCTAACTTTAAGGTGAATGGTCATCGTGTGAAACACTACTTTGGAGGGGACATACCTACGGAGGTTGTCCCGGATCTTCAAACTTTCCCTAAGGACCAATGAATGCGGGGATCGAGTCGAGCTCATGACTCGGTGAACAAACACGAGGTGCCTTGTGGGGGAGTCCCATACATTCTATCTTCTTTCTATTTTCTAACACTAATAAGGCTTGATCTTTCAAGCTCGTGCTCGTGTTTTGTTGTGTTGTTGTGAATCTTAGGTATGACCCTTTTCATTGAAGACTCTCGTGTTCGGTTTTTGTCGGTCCACTTGATCTTCCCACTCTTTGAATGCCAAAAAGGGGCACACTCTTTACCCTTTGATTTTTATCGACTAACGTTTTATCTTAAGGCATAATTAATAAACGGCTTATAGATTTGCGTGCTCTTTCCATGTTAGGATTTTGCATTAGACTCTTGAGCTAAGAAACATTGAGGACAATGTTTGGTTTTAGCATGGGGGAGTCAATCGCTATAATCGCTTGCAATTGCTTTTGTCGTGTCCAAACGTATTATTTTTCTCATTTTTCAATAAAATTTTAAATTTTTCGTGTTATCTTTAAGTTTTAATAATGAAAATAAGTGCTTTTGACACAAATGTAGGCTTTCCGTTGGTGAAAATAAAGATAGTTTTTGACTCGACTCGGTTTTTAACCTTAGCTTTTCCTTAACGTATTTGAATTAAGTTTTGCTAGGCTTTTATATAGGGAGTTTAAAACGCGAAAGTCTTAATTCATACGAGTTAAGAACAAGAACTTTTCGCAAGTTCCTATAATTGATCCTAGAAAGTCGTTTATCAGGGGAACTTTAAAATGCAAATTCTAAAACTTGAAAAAGTATAAGAAGATGCAAGATCCTATAGATGACTTGAAAACCTAAAACTTTGATTTAATAGGCTAAGTATCCATTGATTTCACATTTTTGAAATTTTACAATATGGAGAACAAGAGATGATAGAGTTCAATCATAAGTTTCTAAAATTAACTCTTCTTTGTGCAAGTATTTTTGTGTTTGATTTAATCTCCTCGTATTTACTTTCCACGCTTGAATAATAATTGCTTAATAAATGAAGTTTTTAGCGGCTTAGGCTTGATATCTTAACTCGTAACTCCTTCTTTTCTTCCCTTGTAATTAAAGTGAGAACACATTAAGGGTGTCAGCGTCATGGACTTTTGATCATGGGATTGCGCAAATTTGGCTTACTATACATATCATATTAATAAAGAAGAATAAATAAAAACATGTTCTCTAGGAGTCTTCGGGTGGGAGTCATGTAGCACTAACCTTGTCATTAGAGCCTTAGGGTGTATGGCGAGGGGACGTGTTGAATAAAAATTGCTTCATCGTCAAGATCCGTAAGGTGGGATGGTGATGTCAATTCCCTTATTTTTGTCGAAGGATCTTTCGGGTGTGGATTTTAAATAAGGAGCACAATTGCATCTTAAAGAGCCACAAGGTGTTATGATGTAGTTGTTGCTAACTCCATAAATAAGGTCATAATTGACTTTGGAGGTTTTTATTTTTGCTTTTAAGTAGCCATATTAGCCAAATTTCGGGTCCTGGATTTATCCCTCAAATCGTGTTAAGTTATCCTTGATGTGGGCTTTCTTTAGCGACAACGGTTTTTGAAGTCGAGGTTAGGTTTTGAGTGTTGAGTTTACACCGTTCTTGCCTTCATTTTTGGACTAATAAATATCAAAATAAAGTCAAATGAGCCTTTGGGTGAATGACAAATAAAATCTAGAGATACAATTAGGAATAATAGGAGATTGGGTTTAACACAAATTACTTGTATGAGTTGGTTTAATTTTGGGGCTTATGATTGACAATGATCTTGTTTTTGCACTTGGCATGGAAAAGTGAAAAGTCGGGGACGATGAATCTATTTGAGATTTATGATCCTTAAAGTTATTTTTCAAATAATGAATGCAATACATTATGTCTTTGCAAAATAAAGTAGAAAAAGTTGAATATAAGTGTAGTTTATAGTTTTATTTTATCATTGCGTGAGGACACAGCAATTGCTTAGCAAGGGGGAGTTTGATATGAGCTTTTATACTCATATCATTTGTATCTATAAACAATCAATATATGCAATAAATGTATCAAAAATGCCTTGTATATGTGTGTTTTGTTGTTTCATGTGTGTAGGTACCAAAGATCACAAAAACCGGCAAAACCGACACAAGTTTAAAGAAAAGATCGACAAAGCCAAGATTCGAGCTCGACTTTAGTGGATTTAATCTTTTATGAAGCTAATGGGCAAGTGGGACACACATTTGGGGAAATGGGCTCAAAAGCCCATTTGAGATTCAAGATAATACTATGCTTTGTTTGAAAGTCCAAATGGCCCAAATGGCAACCTATGTACACGGATGGAAGTATGTAGCCCAATAACATTTTCTAAAACAAACGAATTGGACTCAAATTCCAATTCATTATCAAATTGGGACAAATTTAGACGAAGGAAGTTAATCTTTGGGCCCTTGAACCCATTAGGGTTTGGTTATTTACAAACACTTTGAGAGTTATTAACTCATTTTTTAGTCAACGTGTATACACACATTTATTCTCACCCACTTCACACGTTTTCCCATTCACACACAAATTAAATAAACCTTCGTTACAACCTATGTCTTTCTTCCCCATAACCCAAATAATAAACAGTGACATAATCTACTGTTCACCAACCCTAATTCAAAATAAACTCAACAAAAATTGGGGCTTTTCACTCCCACGTGCGATTCACACTTTGGGGAATTAAATCCCCAAAGTTTCGGAAGGCAGAAGTGGAAGGAACAAGCTACGTGGCAAAGGCTTATTGGAGACAACACCTCATCCTCCTCAATCAGCCTATCATAAGAGGACAAATCAGCATCAAACTAACACAACTAGCACAAACGGATGCCACGTTGGCAATCCGTGTGCTAGGTGTGTATTTTCAGCCATACAATGAAAACAAACAAGAGAGAGAAAGAAGAATAGATGATCTAAGGGCCAATATGAAGATGGAATATGCTATTGAAGATTCGGATATTCTTCCTCAACAGCCTTTGGGATGGCTATAAAAACCCTCTTTCTTCCTGTAATTCATTCATTCCTTTTTCTAGCACTGTTATAATGTTTAATTATAGTTAGAACTTTGTATTTTTCTAAATAATGTAATGTTAGATTGATCAATAAAAAGTTATTTTGAGTTTAATATTCTCTTGGTTTGCGTTTTAATATTTCTGAGTTAAAGTAACTTTCAATTTTCTGAGTACAATTTAATATTATAATCGATAAATTTGTTCATTAAGCTTGAATAATAGCTTTACTGGATGAATATGTTAGAGAAAGGGATTATTAATTATTCCCACTGAATAATTAAAAGATATATATAAAAAAAGAGGCAGTTCGAGTTACCGTAGTTGGTTCATTATACGAATCTGATGGTCGGTTCGAGGTTGATGGTATTGATGGTGAATGGTGGTTCGTTTGGTGGTTTAGTTTCGGGTTCATAAGGAAGCTCAGCGCTTTCCTTCGTCTCAAAGGAATACTTCAAAAGGTTTTAAATCCTTTACTTATTTTCGTGTTTATCTTTTAGTTTAATTGTTTTCTGAATGCTTGAGTGATTTAGTGATAACAAGTTTTAGATTTAAGATTAATCTGAATTTAAATATAATTAAGATTGTTATTTTACTTATTATGTTGATGCTGAATGTTTTCTAATCTGATGTTAAATTGAGAGTAATTAGTTGACTATTTTGGTTAAGTGTTAAATTTCAAAAAAATCTGCTAATGTATTTTGTTCCTTATATCAGCCTACTACTTATTTTTTTAGATGCGTAGGAACTGTATCTGCTCTGTTAAGGTTACGATTTATGCGTAGGTATTGCGTAGGTATTGTGTCGGATCTGTGATAAGTTCGCTTATGCTAGCTGATATAGAATTCATAAAAGTTGATTAATATCTGCTATAGCTTAATAGGTTCTATAGCCTGCTGAATCTACGTTTTGACTTTGTTATGCGAATAATTTATGTTATAGTCAGCTTAATGTTTTGATAACCTGATGGAATTGGCTTTTAACTGATTTTTTTATGATCTGTTTTAATAATATAGAACAGCTTAATCTCATTGTTTGATTCAGTTTGTGGTTTATATATTGTGAGTTATACAAAGCTTTCAGAATCCACTGGTCTGAAAAGCTCATTAGTTGATATACTTATCAACTTTTCATATAATTTGTGAGAAAAGTCACCTCCTGTGACTGAAGAACTTATCTGTTCAAAAATAAATAATAACCAAAAAGATATGTCCCAAGTGGGTCTCGACCTCAAGACCTTTCGTTTGCATTACCAGCGTGTTAGCCAAGTGAGCTAACTGGCTCTTTTGGTTAACTTTCTTACTGATTTATTAATATAGTTTAGTTGATTAGCTGGCAGCTTAAATATAAATAGATTTATTTAACAGTTTTAATTTTTAGAATAATTCTTAGTTTATAAAATTTCGTTTTAAATAGTTTTAATAATATAAAAAAATAATAATGTTTTCATAAATTTTAAAATCTTAATTAGATTTCAAATAATTAGAATTTTATTAATTTAAATATAAAGAAAAATGAATTCAAAAATAGAATTTGTTTAATAAAAAAGTAGATTTTAGTTAGATTTAAAAAAAAGTGTAAAAGTCATTTTTATTAAATAGATTAATTTTCATAGATTATTAAAGAGTTTAAATTTTTAAATAGTTTTAATTTTAAGTAATTGTTTCTAGATTAATTAATTTGGGGATTTACGATTCATGCACTTTAGGATTAAATTAGTTTTAAAATTGGTAGATTTAATTTTTAGTTTAAAAACCGAAACCAATTCAAATCGATTGTCCAAATCACAACAAAAATGTCTCAAATTCATAAGATCTTCGTGTACAACGAACTTGGTTCATCACGTGTTTAATTGAATTCGTCTTTGGTAATATTAGACTATTACTTTTTCCTAAAGGTAATTTTCTAATTTACCCTATACCGTATCTAATTATCACTAAACTATCACGATCACATCAAAAAGTGGTTAGTGGAAAAATAATATATAGTGGGATGGAGGGGAAGTTTTTGCCAATTGTGCATAGTTTTGGTCAAAAATGCAATTAAATAGTTGTAAGGGTAGAAAATGTAAATTGTAAATTTTGAAAATATTTACGAGGCTCGGGTTTCGTAAAAATACTTTTCAAAAGTTAAAACGCACTCAAAATCTGATAATAATATGATCCCGGTTCGACTTAATACGAACTTAAAATAAAAACGTCAAAAATAATAACATCGAGACAACTATTGATAAAACATAAAATCTCAGGCATCCGTCGATATCGTAATCACTAATAATCCTCGCGATTAGTGAAAAGATAAAAATAAGACCTCCAACGTCGGTTTTAAATAAAACCATCAACCGTCATATCATTCAAACTCATCAAAAATTTCAAAATCATTCATAAAATAATATTATATAATATTAAATAATGACCATGGGTTCGGGTTGTCACATCCTACCCTCCTAAAAGAGAGCGACGTTCCGGCGCTCGGCCCCTCTTATGCTCACATTCCATACCTTTAGAACAAAAGAGAACTCTTTTCCTTAAAGAAATCCTCATGCTTCCTTCACGAATTCAAATCCATTCCTAGAATTCTGGTATCTTCACGATATAATTCTTACTATGTTTCAACCCCTTAAGAACTCTTCACAGTTCTCGTCTATGAAATGTAACTTATTTTCAAGTTGAATTCTTTCCCTTATTGTTCCCAAAACAAATTTCACCCTTCATAACAACACCTTATGCATAACCACGTTTCCCAATTTCAAACTCCATCGATTTCCTTTGATTGCCAACATAAATCTTCCGACAACTCTTTGTTACTAATAAAAGATCCTTCACCTATACAATCTTACCAAATATTTGCCAACTTCAGTTCTAATTCATTCATTCAATCCCACCTACATTTCTGCAATACACCGAAAACCTAACTTACGTCCATAACTCACGATCTTTAACCTTCACAAATTGAAGTTCTTTGTGTACCATCAATAGTACAGCCTCATTACTAGCATGATAATCATCGTCATATAAAAATTCCAACAATTCCTATGTCAATCACACACGCACAAGTATACCGTTCGATGTTCTAATCATCCTTTCACTCTGTCCATCAATTTTTGTATATCACGCAGTACTCAACTCACTTTCACCTTTACTCAAATCAGAATATAGTGATTACTTGACTTGTGAGATTCCTTCATCACTAAGTCTTACACTCTCAGCTCAGATATGTTAGGAGTGCTCAATGTACCATGTCTCACTTGACTTTACAACAAAAATCATTTCCATAAGTTTGACAAAATGTTGAAATCACTTACCTTGACATCCTTCTCAAATTAGACCATTAGGTTAAATCTTTCAATATCCTTTCTATCAAGTACACACTTCTTACAATTACCAAAGCTCAAACCTTAGAAGCTTTTTTCTTTTTCTTCCTGATAAGTGCATTAGCTACCACATTCGCCTATCCCGAATGGTAGCGAATCTCGTAGTCATAATCACTCACAGTCATAACCATCAACATACTCAGGTACTCAAAATGTATAACTGGTAATCCTCTACTCATTTCCTTTATCATCCCAGGAAATTAATTATGAAGCAAACTCTTATGATCCTTTATCATTACTTACTTAATTCCATACAAGTAATATTTCTACAATCTCAAAACAAACACCACAACTACATAACTCTTACGAAACACATCGCAACAAACTATAAATCCTTCAGATCCTTTCAACAATGACAACATCAGTGCAGAACACTACTTACCCTTCAGTGTTCAGACTATAGTTTCCTCATCTGATAAAGATCAGATCTCGAAACTTACAATTTAGATGTATAAGTAGGACTCACACATCTAATTCTTCTTGATTATCTTTAATCAATGGTTTAATAATCAGTGAAAACCTTTTGATAAACCTCCAATTATTCCCATCTTAGACCAAGGAATTAACAGATTCCGTCGGTGTCGTTGGTACCGACCAATCCTTAATCGTTTCAATCTTGGCAAGATCTTCACGAATACCTTTGTTGTCAATCAACTGCCTTAGAAAACGAAAATATTTCAACTAACATTCACACATAGGAAACTTTACATACAGTTTCTCTTTTTCCAACCATCCAAAAATTATCCTCATATGTTACTTATGTTTCTCCTTTCCTCTTGGAATAATATAGAATATCATCAGTAGATACAATAATTAACTCATCCTAGCACATCTTACACACAAGATTCACCCAGTCCATGAATATGACAGACGCGTTCGTCAATTCCAAAAACATCACTTGAAACTTAAAGTACCCACATCAAGTACGAAAAACAACTATGGGAACATCCTCTTCTCTAACTCTCAGTTAATGATAACCAAAACTCAAAGCGATCTTTGAGTACACACCGGATCCAGACAACTGGTGAAATAACTCAATCCTCAGCAGTGGTTATCAATTCTTGACTGTCAGTTTGTTAAGCTCTCGATAATCAATACACATCTGAAACATTCCATCCTTCTTGACAAACAACACAACCGATCACCATGGCAATAAAACTTAATCTAATACATCCCTTATCCATCACTTCTCACAATTGACCGGATAACTCATTCCACTATGACGGTGCTAAATGATAAGGCATACAAATACTACTCAACAAAACGCAGAAGCACTACACCTAACGCTTACAACACTCAATCGACAAGAACTCCACTTCATGAGGCGGCAACAACTCTGCAAAACTTCAAGAAACCTTCAGAATACTCTCGAGTCATTAACAGATCTCCCAACTTCTCCTTAATTAACCTATCACTAATTACCTGAGCTAGGAATACATCATATCCCTCTTCCACATACCTCCTTGTTTCCAAAAAATATACTTCTCAAACGGAAAATTCACTCATCACCTCTCATAGTCAACACTCAGCTTATTAGCAAAATCTAAACCAGCATCTATCAATTTATCGTGAAGATTAGTCCAACCTCAAGCATCAGCACTACGCACCACTGACCAATTCATACCAATAATCTACATCTAAAGATCCCATCTCTTTGAGCATCAAGTCGATACTAAACACCTACCTTCCTAAATTCAAGGAACACACTTTTAGTATAGAACTAACACTAGCAACCTTTACATCGGTTAACTCCACATCATAGTTAATTGTCAATCTTACTAATTCTCCATTGATAAAACAACTAAATCTTTACATTTCTACAGTTTCTACCCGATCTGGAATTAAACAACATACTGACATAAAGAATCTCAAGTAAGAATATACCATTTACAACGTTCAGACCTTAAGGTTTGTCAGCATCATTCAAACATAAACTAGAGCGGCCGCATTCCTATCTTGACAATTTCCTTTCCTTGGACAATTACCTTGCTTGTGTCCTTTCTCACCACGGCTAAAACATATCACAACTCCAGAGGTACTAATTCCAGTAACTAATCCTCTTGTTCTGCACTTAGCAGCTTTATGACTAGGTTGTTCTAACTCTAGTGAAAGTCCCTAATCAATGCGAGAAACCCTAATCTTAACTTAATCAACACAAGGTATTACTTTTCAAACGTAATCTTATTATTGTATAATAAAGAATTACAAGTGTTATGGATAACACCGTTTGATGACAATGTGTTGTGCACACTTTGAACAACAATAACCTTAACTTATGAATACAGTCGTAGCTGTTTGATTCACTAAGTTACACGCACTAATGATCTTAATATTGCAAAGTGTTAAATCTTAATGCTAGGTTACACATCCTATTTATAGTGTTACGAGTTTGACTTGAACAGTACTTGATGTCGACTACACAACTTTTACAAGTTCCCACATCAGTCACATGATGTCCTTCTATTCTTGGTAGTCTTCCATTATGCTTTAAGGAACAGTTGTCCAAAACAGTTTCCTTATTCTTCATATTCTCGAACATACAAATGGCATGTCCAAAGTGTGCTGAGAGTTATCAGGGTATTGCCACCCCTGTTAACTCTCAACCCCTCAGAGTCCCTAATACATCTTGGCTGTTATCCATCACAGCCAAGGAGTATGTCTTCAGGTAATCTTCGACTTCCCTGACAATGTCTCTGACATGGACTCCTCTGAGGTTGCTCACAGAGATTCGGATCTCTGTGAGTCTTGTGAAACTTGCCTGCCTCCTAGGCACAGGCAAGGGACTATCTATCAGCCTAATTATGTTTAAATCAATGAACAGGGAATCTAACAAGTTTAGATTCCCAACAATCTCCCCCTATTTAAACATAAATAGTGCTAGATCTAACTAAGTTAAGGTAAGTGAGTTTAACAGCTTCTTCTTACACATAACAGATCTAAACAAACATACCTCATGATTTTATTAAGACTTAAAGAAAAATTACAAGTTCATTACATAAGTTAAATAAAAGATTAAGGTAAAAGGGCTGATACTTTCTTCAATAGTCATCATTTTTGATTCTTTCTTCAGCTTCGGCCACATCTAATCTGTTATCAATTTCATCCTGCAAAGTCTTTGCAAACTTCTTGGAATACTCAGAGTTGATCTTGAGACACTTCTTGTGACAGAGCAGCTGAATAGTTGAAGCCAGGCATAGCTCATCTTCCCTCTGAAAAGCATATTGGCAGGCTTTGTTCATAAACGCCATTCCTCTTTCAGGCACTGAATAAGTCTGACCATCCACAGGGCCAACTATACCATTAGGAAGGATCAGATCCCTGTGCATGCCATCCACACGAACATCTTCAGTAACAAAAGTTTCATCAATGATTTGGGAAATTCTTCTTCTTTTGTTGCCTGTCTTTGGGGGTCCTTGTTCGAAAAGCTGTGGTGGAGGATCAATCTTGAGTTTGGCAGCTGTTTCCTTAATCCAGTTAAACTTAGCCTTAAGAGTTTTGAGCAGAAGGAAATTTGCCTGTCCATTCTTTTTGGCAGCTAAGGCTTCGAGTTCAAACCATTCTGATAACCCAAGTGTTTTTAACCTGAAGTCGTCAAACACATCCATATTCCCTGTTTGATTATCCCTCCATAAGATCATCTGAGGAGTATTTGTGGACTTGCGAATGGTGTATCTAAACTTGGTTATCTTGCCAGCAGCATACCTGTTGTTTACGCAGGCATCATAGTCAGTTTTGACTTTCTTTAGGGCCTCAGCGCGTTTAAGTTCCATTTCCCTCAACCTTTGTTTTTGTTTTTCTTTTTCAGGAGGTGACATCTTCCTCAGAGTGGCTTCATTTAGTTCTTTGGCTGCCTTGAGCTCACTCAGTCTTTTGAATTCTTCAGCCTGTTGCTCTATTTCTTCAGGCGTTAGAGGTCTCTCATCAGAAGGTGTAAAGGTTGAAAATTGGGAAAGGTCTGTTGTGGATCCTCCTGTCTCTAGCATCGCAGCTATCTTCTTAAGTTTAGTGTCAGTATCAACTAACACTATCTCTTTACCTTTCTTTGAGACAGAGGACTCCACACTTATGTTTTTCAAATCATCAGCTCTTTTGAGGAACGCTGTCTGAGCCTGATTTTGAATAGATTTTGGTAGGGAGCTCACAGTGAATTTAAGCTTCTTGGCTGCTGGTTCATCCTCATCCTCAGGTTTGCTGATGTTAACTAGGATCATGGATTTAGATGAGTCAGCGCCATCTTGTGTTTGTTGCTCCCCCTGAGTCTGATCCTCATCATCAGGTATTATAACTGGTTCGATGACTTGAAGAGGAACAGGGTTTGTTGAAGGATTGGCTGAAGATGAGGCTTGTTCAGCAGATGCAAGGCTGAGTTTAGTATTCTTCTCCCCCTCACGTTCATCCTTACTTCTCTTATGCTTGGATGAACGTGCCTGAAATCTTCTTGCAATCTGCTCCACAGAGGCAGCCATGGCACGCTGTCTTTTTCTTGATGCCCTGGCAATCTTCAGCAATAAGTTGGCATTGGCATTGGTATTTGCCTGAACTCTCCTGACAATAAAACCAGCATGGTTGTATTGCCTGTTGCGCACTGCATTGAAGTGCCTGTTAATGACGGTTTCTTGTTCTTGGAACAATGCAGGGACAACTGAGTCAATGGCATTCTTGATTCTTGTCGAGAGATGACTTAGACCTTGAGCCACACCTTTTCTTGTACCCTCCTGAATAGGCTCAGTGACAGCCTCAGTCACAGCCTTCTTTATTATACCTGGAAAGGTGACAGTAAAATTGTGCATCTCTGACTTGATTACGTCCAACTTTCTTGACAAGCGCTCAATATCAGACTGATGGTGTACAGGCTGAAGATTCTTGATATTGAGGCTTTGTTGAGCAAAATCATCCTCCCTTGGAAATAAGTCGAAGTTAGTCTGGGTAGGATGATCAAACAAAAGGAATTCAGCTGTTGGATCATATATGGGTCTTTGGAAGACTGTGGTTGCAGATGTAGCAGAGTTTTGTGTGTCAACAGCTTCCTTAAGAGGAGAAGTCTTGTCATCTTCTTTAGGAGGAGAGACTGACAGCTGGTCATCCTCATCTTCTTCCTCTTCGTCATCAAACATTCCCTCAGGGAATTCATCCTCAGGCATGGGTGTAAACTCAGCGACATAATCTTCAACAGAAATCATTTCTTCATCAGCATTGAGCACAAGTTCTTCTTCAATCTGAATGTCCTGAGTAATTGTTTCAGCCTCCTTTTCATGTACCTGAGGATCTTTGACTGGCTGTACAATTTCAGCCTGCAAGGTTGTTGAAATTAGTAACAGGGAAAATATTAAGTGAATGGTCGCCATTTCGCTGTCCCAGAGAGGCTGAGGGTGATTACTCAGCCACTCCAAAGGATAAATCCTTGGGATTCTTTTAAGTGTGAATGAAGTGTGGTTAATGGTCGCCATTCGCTGCCCCTAGGAAAGCTGAGTGTGATTATTCAGCCCCCCCAAAAGGTAAAAACCTTTGGGACTCTTTTGATTGTGAAACATATGTTGTTTAATGATCGCCATTTCGCTGCCCCTAGGAAAGCTGAGTGTGATTATTCAGCCCCCCCAAAAGGTAAAACCTTTGGGACTCTTTTAAGAGTGAAACATATGTTGTTGTTGGTCGCCTGTTACGCTGCCCCTAGGAAAGCTGAGGGTGATGATTCAGCTCCCCCTGAAAGGATAAATCCTTTGGGACTCTTTTAATGAGGGAACCAAGAGGCTGTGTGAAGTACAGCCATCAAGGTTGAGACATTCATGTATTCAGGTTGTTGTTAGCCTGAATACTGTCTAGAGGGTTCAGGGTCATCGGGGTGCTTTATAAACACAAATGAATCACTCCCTGGTGCAAAGACAGAGTGTACAGAAGTCTTAAGGAATTCTAAGTAAAATGACAGACTTCTATGGGTCGAGGATTACCCTAACTTCACCACTCTCTCCTACAGATAAATGAGAGTGGTTGCTTGTGAGCCTCTAAAAATGTACACTGATTACCTGTGAGATATCAGCTTGGTTTGGCTGGTTTCCTGTAGTCTCTGCTGACCTAGAGACACTAGACGCCTGTTGTTTGTCAGCCAAAGATTCTGTATCCACAAGAGTATCTGGACCAGAGGCGGTTCCAATCTCCTTTTCCTTGGCCTTGCTAACAGCTTTAGGTTGAGAAGAAGAGGGGATTTTCTTCTTCTTTGGCTGTTGGCCAGAAGAAGCCTTGGACTTGGTAGTGTGCTGCCCAGAGGTCAAAGACGTAGACTTGCCAGCGACACTAGAAGTATTCACCTTCTCAGAGGAAGGGAGCAAGGGCTTCTCAACGTTGGGTACCTGATTAGCAACGTTCAGCATGTGAGCGGTCACAGGGAAATCCTCAGCTCCTATCTCCTTGTAAATGGCGCCTGTAATGCGATAGGGCTTCAGGGTTGTCAAGGCCTTGTTATGGTAGTTTTCTCCCAGCAAACTCTCAAAGATCAGGGACAAATAACGCACATAGCAGATGTTCTTTTCCCTGACCTGATTCCTTCCTTTAAGTTGTTCTACTAGGTTAGAGAAAAGAAGGCTTCCAATGTCAACATCAGCTCCCCATATTAATCCATAAGCAATAGTCTGATGTTTGAATGACATTTGATCTTGTGATCCCTGCATGCCTCCCAGGGACTTCACAATGTGGGTGAAGAGGACACGCCACATAGGAGAAAAATACTTGATCTTCAGAGGTGCTTTGGCAAGGATGTCAGCTGGTGTGAGGGCAGGGTTAATGTCATGACAGGGTTTGAGTGTGGCCAATGCTTCCTTGACAGCCTTTTTGTCAACTGTCTTCAAGCACTCATCTCCATGTTTAAGTCCGGCCACACTGGCAAAATCAGCAAGGGAAAAGGCAAAAGGATGTTCATTGCAAGAAAGGCTAAAGGTAATGGTGTCTTCTTCAACTTCGGCAGAATACCAGAATTCCCTAAGGTATTCTTGGTAAAAGGTGGAAGGAGATTTGGTGAAGGCTTCGTTTAGGTCACAGTTCTGCATGAAATTTACCAGATCCGAGTAGGAGTTGTTGGGTGCCTTGATCCATCCAATAGCGTTATTTGAGGCGATGATGCTCTCGTTGATCTCGAAGTTCACATTGGAGGCTTTTGGTACGGGAAACGCCATTGATATGAGGTTGAAGGTGAATGAAAATGGCGGATGGTTGAGAGAGATGAGAGATTTAGAGAGAGAAAATGATTTTGAGAATGGTGGTGGGTGAGAAGAGAAAGAAGACAATATATATAATCAAACTTGAGTGAACAGTTATTCAACCGTATTAAATGCAAAAAGCGAAAATGACTGCTCAAGTGGGTCCCATTGACCTTTCAAAAAATTTGTCTCCTCGTTATCCGAAACTTAAATGATTAAAAAATGTGAGAATGTTTTTCGCATTTACTTGGAATGCAACTACCTAGTTACATGTGAAAAACATTTAATAAAACATTTAATATAGAATCAATCATTTAATGAACACATTTAATATCAAGCCACAGGCTTTGAGATATTGAGCATCCCTAGCTCAGCAACTAGCCTGTTGAACGTAGGTTCAGCCAAAGGCTTTGTAAAAATATCAGCTAGTTGCAGCTCTGTGGGCACAAAATGCAGCTCAATATCTCCCTTCATAATATGATCCCTGATAAAATGATACCTGATATCAATGTGTTTGGTACGTGAGTGAAGAACAGGGTTGTTGGATATGGCAATGGCGCTGGTGTTGTCACAAAAGATTGGCACTTTGTCATACAAGATTTCATAGTCAGCCAATTGACTTTTCATCCAGAGCACCTGAGCACAACAGCTGGCTGCAGCGACATATTCAGCTTCAGCTGAAGACATAGCCACAGAGTTTTGCTTCTTAGCACTCCATCCAACCAATTTTCCTCCTAGGATTTGATAGCTGCCTGAAGTACTTTTCCTGTCAATACAGCATCCAGCATAATCTGAATCTGAATAGGCCTTGAGATCAAAGCCTGATTCCTTTGGATACCAGAGTCCTAGGGAAGGTGTTCCTTTGAGATACCTGAAAATTCTCTTAACAGCCACTAGATGGGATTCTTTTGGGTTAGCTTGGTACCTTGCACAGAGACATGTGGAGAATTGGATATCTGGACGACTGGTTGTTAAATACATCAGTGACCCAATCATGCCTCTATATAAAGTCTCATTGACAGAGACCCCTGACTCATCAGGGCCCAAGTCGTTGGGTGGAAGCATGGGGCATTTCACTGAAGCACAATCAGCCAAGTCATATTTTTTAAGTAAATCCTTAACATACTTTTCTTGACAAATAGAAATTCCCTTAGGACATTGTTTAATTTGAAAACCCAAAAAGTAAGTTAATTCACCCATCATGCTCATCTCATATTTCTTGGTCATTAATTTAGCAAAGCGTTTACTAAGATTGACATTTGTTGACCCAAAGATGATATCATCCACATAAATCTGCACAATGATGAAATCACTCTTGTCCTTGAAGGTAAAGAGTGTTTTATCAATAGAACCCCTGACAAATTTGTTTTCAGATAAGAAATTTGAAAGAGTTTCATACCATGCTCTTGGAGCTTGTTTCAGACCATACATTGCTTTGTGAAGTCTGTACACATGGTTGGGAAACTCGCTGCTCTCAAATCCTTCAGGTTGAGCAACATAGACTTCCTCAGCCAAATCACCATTGAGGAAGGCACTCTTAACATCCATATGAAAGACAGTGATGTTCATATAGGCAGCATAAGCTAGAAAGATTCTGATGGCTTCAAGTCTAGCAACAGGTGCAAAAGTTTCATCATAATCAATTCCTTCAGTCTGAGAATATCCCTGTGCTACCAATCTTGCCTTGTTCCTGATGATGTTCCCAATTTCATCCATCTTGTTTCTATAGATCCATCTAGTGCCTGTGATATTCTTTCCAGGTGGAGCTGGCACTAGTGTCCAAACCTTGTTCCTTTTGAACTGATTGATTTCTTCTTGCATAGCAGCTACCCATCCATCTTCTGTCAGAGCCTCAGCAACTCTTTTAGGTTCAATTTGAGAAAGGAATTCAGCAAATAGACATTCATTGGCTGAGGCTGACTCAGAGTCTTGGATTCGCTGTCTGGTTGTGACCCCTGCATTTGGTTCCCCAATAATGTTGACAAGAAGAATGTGTTGATCTCTTGACCACTTATTTTGAGGAGCTGGAGTTTCAAGAACAGGGGTATATGAGGGCATAGCTGGAACAATTTGACTCTCATCCTGCTGACTAGGAGGGCTTTCTTCAAAAATTTCTTCAGTATCTGAGTCTTCTTCAGCCACATCAAGGGAAGCAATTTCATTATCAGCAGGAGCAACTTTAGAGTTTTGAAGAATTGGTGAGTCATTAATATCCTGAGAAGGATCATCAGAGATTTGAGGTTCTTCTTCATCAAGTTCCTGAGAGGTAGGAACTTCTATGTTGTGAGTAGACAGAGGATCAAAAGCAGGAACATAAGGAGTGAGAGTGTTGGAGTGGTGATGACTGGTAGGTCTGGGTTCAGTGAACTCATCACTTGGGAAAGAAATATTTTCATTAAAATCTACTTCATCACCCTCTGTTCCTGTTCTCTGTATGACTTCATCATCTTCATTAAATCTGACATGGAAAGTTTCTTCTACTTCTTGTCTTCTGATGTTGAATACTCTAAAGGCTTTCGCTGTTGGAGAGTATCCCAAAAAGAATCCATCATCAGCCTTTTCATCAAACTTTCCAAGTTTATCCTTGTAGTTATAAATAAACACAGGGCATCCAAACACATGAAAATAGCTGACGTCTGGAGATCTTTTTCTGAAAACTTCATAGGAGGTTTTGCCATGTCTTTTGACAATGATTGATCTGTTTTGAGTATAGCAGGCAGTGTGTACAGCTTCTCCCCAAAATTGCTTTGGTAAGGCTGCACCATTTAACATAGTTCTTGCTGCTTCAATCAGAGTCCTGTTTCTTCTTTCAGCCACACCATTTTGTTCAGGAGTGCCAGCTGAAGAGAAGTTCTGTGAAATCCCTTTTTCATCACAAAATGATTCAAGTTGATGATTCTTGAATTCTGTACCATTATCACTTCTTAGAGCTTTGACTCTAACATCATTCATATTTTCCACCTGTCTGATGAAGGACATGATGGCATCAGCTGCATCACTTTTCCTTCTGAGGAAGAACACCCATGTATATCTTGAAAATTCATCAACTATGACCAAGGTGTATTTGCTGTGATTAATGGTTTGAGGTTTGACAGGTCCAAACAAGTCCATGTGAAGGAGATGCAAGCACTTGTCAATAGAGAATGATTGCCTAGTCTTGAATGAAGACCTGTGATGTTTTCCTTTGACACAGGCAGAACAAGTTTTGTCTTTGGAAAACATTACTGAAGGTAGACCAGCAACCAAGTTTTGAGTGGCTATCTTATTGATGTTCTTGAAGTTGAGATGAGACAGTCTTTTGTGCCACAGCCAGTTGACACTTTCAGAGGCTTTGGCAAGAAAACAATTTGAGCTGTCTTCAGAGCACACAGCCATGTTGATGACATAAACATCTCTCCTTCTAGGTGCAACCAGCACAACATCATTATTTTTGTTGAATATGGTTCCCTGAGTCTTAGTAAACAAAACCTTATAATCAGCATCACATAACTGGCTGATGCTAATAAGATTGTGCTTAAGACCATTCACATATGCAACCCTGGTAAATGTGATCCCATTGCAATTCACTGAGCCATATCCTTCTGTGTCACCTGAAGAGTTATCTCCAAACACCACTTTGGGACCTGGCTCCTTTGAGTATTTGTGCAGGTATTGTTGAATCCCTGTCATGTGTCTAGAACAGCCACTATCTAGATACCATACCGATTCCTTGAGATATTTCTGCACAGATACATAGAAACAGATTAGTTCCTATGGTGAACCCACTTTCCAGTGGGTTCCCTGAATTGCTTGTTAGCAACTCTTGTGTTCCTGAAAAACTTTTGGCGTTGGGATGGACAGTTCATAGTTTCATGGTTATAACTCCCACATATATCACACCCAGGGAAGTCACCACACTCGTCTGAGTGATGGTCGCTGAACCCACAGAATTTACAGGGAGGATAAGAATTGTAATTTCCCTGTTGTCTTTTGGAACTCTGTGGTCTGTCCCTAGAGGGTGTCTTAGCTCTTTTAGCTGCCATGTGTCTGTCATGATCTAAGGTCGAGTGGTGAGAATTTTTACAAACATTGCAATAAGGTTTGATTAATCTTTCCCCTTTGGGTTCACCTAGGACTGACTTAGGTTCATGAGAAGTAGAGCATTCAGCGGAAGGCTTAATGTGTTGTTTCAAGAGTTCTACTTCTTTCATAAGAGACAACAGGCGATCTTCAGTGGTGGGGTCAACCTTATTCACAGCCTTAGTAGAAACAGGCTTAAAAGCTACTTGTTTACCAGTTGGTTTAGCAGGCACACGAAAAACTTTAGCTGGAGGATTCTCAATATCTATCTTAAGTTCATCCTTAGCAGATCTAGAAGAACTGCTAGGTTCAACTCCAGAGAGTTTGGGCAAGGGTGGAAGCTCAGCCACATCTTCAGAGACAGGGTCATTAGTCAAAGAGGTGTCTGACATATGAATAGTCTCTGTAGATTTAAAGACAATGTCTTTGGGTTTGGTGATGATCCTCAGCTTTTTATGTTTAGCAGTTATATCCCTGTTTAAGTCAGCAGGCACTTCATCCCTAAGCAATTCATCTATAGTAAACCTAGCACACAGCCATTTTTCAATAACTTTGTTTAATTCAGTGACTTGGTCATTCAAAGCTATGTTTTTCAAGGTTAATCTAGCTACTTCATTTTGCAGGGATATTTTCTCTAAGTTAACCCGCCTGAGAGTATCACATTCAGCCTTAGCATTAATCATTTCAGTTTTAACAGAGTGAAACTTGTCAAGAAGGTTCTTCCTTTGTTCCTCAACAAAGTGCAAGTCAACAATGGTGTAATCAAGAACATGCTTTCGTTCATCACAATCAGACATAGAAAGAAGCCTGTGTACCTTTTTCATTGTGATGTCGACCCATTGTCCTGATCTTGCATCACCTTTTCCAACAGCTGGTTCATCATCAGCTATTGCCATAAAAGCCCTGACTCTTGTGGTATCTTCTTCATCTGAAGTCAATGGTTCATCATTCCAGTCATAGGTTTCAGCAACCAACCCTTTCTCAGCCTTTTTCTCACCACCTTTCTTTTTGGACATAGCTTCAATCTTCAAGTTCATCTGTTCTAACTCAGCCTTAAGTGCCTTGTACTTATTTTTGTAATCTTTCTTCTCAGTGTCTGAAGAATTGGATTGTGATGAGTTGTTATGTTGTTTGAACTTGTAGGGTTTGGATGAAGATGATGGATAAGAGGGTGAGGATGTTTTGGTGGAGGGACATTCTTTTTGAAAATGTCCTAGCTTTCCACAGGCAAAACATGTTTCTTTTGACCTGTCAGTTGGTTTGCTGGCTGATCCTACTCTTCCAGATCTTTTGTAGTATCTTCTTTGGTTGGCTAGCAATGCTCTTTCATGAAATTCTGCATTGAGGTCTGACAAGAACTCTTGGCTGCTACGAGTATCTTCTTCCATATCAGAATCGCTGTCAATAGGATGTGTTGCAGAGATCAAAGCTTTGGAAGATGCTCCTTGGACAACAAATCTTTCAGTCTCTGATTTGTAGATAGTATCGATCAGCCCTTCTTCATAATTGTACTTTCCATAGAGCTGAGCAAGAGTATCATTTTTGATTGAGTTGTTAGCTCTCTGAGTCTGATTCATGCTCAGCCACTTTCTTGGAAGGCTGTTGACAAAGGTGGCATTGATCTCAGCTTGACCAATAGTAACATCATTCATAGCAAGGTCATTTAGAAGAATCTTCAGCCTAGTATAGGTTTGCTGAACTTTTTCACCTTCAAGAGACTTAAAGGCATTAAACTGAAGTCTGAGTGCCTGAATCTTTGTCTCTCTTGTTTCAGAGGGTCCTTCATGGCCAAGAATAAGGTCTGTCCACATCTGTTTAGCTGTGGGACATTGAATAACAGACTTCATGATATGCTTTGGAAGACAGGAAATTATGATGCTTTTGAGACGTTTATCTTGGTTTGCTAATTTCCTATCAGCAGCGGTCCATTGTTTGACAGGCTTGGGAAGAGGGTTTTCTTCAGTAGAAGTGAGTGCCATGGGGATATATGGACCATTTTCTAAAATTTCTAAGAGAAAAGGTTCAAGACCATCAAGGTATACAAGAAACTGACTCTTCCAACTGGCAAAGTCTTCTTCATCAAAGACTGGTACACTGGTTACGTGTGATCCACCTCTTGAGTCAAGAAGTTGGGGTAGATCATCGTCATTTGGTGGGGCGGTAAGTCTTGGTGAAGATGGGTTTCTGGAAGGAGAGTGTGGGCTAGAGGTTTCCGGCATGGTGGATCTTGATTATAAAACGGAGAACGATGTTTCTTGAAGGTTTTAATATCAAACACCGCTCTGATACCAATTGAAAGTCCCTAATCAATGCGAGAAACCCTAATCTTAACTTAATCAACACAAGGTATTACTTTTCAAACGTAATCTTATTATTGTATAATAAAGAATTACAAGTGTTATGGATAACACCGTTTGATGACAATGTGTTGTGCACACTTTGAACAACAATAACCTTAACTTATGAATACAGTCGTAGCTGTTTGATTCACTAAGTTACACGCACTAATGATCTTAATATTGCAAAGTGTTAAATCTTAATGCTAGGTTACACATCCTATTTATAGTGTTACGAGTTTGACTTGAACAGTACTTGATGTCGACTACACAACTTTTACAAGTTCCCACATCAGTCACATGATGTCCTTCTATTCTTGGTAGTCTTCCATTATGCTTTAAGGAACAGTTGTCCAAAACAGTTTCCTTATTCTTCATATTCTCGAACATACAAATGGCATGTCCAAAGTGTGCTGAGAGTTATCAGGGTATTGCCACCCCTGTTAACTCTCAACCCCTCAGAGTCCCTAATACATCTTGGCTGTTATCCATCACAGCCAAGGAGTATGTCTTCAGGTAATCTTCGACTTCCCTGACAATGTCTCTGACATGGACTCCTCTGAGGTTGCTCACAGAGATTCGGATCTCTGTGAGTCTTGTGAAACTTGCCTGCCTCCTAGGCACAGGCAAGGGACTATCTATCAGCCTAATTATGTTTAAATCAATGAACAGGGAATCTAACAAGTTTAGATTCCCAACATCTAGTCGCAATTGTGGAAAATTACCTACATGGTATAGAGTACAGCAAACACACTTGAGATTAATCTTGTTATTTCCAGACACAGTGGCAGCACGAATCCTATCATTCCTTCCATGGTTTAAATACTGATTTTGGTTTTATCTTTAGTTTTTGTTATTACTGTAATCCTCACGATTCTGACCTTGATTCGGGTTGGACTGAGCAGATTCCCACTTTCTCTTATTGTTTTCAAAAATGCTATCTTTCCTATCTTGAACTTTCACATCCATTAAATCATGCGCCATCTAAACAGTTTCATCGAAAGATTCAGATTTTGAAGAAATAATCTCACCTTTGATATCACTAGACAATCCTCTAATGTACTGCTTCCTTTCCTTACAGTCATTCACAAAAGTATCAGGACATAGTAAATATAGCTCAAAAAAATTCCTAGTAAGCAGTAATAACATCGGCCCTTAGCACTAATTATCTTAATTCAGATACCAACTGTCATAGTTCCTCCTCAGGACAAAGCCTAGCAGTCATTAGTCCTTTCATCACGGTCCATGCCTTACTATTAGCGACAACCAATCCTAAAGTAGTCACTTGGTTATTCCACCATCTTAGTGTACCATCCTAAAATATAGCAGCAACAAATTTCACCTTATTAGTTTCTGAACACCCAATAATCTCAAAAGTACTCTCTTTCTTATCAATCCATCTATGCAATTCTAATGCACCACTAATACCACAAAACTGCGTAGAACCCCACTTCTGAAAACTAACATAAGTACATTCTCTTGAACTTGCAGAACACCAGCAACACTCCCATCTGGATCAGCAACATCATCATTATTCTCAGCAGCATCAACTGCAGCACCATTATCTCCAGCACAACTAACTCCAACATCTTGATTCCTTGCAGCACGATCAGCTTCATGTGCTCTAACAATAACTTGTTCGATCATAGTGTTCACAATATCAGTTGTTAGTTTTGGCAACATATTTCAAGAAACTTAGTCACGTGAATAACCACTAATGACAGAAATATGATTCCTTTACTCCTTCTTCCATCATCACAGAAGAAAGAAACATGATAAGTATACATATCAAGATAAAAGAAGGAATTCTTTATCAGGATGTCTCATGGATACTACATGTACGAACAACACAAGCTACAATGGTTCATCAACCAAAACTCAAAAGAGTTAATAAAGGCACATCATAGATTATGGGGTAATTCAGATTGCGTTGAGGATTCAACAAGGCAGTGGCAATGTCTGTCACTAAAATCATTTACCGAACAAACTTAAAAGATAATAAGTTCCATCACAATGCCATGACATAAAGGATTAAATAGGTTCGATCACAAAAAGAAATAAAGATACAAAGAAACCCGTAACGCGATTTGTTCCTTAGACACCAGCTCCTCATCCTCCTTATCATTGCTGTCAACTTCATCACACTCGTCTATTTCTCCTTCGCACCTCATAGTCAAATCCCTGACATGATGGCAGCTCATTCTCAAAATCAAAATACTCACTCCTACACGGCAGATTAATCACAAGGCAAATCTCAGTACGACTTTCAACATTCCTAAGCTTCCAAGCTTGACTCAAAATCAATCTTACATGAGACTCCCACTCAATCATCCTTTCAAACCTTACCTACTTCTCCTTAAACCTTTCAATTCAAGCACACAAATTCATCACAGTCGACCCAAGACTAGCAATCTCATCCATCTTCCAAGTCCTAACAACTCAAATCTCCACATACCAGCTACAATATTTGAAACAACTTTTCTTTCACATCAACCACCTAATCACGCCCGTTTCAACCACATATCTATCATACATCAGCTAATCAAACTTCCTCATACCCGATACAAGTCGCAAGAATTCAGTTGTAAAATTGTTCAACATCTGGTCTATTGTGCTAGACCCTTGGCAGTATATAAGGTCATTATGTAAAATTATATATATGCATTACATAAGGAAAATTACGATAACAAGTACTCAACGTACTTTCAACAACATCAATACATCGTCACTACATCATCATAGTATTTACTTAATAAATACTCTAAAAAATCATTTCAGTTTTAAGGGATACATCTAACTATAAAACAATACAAAACAAATAATCTTACCGGAGCCTTGCGGGGAAGTTGCGTGCTTTTGTAAAACATTTTCGACACCAAAGTTATAGTTTAGTATATTTTTCAAAATCGACCTAATTCCCTATAACTAAAAAGCTCTGATTACCAATCTTTAACACCCCCAAATTACATTGCGCAGCGGAAATACACATTTGGGTGCTAAACGCAAACATCATTACATAAAGCACTTTAAACAATCTCAAAATCGTATATTTGAAATATAAAAGGATATAATTTTAACCAATGTCTAAAACTTTTGATCCCAAGTAAAACAATTTTAGAAATATCAAAGTAACATTTAGGTCCCTCAAAGATTCCATCCCATAAACAAACAATTTACCAAAGTACATGAATATACAATTATTTTTATGAAAAAAGTGAAAGAAATTTGTTTTAGACCAATCACCACAAAAGCAACCCGCAATCCTTCTCCAGCAAGCTCCGCAATTATTCAACTTCAATCACCTGAAATACATGCTTAAAATCATCAACACAACGGTTGAGCGAGTCTATAGGTTTTCCAAACCATCATTTGAACATAAGAGAAAAATCAATCAAGATCATTTAATAGAATTGCTATCTATTAATCAGGCATTCTGGCATATAGCAATAGATATAGAATTGTATTAAGCTCATGACACCGACCCCTTAACTTAGTCACCCACGCCTAAAGCCGGCATGACTAGATGAATTCCGGTGCCCCTTATAGGGTATCAATTGCAAGAATACTAATTCTCATTCTCGTAAAATTATCCTTCCCAGAGGTTGCTCAGCGTAAAGCCCTCGTCTCAGATAGGGTCGTCAGCCCAATAGTACTATCATTAGAATAAGCGGCTATTCCCAACTCACAACATCAAGAAGATAGTTAACGGCTCATGAATTTAGGTACTTTTGCAATCTAGGTACTTATACAATTCAAATCAACAAAGGCAACATTCGGGTCCAAACAATCTATCATGACTTATGTTCATTTTACTTTCAAATAGCATGTATCCCCCTCGCGGGTTTTAAAATCATTCAATACAATTACAAAAGCGAGGCTATAGACTCACCTTGAGTAATAGCAGTAGCAAGACGACCTTCGACGATAGTTGATGCCCGATAAACACAAAAACCGCAACCTATCAAATAAGGTGCGTTCATTAATAATAAATTCGAATATAATCCATACTTAATAACATCAAACTCAAAATCATAATATCATAACCAACCCAAAATAAAAACAATACAAGTGATACTTTTACTTCCTTTTATATGGTTACTCCATTAGTCTTATTCTTTCAATAAAAATCTGCCGGTACACACCAAATGTACGAGCTCATTTACCCCACTTAAACACGTCAAATACTTATGATACTAATCAGAGATATCACTTACTATATATAGAAAGACCTGTTAAAAGCCCATCAAAAGATTTTACTTTTAAAGTTCCCTGCCCGACACATCTTTGAACTATAAAAACCGGACAGTTTTACGTTACCGACTCATACAACCATTTTGACCATTCCAAACAATCCCGTTTACAAATATGACACTTGGGTTTGAAAATAGACTCACAACCCTAAGTTTAGAACCAAACATCAGACTTTGACCATTTTTACAACTCATTCTATAGTCCCCGAGATTCGATCCAAATATCGACAACAACTTCGGATTGTGTCGATACTCGTCTCCCGGTACACGAAGAATCAAAACATCATAACTTCGCGCTCGTTTGGAGCTAGAAGCTCTACCTTATATCAAATCGAAGTTAAAATAATTCTCTACAATCCTATGCTATTATTTTAACCATTTTCAAACAGTAAAGTACCTAAAATTGGCCCCGAACCTACTAATCTAAAACACCTCTTTAAAAATCATGTTAAATCAAATTTTCAACCCATTTTAATCAATCTCATGCTCCTAATATCACCCTAATATCATCAAAAATAACTTAACTAACCCATACCATCCTTGAATGATCATCCAAAAATTTACCCACTCAAAATAATAAACACGCAACACTCAAAAATCAATTATAACACTACTAACAACACGCCCACACAATAAAAATAGATCAAACAAGCATAGATCATATCAAAAAAAAAAGTTCTTGCATGTGTATAAAATTTATACCATTAGAATCACCATGAAATTTGCAAGATGGGACTTGTTTTAGTTTCTCTTGATTCAAGCAAAATTTTTGAAAATCAAAAGTTTTTAGAGGTTGATGGTGGACGGTAACATCAAGAGGAGAAAGAGAGATGTGAATTTTTTTTTGTTAAAATGATTATAATAATAAAAGTGGTTAGTGGAAAAATAATATATAGTGGGGTGGAGGGGTAGTTTTTGCCAATTGTGCATAGTTTTGGTCCAAAATGCAATTAAATAGTTGTAAGGGTAGAAAATATAAATTTTCAATTTTAAAAATATTTACGAGGCTCGGGTTTCATAAAAATACTTTTCAAAAGTTAAAACGCACTCAAAATATGATAATAATATGATCTCGGTTCGACTTAATACGAACTTAAAATAAAAACGTCAAAAATAATAACATCGAGACAACAAATGATAAAACATAAAATCTCGGACATCCGTCGATATGGTAATGACTAATAATCCTCGCGGTTAGTGAAAAGATAAAAATAAGACCTCCAATGTCGGTTTTAAATAAAATCATCAACCATCATATCATTCAAACTCATCAAAAATTTCAAAATCATTCATAAAATAATATTATATAATATTATATAATATTAAATAATGACCATGGGTTCGGCTTGTCACATCTAGTCCGTCTTGGTACGTGATATTTTGGATAGTCATTATTAATTACATATATCAATATAATATAATCAATAATATTATGCACATTAAAACGTGTCTAAGGATACTAAAATAATTTTAAAAGAATAGGTCTATGGTTAAACCGTCAAGTTTTTATGTAATATATGTAAATATATAGTATTCACTATATTATGATCTCGTATGTAAAGGCCGTCGATAAAAATATTATCAGATGAATGATAATGAGAATGAAACTGATGACGTGTCAAAAAAAATAAGGGGTTTTATAGATGACATTGTTATCACTGGTAATAATCTTGATGAAGTGAACAAATTTAAACAATTTTTAAGTTCTAAATTCCTTATTAAGGATCTTGGAAAACTTAAGTATTTTCTTGGAATTGAGGTTATTGACATAAGTTATGGTATTTGTTTAACACAAAGGAAATATTGTACCGAGTTACTATCTGAATTTGGTATGATTGGGTATAAACCTTGTAATGCTCCAATTGAGGTTAATCCAGATAGTAAAAAGCTTAAGGATAAGTTTGGTGATGATGAAAAGCTTGTTGAAGTTACTCCATATCAGAAACTTCTTGGTAAATTGATTTACCTGACTATGACTAGACCAGATATTGTATATGTTGTGGATTGTTTGAGTCAAGTTATGCATAGTCCTATGAAGTCTCATCTGAGGCTTGCTTTTAGAGTTTTGAGGTATTTGAAAAATGAACCTGGATTGGGTATTACTTTCAAGAAAAGAGTATGTAATACATTGAATGTATTTGTGGACTCTGATTGGGCTCCAGATAAAGTAACTAGAAGGTCTTTGACTGGTTATTGTGTTTATCTTGGGAGTAATTTGGTTTCATGAAAGAGCAAGAAACAAAGTGTTGTTTCTAGGTCTTCTACTGAGACTGAGAGAATTAAATACTTTGAAATTGATCTTTATTTTTTAAGGGAAAAAATATCAACATGTTTTATAAAACCTTTGAAAATAAAATCTGAAAATAATACTGCAGATATATTTACTAAAGGATTGTTGATTTCTGACCATAAAAGGTTTTGTAGTTTGCTTGGTTTGTTTAATGGATTTGCACGTTAAGACTTATGAGAGAGTGTTAGAAGTATAAGTCCTAACCTAGAGGACTACATCTGTCAAGTTAAATGATGGAGGTGTTGTTTCATAACTAAGGAGTCAAGTTTGTTAGCTGAGGGACTGAAGTTGGAATATTCAAGACTTGAAGGATCAATGTGAAAGTTAAGAGTATATATACTCCTCACCTACCTGCTGATCTATCTCATTATTTTTCTAGGGTTTGATTCATAAGTCTTTACACATTCAAACGAAGATCCAGTAACCAAGGGATACAAGGACGACGAAAGTCCACATGACGACGACTCCAGTCGATCAATTTTTCAGCCTTTTGTTTCTTGTTTGCTTCTATGACAGCCTTTAGTTTGGTAGAAACTTCTGAGATCTTAAATAGAAATGTTCCACTCCTACAATAAGCAACTCCTGCTATTCTGATTAAGCTTTCTTTATCTACCTGGATTACAGTATTTTGTACTATCATGAGGAATTCCGTACATTCTCAAACATTTCTTAAACCATTTCTTAAACCAACTGACTTCATTTTCTTGTTCACGGTGCCGCCACTGCTTTCTTCGCATATCCTTTTGGTTCCACTAATAACAGAATCTTGTTCAAACCCTAAATTCCAAGCAGCCCCTGGAGCCCCTGCCATCTAAATTCCAATCAAAACCCTCGCAGCTTGCTTTATGTAAAATGTGCAAAAAGGTGAAGGCCTAAGTGAAGTCAAGCGAGAGTAAGTTTTCAAATTTTGTATAGGACCCATTGTCAACCGAAAAGCTAGGTATTCTCAAATAGGTGGGTAAGTAAATAACTGCTTATTTGATTCAACATTAAGGGGGTGTGTTGGGATTGCTTATTAGCTACTTATTCATTAGTCATTCTGGAAATGGTTTTTGGATTTGCTTATTTTGTAGAAAATGCTAGAATATTTGAAAAAAAAAACAGTTATTTGCTGAAAAAATCTAGTCAAATTCATTTAAGATGTTTTTGATTAATGATGATGCTAAAATAATAATTTGATTGCATCTCAATTTAGTGTTTTGAAATAAGAAGCTCCGTACATATTTATCAGCATCTTGCTTTACCTCTTAATAAGCAGACGCACTATAAGAAATCCCAAACACCCTCTTAATAAGCTCATGTGGTGTAAATTGATGCTTGTGATTTAGGCTTATTTGGACTGGTAAGATAACTACTAGTTATAAATGTTTCTTATTTTTTTAGAACTTCTCGTTTTAATAATCTACGAAATTCCTCCTTAATTTCATGTAATGATGTTAAACCCGCAGATCCTGCTTTAAGGTTTTTAGATTCGTTAATTTTCAAACTTAGATTTACGTTTGAATTTGTATTGTTCATGGTATGGAGAACGATGGATGGAAAAGAAATAAGCAAATCTATATTAAATATACGGGATTAGATTGTTGAGGTAGTTTCCATGTAACCCTTATATTTCAAATCAGCCACCTGGCCGTCATTAACAGAAGTTATCCCATTTAGTTTTTTTTGCAAACGAGTAAAGAACATTAAGATATATTAAAGTAAATATCGCACTTATAAGTTATCCAAACGCATTCACACTAACAACCAAATCTGGTTCTCTCATTTAGACACTTGTAAAAAGTCAAAGAAGTAAGATCATCATCTGTCGTAAATGGTCATTTGTCAAGGTCAAGTCTTGAGATTATGGACGTTCATGTTGACTCGAGCTGGTGTGTTCTGTGCAAGTATCCATCCAATGGGCTGCTGACTTGTTGCTTCTAATATACATTTCCAACTTCTGCAAGAAAGACTAGTATATTTTTTATGGCAAAGACCACTCTTATATGAGTTGTTCTAATTTTCTCTCGATGGTTTTATCGATCCTCTTATTAAATCTCATAGAAGGCAATACTCATGTTGCAACTTACAATTACTTATTTTGTTTGTTTTCTTAGAGTTTGTAAAACCGTGTCTTATTAACATTGCATTCTTCTTGTTAATAGATGGTCTTCGTGATGGTAGCCCAAATGGTGGAGGACATGGAGCATAACATTGAGGTCACAGGTTCAAATCCGTCCCCATCCCCTTAATCATGGTGTTATGCAGTGTACCCCTCATATGTTGCAGGTGGAGCCACCACTGAGTCGGTTTCCCATTCTTGGTTCACAGTTTTCCTTATAACTGCCATTCAATGTGAAAATTTTGAAGCCATCAAGAAAAGCCGAAAAAGGTAATTCCATGCTATATATGCTTCTTTTAAATGTCACCTTTGTTTTCCATATACACGCGATCAAAAAGTCATAAAGGTTTGATAAAAACGTGTGCTTTGAGCCCAAATCCACAACAAGAACAACGATAGTCAATCCCGCCAGTCAGCGGTTTGAGCCCAATTCCAAATCACTTATATTTGGGGCTAAAATATGGGCTTTCAGATCGTTTTCATCTATTGCACCATTCTGATTTCTCCGCCCCCTTTTCTTTATATATCACAAAAAATGCAATCGCATAAACGAGTCTCGTGCAGTCGCTGTCAAATAAATTTGTAATCTCTGTGCTGTGCTTATTTGTAAGGTATATGACTTCCTTGATTTCTTTGTATATCTTTTATAGTTAAAATCTCTATTGATTAAATTGTTATTCTTTTATGTCATTTTCAAATCTTCTATACGTAAATGGTATAAAGATGAATGCGATTTCACTAGTTAAATTTCAATGAATAGCAATCTTTTCACTTCTAATGATCTGATTTGGGGTGTTTTGTTATAATAGTTTATTAGTTTGGAATAAAAAAAATCACTAGACATAAGTAATTCAAGCGTCACTGATGGTGACACTTCTACAGCCTAGTTACCAACTACATGCGCCAGCCAGCACATGAATAATCATTCAGTTACAAGCATACATATAAGTAAAAGAATCAACGTGTTACACTGTTAATGGTGTGGGAAGTTTCGTTTAAATCAAACATTTATAACTAGAGACCACACACACTAGTCCCCCACCCCTCTCACCTGTCACAAGAAAAAAAATTCTTTCTCGTCACAGGGTACTTACTTTTTAGGAGAACAGTCATATAAAATATGGTGATTGTGATATGAGATTACATGGTTTTTTTTGGTAACCATGGTTTCCGGCCTTTTGGCTGACTAATCCACGGTGTTTGAACCCACCGCCACACAGAATTAAACCATGTAAAGCCCTCCCTTTTGAGGAGGTTGGCGTGACCACTTTCAAGGTTGTTTGCACCTAGCAGGAATTGAATTTGAGACCTCACACATTTTAGAGTGATAGTCAGAGGCCCTTTTGCCACTACGTCCACCCTTGAGTGGTTAGATTACAGGTTTTATAAGAATAGTTAAGACATTTATTTCTTGGTAATTTATAATTTTGAACAATTTCTGTATCATTATTTAGACAAGCAAAGTTTTTATTTCTTCTTATTATGCTCATGTTGGGTGGTTTTATATTTTATGTCCATGGGTCATATACACAATTTGAAAACTTACTCTCGCTTGACTTCACTTAGGCCTTCACCTTTTTGCACATTTTACATAAAGCAAGCTGCGAGGGTTGTCGCCTCAATTGCACTTTTCACCTTTGACTACTATCTTGATGTTTGACACTTTTCGCTTTTGACTACTAGCTTGGTGTTTGCAAGGATATTTTCAATTTAGAAAAAAGCCACTTCTCCATGTTACTGGGATTCATTTTATATGCTTTCTTTCAGCGTGATTCTATGATCTAGTGACCCAATCTAAACTCCAAGTGTTTATCGATACTTTAACCTTTGATTGGAATATAGATGGCTGCTCGGAATTTAGGGTTTGAACAAGATTCTGTTATTAGTGGAACCAAAAGGATATGCGAAGAAAGCAGTGGCGGCAGTTCAGACTCCGTGAACAAGAAAATGAAGTCAGTTGGTTTAAGAAATGTTTGCGAATGTACGGAATTCCTCATGATAGTACAAAATACTGTAATCCAGGTAGATACAGATAGCTTAATCAGAATAGCAGGAGTTGCTTATTATAGGAGTGGAACATTTCTATTTAAGATGCCAGAAGTTTCTACCGAACTAAAGGATGTCATAGAAGCAAACAAGGAGCAGAAATTTGAAAAATTGATTGACTGGAGTCCTCATCATGTTGACTTTCGTCGTCCTTCTGTCCCTTCGTTACTGGATCTTAGTTTGAATGGTCTTGCTGACAATGCTGACGCAATTTGTTCACTTGATCATGTTCCTGAATTTCTGATAAGAAGGTTGACGGATTTGTCTTGTGACAAGCGTACAATGAATATTCTTATACTGAAGTTTCTTTTCAAAGATTCTCCTACTGAGATATGTGTCAAGAATTGTTCGTGGTTGAGTGAGAATCAACTTGTTGGTGCCCTTGAAAAATCCAACTTGCAAAACCTGAAGGTAAGCAACCATATACTTTGCTATTTGCAGATAATAGGTTTATTGTCCTGTATTAGTTAACAACTAACAAATGATGTTTATTTATGCTTAAGTGTTGACATTTATGTGTAAAATTGTTATATGTATATGCAATGCTAAAACTGATTTGAAAATACTGGTTACAAAACCATTTTTAAATGAGTTAAACGTAGAAAAAGAAGTACAATGACTAAAACGCTACCAATATAACTCTGTCGATGTAGACGGGAGTGTTTACAGTTTTGAGATGTATGAAAACTCTGCATTATGTTCATATACAACTTGTTACACATTTTATCAACTTGCTAATACAATATATATTTATATTTCGTTTAGACAGTTTACAGTTTATTATCCTTACAATATAAGACAATATGTAAGATTTTTCTTCTGTATTTTATATGCAGGTGCTTCAACTAGAAAACTGCCACCAATGCTCTTTCGGAGAAGTTATGCCCACTATTATGGCTGGACCTTCAACTAGCTTGGCTTATCTGGGTACACTGTCGCTAAAAGGGGCGGCTAAAATATCAAGCTACACTTTGTGGCCTCTCTTTTTGTTAGCACCATTACTGCACTCAATTAATCTAAGTGGATGTACTTTGCTGACATGGGAAGTAGTTGTGATGATTCTTTATTTTTATAAAACAAGTTTGAAGGAGCTATACCTTGACGATTGCCCAAGAATAAATTTTATGCTTTGTGTATCTGCATTGATGAAATTTGTGAATCTGGAAGTTCTTTCAGTGGCAAGAAATACAACTGTATGTGATGATTTCGTTATACTCGTTACTGCAGCATGTGGTAAAACACTAAAGGAGCTTAATTTAGCGAATTGTTGGTAAGAATTTTGGCTTAAGTGAATTTGAAAGTTTTTTTCTTTTTGACATAAAATGCCAACACTCTCTTCTCATTTGTACCGTTTTAGTCATTAATGATGGTTTCGTCTCCCTTTTGGATAAACACTTATCATTTTCAAATTTCAGCTTTTAATGTCTACGTTTTTTCTTACAAAATAACTCGCATGGGACACAAAACCACCTTTTAATGTCTCGGGTGTACTAAAAAAGCAGAATGAGACAAGTATTTTGGTATTGTATGCAAAAAAAAAAAAAAAAAAAAAAAAACCTTTGTTTATTTAATTATATGTGTGAATCCAACTTACTTTGTATATTGTTTTTGCAGGTGTATGACGGAAAGGAGTTTGCAAGCTATTAGCATCTTTTGTCCCTTTTTGCGTTCACTTAATGTTTCAGATATAGTTAATATGTCGGAGATAGGTTTGTGTTATCTTGCTGATGGTTGCAAGTCACTTGAGTCGCTTTACATTGATGGTAACGACCTTAGGTATTCGTTTAACTTGTAGCTATTTCACAAGTATCAACTTTCTATCTTTGGAAATACTTCCACACTTGGTTTTAAAAACTTCAAATCAAGCATAATGACATGTTTTTTCTCTTTAGTTTTTGCACAATTTAGGGAACAATTTTTCAATTTCAATGTTTTTTACTGCCCCTAATGGTTAAGTTTTTCATGTGACAGTGATGAAGTTGTTGCTGCATTTCTAGAAACTTCGGGAAGATCATTGAAACATGTTTCACTGAGTAAAAACGGCCAGGTACTTATAAATTTTTTTTTTGGATTTTGACCTGTAAAACAAGATAGTCTTCATTTCCAGCATTTATATTGCGCATTTTACAAAGAGCGTGTTTTCATTATGTGTTTATGGCTTACTGGTTAAAACATCAATCGCAGGTCAGCTTCAAAACTGCATTTGCTCTTACAAAATATGCAAGAAAACTGGAAACTGTAGATCTATCATGGTGCACTAAACTAACTAAGGAAGAACTTGGATTTATTATCGATAACTCTTCCTCGCTAAAGCAGCTGAAAATCTACGGGTGTACCAAAGTAAGTATGCAACATAGGATTTATGTTTTTTATATGAAAATCTAAGCCTATTTGGGTCTTGCTTGATTTCAAACGGGTCAAATCAGAAAATTAATGTGAACGGGCATAGGCGGAGCTTAGTGGTGTTGGCCCTCCTAGAAAAAAATTAATAGTGTATATTTTTGCTATTTGTATGCTAAAATTTTACATTATACTTTTTAAACCTTTCAATATGCAAGAACTACCTTCACGCTCCTCCCAGAATTTATGTTGTAACTCCGCCACTGCGAACGGGTCAAATGGGTTGAATTTAAAAGTTGCCCAAATATTACTTACGTTCATACAGACTCCTAAAATTGTTCTTATCTACTTGAGATTAAGAATATTGGTGTATTATAATTGGTTAGTAATTCTAATTAATGTTTTCTTTTAAATGGGTAAAAGTGTTTGCTGGACAAACCTGGGTTGGCATTACGAAATGACATGTTACAACCCAAACCTGTGTTGACCCATTACAGCTACTTGACCCGCCCATCTTGCCAGCTTTACTAGCATTGTCCTTGAGTTATAATCGTCATCTGGCCAGATGTTCACACAGCAATAACCATATGTTTGTTTATGCAGGTCGCGCATGACTACTGGTTCAAAGTCACGGGCTCCCATATGTTCACTGATACCTTCGAGTTATGAGTTGACTTCTAAAACCAGTGTCTTTTTTTTCCTGCAAACATGTTACCGAAAGAATCCTAAACAGGAAGCCGTATGTGGCTTCTTTTTCTTCTTTTTTTTCGCAACTATATTTGCTTATGTCCGAAGTTACAAAACAATGTGTAATTTCTTATCAAATCTTTATCAAAGAGGATAACTTCATAACAATAGTTTTTCTTCGCGTTATAAAACAACTTTTGTTTCAAATAGAAGTAGTGAAATTGATTTTCTCTGGGATGGATGGAGTAGTACTATCAACCATAATACTGCATTCCTTTATACATGCACAGTTAGTAAAAGTATAAAAAGACACTAAAAAGATCGCGAACGCAGTCCCAAAAACTTTTGAAGTTTCTGGTTTCCTTCTTTGTCTTGCAGATTGGATTAGTAACTTGTACAATTGGTCTTTTGGTAATAAATGTTTCAATTTAAAAAAATCAATACCACATGAAAAGAAATGACTATCTGGAACTGTGAATTTGTGATTTAGAATCATTAGGTCGAGACTCTAATCTAGTCTGCAGTTGCAATCTGAAACATGCGTTAGGCACTCAAAAAAGGAACGATGCCTTATATTTAGACATTGATAAATATAAGTCTTACCAGAAACATACATACATATGAACTTCTCTCCATTTCTTGCTAAAATTCTAAAACACTAAAAAGCTCTACACTTTAAAACAAGGGCGAGAAGTAATAAAATGGCGATGATCCCACCTGAAGAACCTCCGACTCTATATATCCAATAAGGGTCAAACCTTGTAAGACTTTGATCCAAGTAACACGAAAACACTGCAACGATGATCAAAACCATCAAAACTAGAAGCAAATAGGTTGATATGCTAATAAAAGGCTGCTCTTCAAGCTCCAGTTCTTCAATAGTAAGTGATTTTTTGTCGATAAACAGTGGCGAGATAACTGCTATAAGTCCCAAGCTTATAGCAAGTAACTTTTTGCTTATTGAGTGTCTTGTTCCATTTCTCCTGCTTGTGATTTCATGCTCCATTTAGGGTTTAACAAGTTTTTTCATGCCAATATTTCTTTCTTATTGTCAGTTATATGTATTGGAATATGATTCCAGGGAAAAGATAACAAAATGCATCAGAATAAGAATTTTTTGAAGATATGGATTCTCTATCCCACTACGAAAATGATGTCAAAATTATTAGCTTTTTGGGATTCTTTTTATAGCTAAAAGTGTTGAATTATATTCTTGAGGTCATTAAAAGTGCAGGAGCTTGCTTTTGAAGTTATAAAAGAGATGAGCCGTGACCGGATATGAATGTTTTGAAGACCATATGTTGTTTCAATTCTGTTTCAGTAACTTTGTAACTACATGATATATAACTGTTATGTCCATTACTTCGTCCACGCATCCCACAAATCAAATATTTATTCACATTTAATGTATTGAACAAAAAGAATGCGTAAGTGACAAAAATAATACATCTCAGCTTTGAACTTAACAACATAGAAACATTGTACACCAAAGAGGCTACACGGGCTCAAGTTCGTATAAACTATATGAAAAGCTACAATACACAAGCTCAAACTGTTTAATTGTCAGTAGATCCCTTTGACCTGGTTGCGTCAAACCTTCTGACCCATTTCTTCTGTGAGGTTGTAAGATTTGATGCTGTCGCAGGAGATGAGGGGTGTGATTCAGATGATGAGTCTTTTTGAGACGTTTCCATGGATGGAAGTTCAGCAGGAAGTGCTGAAGCGGTGCTTGTTAACGCGTTTAGTACAAGAAATGCAAGTATGGGAGAAAGATCTAGAGTCCCTCCGAGTGGTGGAATAAGCCCACGGAAAATGTTTAAGTAGGGGTCACATAAAGTGCTGTACAAACAAAACCAACAACATTAATAATGTAAATATTTTAGTGCGACCATCCAGTCAAAAAGATTTGTGATTTGATATGGTTAAATAAACAAACAGATATGCTTTTGTTACTAAATACAGTATAATGTGAACTTTTAACATAAGAAGAATATTCGTAACATTTTCACAAACAAGAAGACGGTGCACCACAATGGAAGTTTGTTTCTGGCCATATACTATAGGCCGCAAAAGTGTGTATTCTTCTTGTCTAAAAATAATAATTTCTTCTATAAATAATTAGTGCCGTGTACGATTACAAAATATGTTGTTTCTTTTTTAATTAAAAATCATTTGGGAATCAGTAGGTCTCATGCATTAAACATAACCTTTGGATGACTTACAACCCATTTGACGTCCTTTTAATCTTTACCCGTTTAACCTTTTAGAGATAAATCTTAACTTGAAACCATCTATTCATAATTAAATGGGTCAAAAATGCCACATGTTTAGAACATTTCCATAATTCAAATATTTGTATGTTCAGAAACTATGTTCACATTAGAACTAAACATTCACTCTAGTTAAAATGACAATTATTATGTTGGCAAGTATCCGATTTTGTCACACTTTAATAAAACCGTCTGCTGAGTCGCATGCCAGTCCCTAAGGATTAGAAGGCAAATGAAGCCTAAAACTGATTAGAAGGGAAATGAAGCCTAAAATTGGAAATTTCTACTTGTTATCTGAACCTATTAGTTTGATAACAACTTGCGGATTTTTTTATATGCTTAGCCCTAAATTGAGCAAGGATTGTAGTTTATATGCAATATACCTGAGGGGGCTGACGATGACCGGCGGAGCATTGGGAAACCATGTAAGAACTAGCCTGGCAACCAACAACGTATTGTAAATGTTTAAGAAATTTGAAATACCATTGGTTACCACAAGTCCTGCCAATGAGTCTCCAGGTAAAACGGCAGCAAAATTGTGATTTGACAGATGGTTCAAACTCCTACGGTTTCTGTTATTAATCTGAAATACATGACAAACTCATCAACAAAAGAAGGAATGCATAGTTCTCATCGAGCAACTAAGTATATTGTCTAAAGTCTAGGTAGTTTAGTGTTGCTGTTTGTAGTTGATCTGTATTTATTACTGTGTGACCATGAGTTCACATAGTCATGTTACTTATACATGATACTGCATATGCTAAACCTCCACAGAAGTAATTAGATGAGTGGGGGTGTTTGGATTTACGTCTTCGAGCTAATTATATGACTATTATTGTAGTTTATTACTAGAACTAATACTTTAGTTTTGAATGTTTGAATAAGCGGATTATGACTCTCATTATGCTTGATTCTGCAACCAAAATGATCATCAGCGGTAATTTAAGATTGCTGATTTTCGCATTCTAATTGGAAAACAAACACTATTAATTAATTTGTCTTACTTCCTTGCATAAATTACCTTATCAACTTCAAACAAACACATCCAAATACAATCTCTTACAGCATGTTGAATATCTGATTATCATATAATATCACACAATTAATGTAAAACGGACATCCAAACACTCCTTTATCAACTTAATCACACAAGGGAGGTGACTATCATCACCAAAGTGTGGGAGGTCACAAGTTCAAATCTTGTTTGGTGCAAACAAACCTAAATAGGCCACGCCAACCTCCCCGAAGAGAGGTTTACCTGGTTTAAGTCTATGTGACGATGGGCTTAAAGCCTTAGACCTATGGATTAGTCGGCAAAAAATTCAGAAACCATGATTACCAACAACAGCAAAACCTAACCAGATAGCCGAAACCACAACAACTTAACTAATGTTCTCACAACCAACTTCATTATACTCCATATACATAAATAACTAATCCTACCGATAACTTAAAAAGTTCAGAAACCATGATTACCAACATTACATATACAATTATCTAAGTGTAAAAAATGTACCACATAAACCTGACACTAGCGAAAGTACATTGCTTCTGCTTAATTCAATACTTTTTTTCCAAGGTAAAGTAAGAGTCTCCCAATATATACAATTACAAATTACAACTTGGTATAGAAGCATCTTATGGGTACCCCTATGATTATTATACTTTAGAGGGTGTTTGTTTCGGCTTATGGTTTATTTGGTTTTGGGCTTATGTTTGATAAACACACTTTTTGTGGCTTATTTTGAAAATTTCGGCTTATATAAGCTCGTTATGTCGTAATGAATTTATATAAGCCGAAATTTTTCAAAAGAAGCCACAATTAGTGACCTTATCAAACATAAGCCCAAAACCAAATAAGCCAGAACAAACACCGCGGGGTGTTTGTTTATGGCTTGCGTGGTTTTCAGCTTATGTCTGATAAACACACTTTTTGTAGCTTATTTTAGAACTTTTCGGCTTATATAAGCTCATTATGTCTTCATGAACTTATATATGCCGAAGATTTTCAAAATAAGCCACAATTAGTGAGCTTATCAAACATAAGCACAAACCAAATAAGCCATATGTTTCGGCTTATATAGCCGGCTTATAGCTTACGTGGTTTTCGGCTTATGTTTGATAAGCTCAGTTTTTGTGGCTTATTTCGAAACTTTTCAGCTTATATAAGCTCATTATGTCATAATGAACTTATATAAGTCGAAAATTGTCAAAATAAGCCACCAAAAATGAGCTTATGAAACATAAGCCCAAAACCAAATACTCTATAAGCCGAAACAAACACCCCCTAAAGTATAATTATCATAGCGATACTTCTATTGGCGGATCCAGGAAATTGGAGAGTGGGGGGCAAAAAGTTTTTTTTTGACAATAATAAGGAAAAAAAACCTAAAATCCGAATAAAAAACAGAAATTTTAACTTAAAAATGAAAATTTTCAAATTTTAAAGTGTTAAAAGTTGGATTTTAATGTGTGAGTGGGGGGGGGGGGGGGGGGGGGGGGGGGGGGGGCAATTTGCGTTTTGAATAGGGGGCATTTAAAAAAAACTGTCAAAATCAAAGAAAAAATACACTATAATATCGTCTTTTTGGTCGAGCTATGGGGGGCGCCGCCACCCCGCAGCTTCTACATAAGTCCGCCCCTGCTTCTATACCAAGCTAGTGAAAGTACATTGTCTCCGCTACATTCAATACTTTTTTAAGGTAGACTAAGAGTCTCACAATATATATATACAACTATACATTACACTTACAGCTTGGTATAGAAGCATCTTACGCGTATTGCTATGATAATTATGGTTTATTTAGTTTTGGGCTTACGTTTGATAAGCTTACTTTTTGTGGCTTATTTTGAAACTTTTCAGCTTATACAAGCTCATTATGTCATAATGAAGCTACATAATCCGAAAATTTTCAAAAGAAGCCACAAAAAGTGAGCTTACAAAACATAAGCCCAAAACCAAATAAGCCATAAGCCAGAAAGGGTCATACTATTAGTACACCCCTTTCATTTTTTCTACCACCAATACCCCTAATACCCGGTATACTGACAGTTTTTGACGTTTTTTTGTTCCGTACTTTTCACATTTTATAATTTTTGAACTGTAAAACTTTATAATCTCAGCTTCCTATTATTTTTTCAGCAGTTTTACTCACTTTATTAACAGGAGAAGACTGCTTAGGGCTCCACGTTTTTCATGTTTTACTGCTTTTGACTTATCAAACTTTATAATTTTCATTCCGTTTTTTTATTTCGTAATTTTATAATATAAACAAAATTTAAAAAAATAAATAAATAAATAAAATAAAAATTTTAGGGGGTATTACTTGTAAAAATTTGGGGGGGGGGGGGGGGGGGGGGGGGGGGGGGGGGGTGTAATGGGTAACCAAACCCGCCAGAAAAACTAGAATTAAAAAAACCAGCATACATACCTGACAAAAGCTACGGTACTCATGATACACCTTACAAAAAAGCTCATTCCTCAAAGCAAGTTCATGAACAACACCAACACATTCCTGAACAGCATCATGAATACCAGAAACAATATGATGGGATGTTTGGGTTAAGAATGTATGGAAATTGGGAATGGGAATGGGTTTGGAATGGTTAGTGGAAATGGGTTTGAAGAACAAGAGTGATGAAGGGCTGATGATGGATAATGGGATTTCAATTTTGGTTTCATTTGATGAATAATGCATTGTTAGTAATGTTTTTTTTTTGTTTGGAGAGTGGTGAGGAAGTGAGGATGGAGAAGAAGATGGGGTTGGTTTCAGGATGATGTTTTCTGATTTTTTTTCTTGTGGTGGTTAAAGTGGGCAACTTTTATTCTATCAAGTGGTTAACATTCGTGGTAAAAAAAATTACTAGTACTAACTTGTTTAGTTCAACTTTATCTTAAGTACTATCAACTATCCGCGCGTTGCGGCTACGGATACCCTAAAACCAAAATTCTGCAAACGCAATGTTTTATTATTATATTTATAGATAATGGCGAGAGTTTTAAGTTGAAATAACTTTGAGCAATAATGGTGAAAGGTATTTGCAAATCTATATAAAATCGCAATATTATATAACATATAAATATTGAAAATCTTCTTAATTTATATGTTTACACGTTTTTATGCATCATAATAACCTTAAAATCTTTATACTTTGATGTGTACAATTTAATCGAATTAATTAGAAAATAATCAGTATTTCACTAAATTTGTACTAAATACATACATACACGATATATGTTTTCAAAAATGTAAATTTATAAAAAAGTGGTTAAAAATCAAACAGAAAGATTTAATATTAAACTTACATTAGTAAACAATTAAATAATTGTATCTAAAAAATTAGAATTTATAACAATAATTATTTGTACATGTTGTATATTAATTTTGTCATTTAACGTGTATTGCTTATCAATTAATATAAAAATAAATTTATAAAAATTTTGTGTTGTAAAGGTATGTACCAAAACCTTGTAATATTGTACTACTTAAAATTTTGGAGAGAGGGAGTGCAATCTCTTATATAAGTAGTACAGATTTGTGTGTTGTTCAAAAAAGTTGTGCAATCTCTACGGTTCGTCTTCTGTTGATTTTTATTGGCTAGTTGAACCGACTGTGACTTTGGTTTTTTCGGTTTCCAGTTGAACCTCGTCATTTTAGGTAAACAATATGTACGATCTTGTAGATATGTATTAATTTAATTGTTGTACAATGTGAATATATAATAGTATTTTTATGTAATATGGTGTATTAATAATTTTTTAAGTGTGTATTAATTAGTTTTAGTATGAGTATTAAATTATGTATTAATTAGTTATAATTTTAGGTATTAATTAGTTATAATATTATGTATTAATTAGTTTTAATAATGAGTATTAACTTATGTATTAATTAGTTTTAATCATTAGTATTAAATTATGCATAAATTAGTTTCTAATTATGTTTATATACTTGTACTTTATGCATATAGGGTTGTAAGTTGATTTTATAATATTTCTAAAAATAGAAGGTGTTTTCTTTTAATATACTCCCTCCGTCCCATTTTAATAGTCCTCCAACAAAATTTTTACGATTTATGATAGGTTCAATGAATGTAGACATATTATGCTTAAAAAGACAAACTTACCCTTTAATTACATTAATAGTTTCCTTATAAAAACTAATGACATGGGTAAAACTGGAATATTAATTAATTTAGACTTCTTATTTAGGAAATTGGACAATGTTTTGGGACAGATTAAAATAGTAATGAGGACAATAAAAGTGGGGCGGAGGGAGTATAGTATAGATAAAAACATTTTGTAAAAATATTTTGTGCACTCTCTCCTTCATAAATACGAAAAAATAAATAATACAACTAAAACAGCATATTATACATCATTTTAATACACTATCTCAAATCTGATTTAAGTAATACAAGTTTAATAACCAACTGTACAACTGTTTTATCATACAATAAATACAACATAATGCTAAAAAAACTAATCACTCTCTCTTTATTTAATGCTAAAAAATTAAGTAATACAACAAATAAATATAATGTACAACATATTAATGCAGCCAAGAAAATCATATTTAAGTAATACAAGATTTTAATACATATGTACAACTTTATATCTCTAATATATACAAAGCATTTAATCATACTTAATTAAGACATAATTAATAAGGGTGTTGATATTTACACGGAAGAATTTACTTCTCTCACAGAAAATTAATGTGTAATGACTTTTATTGCCCTTACTAACCTTTTATTTTCACTATGTTTTGATGCTTCTTCCTAAACCCCAAAGTTTCAATGCATCTGATAATAATTGAATCTTGTTCCAAAAAAAAACTGAATAAATATTGGGTGTCTCCAGTTTCACTAAAGTGGTCATCGATTTATTTGATGATTTGCAATTTATTTGATTAGTTGATGGATGAATCACTACTTTTATAAGGGATCAAATTACGTTCTGGTTAGAATGAATCTGAGCCGAAATACCTCGCCTTCTTTCACGAATATGTCATCATCCAATCTTATTTCTTCGTACTCGCATATTACATATACATAAAAAGTTCTGGGAACATACCGAACCTCAGTTTTTGTATAGATAAAGCCATAAAAATCCAATATGGATTGTCCTTGAACTTGGAACCCATTATTTTACTTTTTGAATTCGATTCACTACTGACACCATTGTTACTCTTTCATGGACACCTACTTCACCGGTATTAAACTTCGTTAATGGTTACGAACACCACCGCAAAGTACAACCAACGAAACGCTAAAACTTTGTAAATATAATGTCGTTTGTTTGACCTTCAACAATAGTCTCTTATATGATGAGCGCATCGAAATCATTAAAGTTGAACTCCAAGGTGAAGGGTGAAAGGTGAAAGAGAATATATTAATTGTAATTTTAAGAGAGATAGGAGAACGGAGAACTAATCGAACATAAAAAACAACAAATGAGATTATGAGGGCATATAAGACTTTTCGCAATAAAATCTCGTGTGCGGATCATTTTGCTCCGTGTATATATCACGTCCCAATTAATAATAGAACTAAAACACCATATCACCACAATTTACAAACAAAACAACACATTGTACAAATCTCCTCCATCATATTTTTTTCCCTTTTTTTTCGCAATTATATGTACAAACCACTTTTAGGTTGATATTCTCATTCAAATGTTCAAAAGAAGTTCTGTCAATTCTCGCATTTAATTGAGTTCCAAAAATAAAGTTACACATATTACATATACGTCATAAGTAATAATATCCCTATCAAAATTACGTTTTTGAGACATGTTTTTAGGTGAAAACAATCGTCATTCATAAGTTATTGATATGAAAGACGAATAACCAAATAACATCTACTCGCAAAAAAATTTAGTCACAAAGACTCGTCGCGCATCGCGCAGATACCCAACTAGATTTTATTAAAAAAGAGTAGAGTTTTTCTAACTTATGTAAGTATTCCGTATGATTTAAAACCAAAAAAAAAAAGTATGAAAAACAAGCTTATGAAAAGAAAAACAAGACAAGAAAATAGATAATGTTAGTGAAAAACAAAACTAAACGAACTTCATTTTTCTAAGCCCATAGGACATAGCCCATCAAATCATAGAAAACATAGAAAATTTCTTAATATAATGACATCTAGGCATGTTCATAATTTGGATCTGACCTACAAAACCATAAACCGAACTCGAACCAAACTTAGAACTTGGGTTTTGGGTCATAACTGAACCGAACTAAGAATTCGGTTTTCGTATTGGTATGAGTTTGACAATCAGACTCAAAACCGAAAACCGAATAGAAAACCAAACTTATACAAATACATATATATTTTTATATATTTTTATATTGTTATATGTTTTTATGTTCTTATATGTTTATATATATAATGTTGGTGAAAGCATAAAGGTGATGGAGCTTATTTTGGCGTTCTTGCCTTTATTGAGCGGGTGGAAGGACACTTGTAGGAGAACATGGTGAGTGTGTGTATGGAAATGAAGGTCCATTAGTGGTAGTCCATTCCAATGGGAGTCGTGTAGTCCCATGAAAGATGGGATATAGGGAGAGTCTCCCGATGGGAGAGAGAGACCATCAATAGGTTGAAGGTCCGAAGAAAGGGGTGTTTGTGACAAGTGGACTACGGGAGTTGGTGAATGATAAGGAGGGATAGGTGCCGGAGAACATGGTGGTGCATCCTCGCCTTCTTCAAAGAAGGGATTTGGCAAGGTTGGAGGTGTTGCAAATAATTCTAATGGTTGTAGAATGGTGTTTCTTGTGGGAGAGGTGGAGATAAGTGTAGGTGGATGAGTTGGTGCGGGAGGTAGAGTGGTGGCTATAGAGTTTTAGTGGGAGGAGGTGTCTTAGGAGACCTTGATTGTCATAGCATGGTTCCTAGGTTTTGGGATATCTCATCCTTTAGAGGTGATACAGTGTCATAGACGGGATTAAGTGATGGTGGTGAGTTGGTTTGAGGAGGAATGCAACATTGTCTTACTCGAAGATGGGTGGTTCTACTAGAGTTTGTGATGTTTGAAGATTTAGTAGTTTTGGTCATGGTGATGTTGGAAGATTTAGGTAGTTGTTGGTGTAGAGAGATGAGTATGAGAGTTGGTAAAAAAGAAGAGGAAAGTGTGGGAGTTTAAATAGGAAATTTAGTATGGTATGAGTTAATGAAAATTGAGTTGGATTGGAAGGATGGAAAAGATGATTAGATGTTTTAATGTGCAGTCTTTAGGCGTTGAAGGTCAACCAAATAAGAGAAAGAGGAGTGTTTATGTGACAACCCGTAAATTTGAACTCATTATTGATCCAAAGAATAAGATAATTATCGCTACAATTTTTTTTTCAATAAAACACTGTGAATCATAAACAGGAAGACATCTAAAAACTAACAAATGATATTATCCCTAATAATACATACGACGGACTATATGATTATTTTGGTTATATAAAAATTTATATGTTATATGTTTAATTACTGCAAAGTGGAAAATAATTACTATGTTCTCTAAAAACCGTGATTTACTCTAGCCGGAGGCCATCCAACTAAAAGCTTATGTGATTTATATGTTTTAGGTTAAATGAATTATTTTAAGTTTATAGGTCATATAAACGTCAATAATAGTTTATTTTAATAGTTAGCGTAAATTATCGAAATCACCGTTAATTATTAATAGAAAGTTATATAAACATTTTCAACTCACAATTTCTTTAAGACAATATATGATGGACTATAAAAAGTCTATAAATCACATATTTATCACTTTTAATATATTTTCAATGTTTCAGATAATTTACTGAGGTAATCGTATTTTATTTATTATTTAATTCTAAAATACAGTTTTTACGTCTAAACGATCACAAAAACGCTTAAGTTAATTTTATCAACTTCAAAATATTAAAATCTATTTGTAAACTTCATATTTAATCATATGAGCTTAATTAAATTATTAAATGACTAGAAATAAACTCGTATATAATTTTAAAAGCCCGTACGTAATTTTAAAGGCCTGTAAACCCTAAATAAACCCAACTAATTATTCCTAAACCCATATTAGCCTAAGATTAACACTACTTCACATATATTTCGTGGTTTTTGCCTTTAGAAAACCTTAGACCGATTTTTTTAAATATATACATTAGGAAACCTTTTGTAAATCAAATACACTTTATTTAGTTACCAAAAATCAACCATAGACATTCATGGCAAGTAAATAATCAGCCCATATCCTTCCCATACACCTTAGCCACAAAATTTTATCATAAAATCCCTTAAAACTATCCAAACCAGTCGACTTCTATTTCTTTTTACTGTTTTCTTATCTTATGGCTACTGTTCTATCTTTTTCATCCACTGCTCTTCAACTCCAGCCATTCCTTTTGATTTCCTTGCATGATTAAGGTCTTAAAGGTAATCTATATTCATATCATCAATAAGGAGTTCAAGGCTTGTGATTGTTCATATCAAAACACAAGCAAAAAACCAAACCAGGAACCCTTCTTCCTCTTTTATTTTCTGCCATAAACCACCATTTCCACCACCATTGCCACCGCCATTACCACTCCTAATAACTCACAAACATCAGTCCTATAACCCTTGTAAACAACCCCTATAGCCCAAACCATCACAACCTTTAATTCGAAACCATAGGTTTCAGATTTTTGATATTGTTTCTTGAATTGCAGCCAAGACATCACACAATCATACACGACCCTATAGGTCAGTGTTGTAACGTCTAATAACTCTTAAAAATCACCCCTAAACACCCTCTAAACAGCCCTCAAATTTCGTACCTTGAAGTGCCCCAAAAACGAAACCCTAGCTAAATCAAATTAGGGTTTTCTTCAAAACCCTAGATTCAGATTTTGTCGTGTTCATGTTACTCGTGTTCGAATCCTTTATAGCAATCTTGGGTGTCTTCTCTGGTTTCCAATTAGTCCTAGTAAAAGTTCCTAAGTCCTCTAATTGTTCGTGTACGGGTTGTGCAAGAAAAATCCTAGCCGAGCTCTTTTTAGGGATTTCTAGGTTCGGTTTTGCTCAAACCACCAATCACTTTGTAAGATCTGATTTACCTAGTACAATTAACTCTTATAACATGTTAAACCCTGACCTAGTAATTCCTAAAGTTGAAAAGTAACACGTAATTGGCTAAATGGTTAAAAACGAGCCCTAACGGGACGTACGGGTAAAAACCGTGCCATAATTTTGCTTAACTTGATTATGAACTGAATTTTTGTGTTTCCTACTGTTAAATGATGTTATTAATTGGTATATGTTAGTTAAACTTAGTAGGTAATGTTATTTGATCAAGTGGTAAAAGTAGGTGAACCTCTCGTTGCTAAACTAGCTTAAAAACGGCTAAACTTTTGCTAAAACCGACCATCCAATATTGGTCACGAAATTTTTACTCTAAATATTCATGTTTAATTTGTCATAAATTTTCTAATTCTCTTTGAATCAATTAAAAAGACCTAAAAATGAATTAGTTATCACACTTTTAATTTTATGATTTTATGTGAAATTAATATGCATGTAAAATGGTAAACTTTAGAACAATTAGAATGTCACTAATATGAATTTCTTAATGAAATGGTAAGATCATAATATGAATCAATCTCTGCAAAAAGAATCATAGTAGAAGGATTAAAAACGAGTTTACAATTAATAAATGATTACTACACGTAAAAATGACGTTTTTAAGAAAGTCTGTTATTATTAACTCGTGAAATTGTTAAATGAAATCTCATGTTAAACTGGTAAATTTTACATTTCATATTATTTTTAAATAATGACATGCCTTTATATTAATTAAAATGATTAAGAAATAAATATGAAAACTGAAACCGTAAAACCTGAACTTTTACTTATTAAAACCTACGTAAAAGTTAATTGTTAATTTATTAGCAAAATTTAATAAACTTAAATTACTTTTACAGGAATTCATATCAACATATCAATGATTTTATAATGCATAAACTTGAAAATATAAAATGATAATAATTGATGAAACCCTAGTTTAAAAAGATAAAATTAGACTCTAAATAATTAAATTAATTAATAGCCGAAAACGTTTTATAAAACTTTAGTCGTTATTATTCCAACCTAAAGCACCAACTAAGAAAGGGTTTATACATGTACATCATATTAATATTACACATGGTTTAAATGAAAATTATTGTTATTAGGTTAACGATAAAAATCCACTTTGTCCCGCGACAGTCTACTATCAACAAGGTGAGTTTCTAGCCCCTCTCTTAAATTGTTTTTTTTAAACTGTGAGTTCTCTAGCCCCTATCTTAAATTATTTTATCAAACTGTGAGTTTTCTAGCCTTTTCTTAAATTGTTTTATCAAACTGTGAGTTACTAGCCCCTCTCTATTTTAAACTGTAATATCATATATTGGGGTGAGAACATTGCTTGATTTCTAAACGCGTGAACACAAGTGAACTATTCTTTACTAGTTGATCTCCCCAAATGATAACTGCCCACGAATCATGAACCATTAGTCACCTAGCTGGGTTACAGCGAAGTGAGCGCGAATGTTATGGATAGATTTATCGGAGTTGACACTCCTATTTACTTTGAATAGGTGCGTTAAAGTAAATACAAATTCATTTGAAGACGACGGGTGACTTGGGTTAGTCACCTGCATGGGCACACACACGAAGTCAGTTAGACTCGTTAACGCATCGGTATCATGAGCTTAGATAGTAGTAAAGATAAACTGTGTGACTTTGTATGTGTTATATTGTCACATGTGGATACGAATCTTGTGGTTCATTGAAATGATTTTTATTGTTTTCTTAAACTCAAACCTAGGAACTCACCAACTTTGTGTTGACACTTTAGCAATGTTTTTCTCAGGTATGCTACTATATGGAGTCTGCATTGTTGTTTTGGCATGTAGAGGGCATTCTCTCGCATCAAGTCCTCTTCACGCCATGAAGTCGCAACCCAAATCCAGTCTTCCGCTGCAGTGAAATTTGGGGTGTGGCAGTTTAGGGGAAATAGGGTATTAAATAAGGAAAATGATGAAGAAATGCATGTAATCTGCAGACACACTGAGCCTTGTTGGGAGGGGTCTGTCAAAGAACAAGAAGAATTTTAAAACTTTCGTTTAGAGGGAAAACCTCGGACCCTTTTTGGCTTGCGGTCCCTTTCTTGAAGGGGTCCGTCGCAGTCCGTTACCTGTTGTAACAGACAGCAAAGAATGAAGGAAATTGAGAATTTTAACCCCGAAAGCGAATGGTTATGGAAAAGGATGATGTAGGTCAATGTTTCACATGTGTATGTTGTAATTAGACTTGTAAAGAACAAGAGAATATACCTTTTACGAACTAAACCAAGACTTGCCAAGCACCGAGTAAGTAACACAAATCACACATTATGTGGTACTAAATCCTTGCAATATGATCAATAAGCCATACAAGTTAGTGTGCAAGTAGAAAGTAAAGTTACAAACACAAGTATTAAGTTAATTGTTAACAAACACCATTGTTTTAGAAATAGACCATCGTCCATAAGTACCCATTCAAACTACCGTCTCACTTGCCTTTCTTTTTCTCTATCTTGCTAAGAAATCTTCCAAGACACTTGAACATCCCTTTAGTTTGCTTAACTCCAGTGAGGTATTTGTGATTTCGGGTAGACGGCTAAGATATTCAAGTGGTGGTAGCCTAGAATCCGAAAGCCCATCATCTTCAATAGCCGATGAGGATGAGCTAGTAGGAGGATGAGTTCTCTTTTCTTTTCCCCTAGTTTGGTGTCCTAAAAGCCTTTTCACCCTAAGATTTCTAATTGGAGTCATGACACAATCAACAAGATTGTATGTGCCTACTCTACCACTAGGACATGGTGGAATTAGGGATATGTGTTTGAAGAAACGGGTTAGAAACATACCATAGGGGAGCATGGTTGTAGCAAGGCTTCAGATATGGGACATCATATTGGCTATGTAGTAGGCAAAGTTGAAAGGTGTAGCTAAGACATTCATTGATGTGGTCCTTTTTGCCTACCAAGCACATAGCATTGCAACGCAAGATTCTTTCCCACTTCACATACTCTTCCTTGAGCTCTTTAACTTCCATTCCGTATGGGTCCTTGTTGATGACCTTGTCTCTAGTGGATATCCTAGTTGATTGAGTTCTAGGGTTGTAGAGAGTTCTTCTAATGACATCCTTGTAATAAAGTTTAGAGTTGTACCTATCTTAGGCGTGTACGGGGATGTTTGATTTTTCAAGGGTTGTGAGAGAATGAAGATCGGAGTAGAAGCAAGTACCATTGTTAGGGATCCTAAAGATTTGAGCAAAGCAGTCTAAAGAGAAGGAAAAGTCATGACCATTTGCTTGGAATTAAGTTTAGGAGAAAAAGGTGTTTTTCATCAAAGCTAACATTTACGCATATGTAAATTCAAGAACAAAATTTAGGAAATTTGCTCATCTATGTCTAAAAGGTAATCAAAATTTATTCTAGAAAAGATTTCATGAATGTTGGTGTCATTTGTGAACGATGGGTCAACAACATGACTTTTTTCATGAAAGGTACGTTTTTCAAGTTCCTTAAACAAGGTTTGTTGTGCGGAGGTTAGATGTTTTGATTTGTGAAATGTGGGTATGTAACTAGTGGTATCTTTGTGATCATAAGTCCACGCGGAAGGCATGTTTGGTCCTAAGGCATAATTTTTTTTCAAATTAGATAAATTTGAGAAATAATTAGAGGTATTTCTAGTGTGTGCCTATATCCAAATAATGTGAAGGTGCGGTTATCTCGGCTCAAAACTATTTCGAAAGAAAAAATATTTAATGCATAATTTTTTAGATAATCAAACGCTGCTTAAGTTTAATATTGCTTCAAATGAACGTACCCGAAAATGCATATTGACTTTAGGGTTCATGAGTCCTAATGCCATGATTAAAACATTGTTTTTAGATATTTGGTATTTACAATAGTAAAATGCTAATTTTCGGCATGACCTAAGTCGTGAGAAGGATTTTTGAAACAATTTTGGTCAGTTAGGGATTCTTAGTAATGCGTATTGATTTGGTTTGAAAGAATTTTGTTTATCAAGTGGTTTTAACATCATAATCAACTAATGCATACATTGAATTAACTAATCTTGAAGAACCCCTAATTTCAATTTTGTGCAAATTAAATAGAACCCTAGACTCAGATTAAGAGAAATTAAGTAATGAAAAAATGAATTAAGTGGCGGATACTTACAATAGATGATTGGACACGGATTGAATGGTTGGTTTTTGCCTAATTGTGTTAGAGAGATGATAAAATGGTTGTTTTGGTCGTTTTTCTAGAAAATGAGAGTGGGGGTATGATATTTGGGGTGTTTGGCCGTTCGTTTTGACTTGGAGAACTACTCCAGAAGACCACGGACCCTTACACGGATCTCGATCTATTCAAATGGATCAACACTTGGGCCTCCATCAGTCCCCCATGGATAGGAAAAATTCGTCCTCGAATTCCCAGCAGTATCATCATCAGAAGAATCACCATGGTAAGGAAACAAGTGCTTCATGTTAAAAACATCAAAACATCAAAATATGGCTTGGTAACTTTAAACGATAAGCATTCGAATTCATATTCTCCACAATTTCCAATGGACCAATATTCTTTGCAGATAACTTATTGTACTCACCAGTTGGAAAACTATTCTTAGTCACAACAGCCCACACAAAGTCTCCTACTTCAAAATCAACATGTCGCCTCTTTTGATCCGTATCATGCTTGTACTTCGAATTGGCGCGAACCAAATTGTCACGAACAGTCTTATGAACATCATGCAAAACCTCAACAAAATCATGCACTTTCTTAGGAACATACCTAGAAACCTGAGGAGTCATAAGATCAAGAGGACTGCGTGGCTGAGCAGAATAAACAACCTGGAATGGACTAAACCCAGTGCTCCGATAACAGCATGATTATGAGCAAACTCAACTTGACACAACTTCTGATACCATGCCTTCACATGATCACCCACCAAACACCTTAATAGATTACTAAGGGACCTGTTAATAACTTCAGTTTGCCCATCAGTTTGAGGATGATAAGCACTACTAAAATAAGTTGAGTATTCACCATCTTCCACAAAATACGCCAAACATGACTCAAAAACCTAATGTACCGATCAGAAACAATGGAGGAAGGTATACCATGTAAATGATACATGTTCATGCAAAAGTTGGATGGACCGCGCTTGACCCGAATTAGGCTTAGTTTCGGGTCTTGTGGACTCCGGCTCTTGCACCAAATGAACTTGTTTGAAGACCCTGCACACTAATTAACAGACACTTTTAGGCTTACCATGGGTGCGTGTCTCACGATTAGACTCTTGCGTGAGAGTAAGTAATTGGTTTGAGTATATGTGAGGGTTAGAGTATAACATCCAGTAGTTATGGTTAATGTAATATCCATGTTCATAAATAAAAAGGTGATTTTACTTATAAATTTTTGCATTTTCACTATACTACATGACTGACTTATGGATCTCTCTATCACAATTGCCACGTCAACATATGCCTATATGTTGTAAACACTATGTATATATCAAGTATGAGTTCTAAAAGTTATCATATGAATAAACAATGAATAAGAACAACTCAAATATAACAAGGATGCCCTAAATTCCCATAGAAACCCTAAAAATCCCTTATAAATTAATATTTCAAGCAATGTAATCACAAAATTATAATGTACTATTATTAAACACTCTACACTAATTCTAATCCACCAAATAAAGAAAAGTTAAATAGTCACAAAACACTAATATTCACTAATCACAAGCTAATTACAAGAAAATGACCTAAAATCAAGATTAGCATATAAAATCTAACCTATAATGAATTAGACTCTAATATTTTGCAACAAAACATAAAATTCAACTAAGTATCATAATATGATCATAAATTTATCTTGAACCAAGTTACAAATTATTAAAGCATAAAGTACAAGTTTTCAAAGCATAGAACCTTAATCTTATTTAAATAACCTTAGAATATGATCAACTTATATAAACCCTAAAACTAAGAATGTAGAACCTATAGAAGTCAAAAAAATACTATATAAGATTTAGAATAAGTGTACATTAAGATATAAACCCTGATTACCTAAGTTAGAAAATCATTAGGATTAATGACCTAAAAACCCTAATATTAAGAAATCTACATGGAATCATCACGTAGTTCTTTAAGGACAAGTCTACAAATACTTATAGGACTTAATTAAGATTATAAAGTGATATTAAGACAATGTATAAGTACCCTAATGCACAAGGTACAAGATTTCAATGCATGTCTTGTAAATTAGGTCAAAATAGGCATTTTCACTCTTTAGACATGTTTACCTAAACTAAACCCTTAAACCAAGTGTGAGAACTCATTGGAAACTTGAGACACAATTTCTACGACCTAAATTAATTTTACATCAGTAGCTAAGAATAGGATAATCACATTTACTAAGATTAAACCCTAGATCATTAGAAAACCTTAATCTACAAATGCATACTTCCCATTTTCACATCAAACCTTTGTTAAACTTCAAACCAAGGACCCAAATCTCTTAAATAGAATGCATAAACCCTAATTAAGCCCTAATAATTCACTAATCACTTTCCTAAGCCCTTAATCACCAAAAACACAAAACATAAGTTACAAGCCCTAGATTTTGAATCTGGTTTTGTAATTTCCCTCCAAAACACATTTTCAAACCATTTCCCTCCATTCCAAGTTTGAAAAACTGATATTTATCAATCCTAAGATATTTTAGGAGTGTGACAAGTAGGTGGATTACCTCCTTGCTTGGTACACATCACCATTACTATCTATATGTTGTCGTGACTTATTTATAGCCACAAGGAAGGATTAGGACTAAGCTATAAGCTATGAAATTGTGTAGATCTTCACTATCCTTCATTAGTCACCCCTATATCTATCTTACACGTTTGAATGCATAACTTGGAGGCTAAGAGTGAAAACAAGTATAAATAGGGGCAAAATGCTTCATTTGAAACTTACACCCTGTTTCCTTTGTATCTCATACCTATTATCCATTTACACCTCTATATACATCTTAGTAAATCCCACAAGACCAAAAACCCGGTGTAGAAGCTAGCCATTGAAGTCTTGAAGCTTTGATAGCAAGTTGTGTTCATAAGAAGCCATAAGGAGCCATTTTGGAGCTACCTAGGTAAATCTATGTTAACCAAGGCTTTGATCATGTTATAAAGTTTATTTAGACTTTTTATAATGCCAAAATTTGTTAGAAAGATAATCCAAAAGAAACTAAGTCATTTCATCGTTTTAAATGAAAGTTATAAGTTAAAGATGTCTTAAAACCCTAGTTTTGTAATTTACATAAAATAATGAGCAAAAACCCATTTCAAAAGCTATAATTATGAATAAATGTTGTTATTATGGTTATAAATGTGTTCATAAACTTTGTTTTCATATACTAGATCATTTGGATCATTTTTGAGCTTGTTATGTGATTTTTACAAGTTCAGGGACTAAAACTGTCCATTCTGAAACTATTTATCATTTTGGGCCAAAATGAAAGTAAAAGCTAAAAGAATAAATATTTTAAGTTTTGAGACCATAAGGTTAAATATTGAAGGTTGAAATTATAATTTATGAAACTATATACTTAAAGGGTAAAAAGTGTAAATACACCAAACTATAACAACAAGGACTATTTTTGCCAACATTGAAACTCAAAATGTAATAAAATATGTTGTGTCATGTTAGTAGGGAGCTTTGTACAAATATTTTCTATCTCGATATTACGTTCTGACTGAGTGGTTGGGTTTACGATTTAAAGTGCCTTCGCTCCTCAAATGTTTATAGAATGGCTTCTGAGTGTGATGACCCGAACAATGATACTATTACTCCAAATTAATTCAATCAAAGAATATTAATTAAAGAGAATGAACTCAGAGACTAACACTTGATATATATGCATATTGTGTGTTAGTCCAGATTCCGTGAGAATGTTGTGATTGGATAATCAAAAGCCTCTATATACTAAGGTGAGTTTATAGCCTCACATTTTAAAAGCTTACAAACAATTTGAAAACCCGTGAGGGGGATATATGCAAAACTGGAATACAAGTGTTTTTGTATGCTGCCTATATGATTATTGACACTATGTTTACTTGTTGCCATCCAAAGTCCCTTTTTAATCGTGAACCGCTAATCATTTAATGAGCGCTAATATCGTGAATAATACTATTGGAGACTAACATCTCCTATTTAGGAAAGTCGCACTTGCTAGCAGCTAATGGTCCATTCCTAGGCTAAACAGATATGCTTTATTTCTCTAAAACTCAGGATAGTCTGGCAATCTTCCTGCTTAAGGGCAATTTGTTGGATTTTTCTGATAATGTCTAGTTGTGGGTCATGAGCTAGTGCAATAAGAATCGATGAATTTAAGAACTGGGTGTATAACACTGTAGCCCGAGAGTTATACTTGTATTCAAATGATGTTTAAAACCTATAAATTCACTCAACCTTTGTGTTGACTTTAAGCATATATCTCAGGTGAATGAAGATTGGCGTGCTGCGAAGGGTGGTGTCTTGAATAAGTTATCATTCTATCAATAAAACTAGATCTTTGGGAAACCAGTGTTTGTACAACGTATGTACAGTTGTTTATTAAACTCTGATTTAAATAAATGAATGATAACATTTGTTTTATAAAAATGTCTTTTTGGCATTTTATATTATTGTGACTATGGTACTATGAAGTAATACCCCATATTAGCTTCCCTTGCTATATGTTAAAAATGGGGGTGTTACATAGAGTATTTCAAACATCGTACCTTTGTGGGACCCCTGTGGTTCCTTTTATACCCGAGAGAGTCCTTGCTGAGCTCTCCTATTGTTGTGGCCTAAGCAAGAGATAACGACTAAATATAGTCTGATCCTTATCACATAGATAAGGAGAGTGTATATCTCTTTTACTTAGGCGAATATAATCCTAGTTTAGATTATATTCTGTTTGATCCTATCATAGTGCGACAAGGACACGGTTTAAGGAATAACCATGTGCGAGAGTGACTAAATGGGTTGAGTGGGATTTATGCGCTATTTGTGCATGATCCATACCCAATGGATACGGGTGGTACCCGTGGGTCGGGTTATGCAGCTCGACTAGGGACTATACATCATCATGTCCCCCCAGTCTAGTAGTCACAAAGCGTGGTGCGACTACTAGACTATTAACAGCCAAGTCCTATGATAAAATTTGTTACATGGCAAAAGAAACACTTACAATGTTTGGCCAAAGGAATATTTCGAATAATCCCGCCTAAAAACCATCAATGTCATAAACCACTTGCACCCACTTACGTTGGAAACCGAGAAAGGTGCTTGCCACGTCATGCCGAATGATCCAACTACCACCGTTAGATCAGACAATCTCTCGACACGTGTCGTAAGATCCTGCAACCTCATAGAAGTACTAAATGCCTTGAATGATTGGTCTCTTCATTTCTACATCTCCATATGCTACCATTGTTAAATCTTCAAAAGAATGTATATGTGTGTTGAACAACCCTAAGTCGTATCCCGTTATTCTTTGAAGATGGTTCAACAACTATGTGATGTGGTATCCCATATGTCAGTACAAGAGCTTACTCACTTTGTCACAAAATACCACATTCCCAGTAATCTACACCCTGGGATTCCAGATCACCAATCCCATAGGGAGCTTCCCCCGTGGCAAGGTTGGCGTGTACATGAGATTTTTTGAGTTTTCCAATAATCAGATACCACTGAGCTGTTTTTTGGTGGACTTTCTTAGCTTTTATAGTATCCACATATCCCAGCTACATTGTATTGGTGCCACAAAAATTTCTAATTTTGAAATCAATTATTTTCTGAAGAATGTAGATCCGCCCATAAACTTGTTCCGCGCCTTCTATCGCCCCTCCTGGATTAATGGATGGATATCTTTTGCTAAACGACCCGGTCAACTCTAGTGTGATGATACAAAGTTGGACTCGCTGAAGAATTGGAATAACAAATTCTTTTGGATAGATAGCGCGATTTTCCCTTTTGAGTATGACTTTATTACCCAGGAAACAATGATAAAGGATGACCGGCCTATCCTAGGTACATATAGCACAGAAGATGCGGAAAGGATTAGCGTAGATCGCATACCTATGCAAGAATATCCCGAGTCGCTGTTGTACGCCCTGGGACTCAGCTGTAATATTCTCATGTCTGCGGACTAGCTGCCCTAGTATTATGACGATTTTGGTCATGGTAAGACTTTTGTCCATTAAAAAAACTTTGTTGTATGCAGAATTCTACATTTGACTGTTCACATTGCGCTGCAGTGATAAGTTTTTTGCAACTCGTCAAACGAGAACACCCTTGCTCGGCGGCTATGCGCCCCCGGCCATGTACTCCGGAGGATCTTGCTCGTGGGCTGGTTGCAGGTAGACGTACCATCCCTCTTAAACCATCTTCCCTCCTAGCAAACATTGATGTAGGAAGAATGGTTGTACTCAATGTCATACCCGTTCGTAGTGTCCCTGGCATTATAGAAACGACGTGTTTTGAGAATGTTGAAGAAGCCAAAGAAAGGATGACGTCCGTTGAAGACGAACTGATCATGAGTTCACATGAACATGACATACCCATTCCTGGATTTAAAAGATTATCCACCATGCCAATCGGAACAATTCCCAAGAGGAGCCGATCAATGACTACCAAGCCTCGCGTCAATATTACTTCATGGAGTTTACTTACAAAGCCATGCGCATAGGTGATCTCCAAAAGGTAATTTCTACCACGGTTTTTGTCTTTTGCTACCAGATTATGTCTCTAATTCCATCGCGAAGAATTACTTCCATTCTTAACCACCAATACCTTGGTCTGCAGTGCTGGAGATAAGACACACGAGGCTACTACAAGTGTTGTTCCCACGGGCACCTTTCTCCCCCATGGAAGTGTGTCGTGTCTTGTGATTTGAGTAAGAGGGCTGACTGCAAAGACTTCATGTGCCACCTTGTACCTCCTATGCGTGCCCAACATCTTGACAAGCTATCTGATGAGAGAATTATCACTAAGTGCGATGCACGAGATTGTACTAGCGTCGCATCTGAGTAAGAAAATATCCGCTTTGTCTCATCACCTTGAAAATATGCCCGTTGAACATTCCCGATTGCTGGAAAAGAAAAACATTAACTGGCTTGTGTAAAGGTGAAGTTAGCTTCCTTTAAGGGTATTACCAGCTTAAACACAAGTTCCATCCAGCGCCTTGGGGATGAAAAAACTTCTCTACTAAAATCCCTAGCCCGTGAACTCAAGAAGCGTGAAAAACAAGAGGCTGAAAACCGATGGGCAATGGCCCAACTAGAAGAGTGCCGAGATAAGTTTGCTTAAAATTGTGATGATTTTGTTGGTAAGTGTCAACAAAATTTGACCGAGAGTAGCGAGGTGTTGAGGCGCCTAAGTACAGACTTTGACGAAGAACTATACCCTCATATTTCGGTTGTATGCGCATAAAGACATTGATTGACTCACTATGGTCTTCCTTTGGCCGCCAAGGGTGTGCTCGACTCTTCGAATATTTGCGCAGCGGGATGGGATGTCTTTTAAGCCGCTAAGGAGGAAGACTAGAGTCTTACTATGAAGCGTGCTTCCGACGAAGGCTTACTGGTGAAGCTATTTGAAGAGGTGCCCTTGTACAACCCTCGATCCCATGAGAAGCTTTACAGTGCCTTGTTGGCTTTAAAGGAATGCACTCTGCCTACGATAGGTGTTGTAGAAAAAGATCAGGATGAGCCTATCAGTATGTTATGGCGGGGCTCACACTCGAGAGGTATCTTCAAGATGGTGAGGAGGTAGAGCACGACTTTCATGTGAAACTTGATGTATCTCAACTGAAGGTGCCCATACACTCCTGACCCTGCTTTACATGTTAATAAAGTTCCTTTGGACGTGGTTTTGAAACATCATACGAAACGTGTTGCCAACAAGAGGGGGACCACCTATCACACCCCACCATGGTGGAATATGGGGCGCGTCATATGGATATCATCATAACAATAGTGTGTCTATAGAGAGAACTAAATGAAATAGTAATGTCATAAAAAGGTGACATAGTGTCATGACAATATCTCAAACAATGCAGGCGTCTAGGTAAGTAGGTAACTGGTCTACCTCTTACCAAAGACAAACAAATAAAAAAACATCAAACATATAGGTGTCTAAAATATACCACTTATTCAAACATTAAATAAATACTAAGAGGAAAGGGATTCCTCCTAATGCAATCCTAGCAGCCTCTAGACTATAGCCACTTCTAACATCATCCTTCATAACTACCTCACTTGAAAATGACACTAAAATCTGTCAACATAAAGTGTGAGAACATAGGTTTAAGTTATCAAAAATCATAAGAAACCTTGTCAACCGTTGTAAATAAGTTGAAGAAAACAAGTTAAAGCAATGGACCATAATGTGATAATCATGTTACATACAACTACAAACAAAGCACAATTATATCAGTCAAGAACACACAATAAGAAAAATGCACCACACTATAACAATCAAGAAGTATCCCGTCACACACACAAGAACAATGCACCACACTATCGGATCTTTCCCACACCACTAGTGGAAGATGAACCATATCCCCGTCGAGATATCTTGCCTCTGAGGAGACGATGCACAAGTAGTCAGGACGGATCGTGCCCCACGCTCCACACACATCACAATTGGTCCCATAGACGCCCATACATCTATGTTCCAAAGCCAATCACAACCCAAACAAGATTCACATATCAGAACACATATCAAAGCACATATGAGAACACATAAGCACACATGTCACATAATAACACATCTATGTCCAAACATTTATAAAAATATAGTACCAAAAGATTTTAAGAACACCACAAGTGTCATCTCCATCCCATACTAGAAGAAAACATTTAAAAACTCAGTGAAAATGAGACTATGAACTCACCTGATAGCACAACAAGCTAGCACCCCAGCAAACCTATAAAATCATACACGACACCCTTAGCTCAGGTATTAACACCCAAGTTAAGTAACAATCAAGGAGATGAATCTAATCCCCCAAATTCCCACTATCTAGTTCTCTCACTACAAGTTATTCTATACGTAAAAATCCAGTTTTTCCCCGGTACGGTTTACTAGTCACTAAACGATCACATGAAGTGAACTTAACACCACACTTGGCTCCTACCCTACTGGATTTATGTTGTTATATGATCTAAGAACTCCAAAAACCATTTTTACTTTCTACTTACACATTTAACCCTTTCGTTTAGTCTCTACACCAAAATTCGTTTTCACCAAAACTGATTTTCTGTACATGCTAAATGTTTGTCACCAAAAGCCCGACCTAGACACCATAACTTTTATTGAAAAACTTCAGTCCTTTTATATACATCATAAAGATTTCCCAAATCAAAAATCTTTGGATATCTCATCCGTTTGGTTAGGTTTTGAATCAAATTCCCGAAATCCAAATTTACTCCTAAACAGCGCACTGTTTTTGTAAAAATTGTTTGACGACCTTCCCGAACTCCATTTTCGACCAAACTTATATTTTTGAAAAGTAGACTCTCTGAACTTAATTTTAAAAAAATAAACTCGACCAAAGGTGCTACCTACTGTCCGTAACAGTCGACACAAGACAGCCTTAAAAATCAGACTGTTTTACGCCTTTATGCACTAACCCTCTAAACATCATTAATTACCCCTAAATTATTAAACAAGAATCCTAAAATCATTAATGGGTCTAAATAACTATAATTACCAGAAAATTAACAAAACCCTAATCATCTCAATGATGGTCAATTAACATTGTAAACATGATTAATTAATAAAAACATGAATTAAGTTAAGTTTTTAATTGATCACTTACCTTGAATCAAAAAAAAGTTATGAAACCCTAAAACTTCCATTGTTGATCGACGTATAATTTTTCTCCAGGGATTTACGGAGTGATTTTGGTTAATAAAAGACTTTTTATTATTTATTTTAACCAAATCCCAGCCCAACACAAAAAGCCTAGTTACCAAAATTAGTTTTCTTTTTTTTTCTCCTTCTTTGCATCACATAACCGACCAAACACCCTAAATTTCGTTTTTTTATTTTATTTTATTATTAATTAATATCTTATTAATATTACCTTAATTTTACTTAATTTATTTTAGCTCCTAAAGCCTCCAAAACCTCAAAACCGTAAAACTAGTCAGTTTTTACACGTATACCGTAAAAGACACAAAAATATACAGTTTTATAAAAACTCTTGGAATTTGAAATAAACTATATATTTAAGTCCTAAATGACTTAAAACCATCCCGAAAAATATTTCCGTGACTAAATACCTCATTCGAGACCTCAAAATGCTAAACCCTAAATCGTAAAAATTACGATTTACTATAATACATATACGTACACATAAATATTAGAATAACACCATATCCTATCATAGTCACATCCATGTGAACTCATGAACACCAACTATTCTCATCGTGTCATCATATAATGTACCACGCACTACATAAACGATGTCTAACATCAAATCAAGGCTCAAATATAAACATATAGCACATAAACGCACACTAAACACATAATCAAAGTCAAACAGTCAAAAGTGACAAATCCAAAATCTAGGGTTGTCACACCACCTCCCAAGGCGTCGTGATTTGTGTGGGCCTAGCACACCCCTGTCGATTCGATGGAGTACCTGTCAGTGTTCCTTGTATTTCCATTCATGATGTGTGCATCTTGCAAGATATGAAGAGGGCATGGGAGGAGTGTCGTGCTTCCTCAACTCCTTTATATCATAAATTGAAGAGATCAAGGTCTACTGGGGACTTAGTTTAGGTTTCTTTATTCATATGTCGTCCGACTTTAAGAGCACGGTATGTATTTGTATATATTGTAGAGATATGTAGTACTGTATTTGTTTAATACACCTGTTCGTCTTTGTTGATATCCTGTTTGTACAATTCTCTAAGTGGGCATGCGCCCAAACATGTTATTCTAGGTTTTCGTATTCATATTGGAATTTGTGACTACAAGCGCCTGTTATGAGTACATTCAGTGAAGTGTATCTCTGAACTTATGTGTGAGTGAAATTTCATTACGTGTGGCGTGCCACTACTACCAAGAGTGATGTCATTGAATTTGACATACTCTTAGACGTGCACACTGTGTCTTGTGCATACCCGTCATGGAATGTGAGGAATGCGATACTTACTACAACGTCTTGACTAGTAAGGTGTCTAGCAAAGGATACCTGATCCGTGGTCACTGGGTTGCATCCCTCTTACGTGGCAAGTTTAATTAGTAGGTTAAACTTGTTCCTCTTATTTCTCCTGGAAACAAAATAGTACATGTACTCGTGTGGGCCAAGTATATATTTGAAGGTAAAGTACTTTATGTAGTAATTATGTGATTTAAAGAAGAAAGAAGCGGGGCTGCGAAACTAGCTAGGGACCGCAACGTTTTATTAATACGTTTGCAAGCGTTTTGAAACATCAAAGAATAAACCCTAGAGCACTGAATGAAAAAATACATGGATTTTTATTGGGGACTGACTACATCCGAAGAGCAATCCATGCATATGGTGCGATGGTTCAGAGGTAGTATTGCCGTAGCTTTTGGTCATTCTACGTTTGCTCCGAGTCCTGCTCCTCCCGGCCTGTTAGCTTGCTCGCGTCACCGTCCGTGCTCTCCTTGCTCGTATGAAGCTTTCCCCGCACCACCTTGTTTTGTTTTGCGCCGGTTATGCATCGTGAACCATTGGCCTGGTTCATCCGCCCTTGGGTCTTAAACGTGCCGCTAAAAAGTGGCGCTTTTAATCCTTCACCCTTGTCGTCTTGCTGACTCGTTGTCACTGGTGGGAACATTGTTTTGATCCTCCTAGCGAGGTAACCTATGGATGTAGTGAAAGAGATCATCTTTTGGCCAGGTGAGAGAAAATTCCCGGCGCGTCGTCTCTTTCCGCGACACTGTACAAGGCAACCTGCAAGGCTGACGTTTTGGTCCCATGCGAATCTGACATTGCTGGCATTTGAGTGATATGTCGCGCGCGTCCTTGTACATAGTCGGCCAATAGTAACCTGAGCGAAAGGCCTCTTCTACCATAGGTTTGGGCCCCACCTGACATAGCTTCTCATGTATCTTTCGCATAATGTTCTGCACTCGCGATGTTGCCAAGCATTGTAACAGTCTCCCCCGTGTCGATTGCTTGTATAAGATTCCATTCTAAATTTTGAATTGATTTGCCTTCCTGCGAACCCAGTTAGCGTTTTTGCGGTCGCATGGAAGTGTATGATTCGTAAGGTAGTTAACGATGGGGTATTCCATGTGGGTGATTCTGATACTACGACCGAGGCTAACTCGCTTAAAGATATTGATTTATGCGTGACAAGATCAATCGGTACTTGACTGGATGGGTCGTCCTAGTGAGTAGATGAAAGGTGATCCATGGTTGTTGTCAATTCATTGCTTTTTCCAGATATTTCTAGTATGTCGAACTCGCCAAATTGGCTAGCCATGTCCTTTAACTTCTGCGTATACTGAATCAGCTTAGCCCTCTTGGTTCACATCTTCCTGCTACTCGATTTGCTAATAGGGCAAATACACGCATACTGCCAAATTTTGGATATCCATCCTTGATGCGAAATCCAGTCCGGCTATTAATGCTTCGTGATCGGCTTCGCTGCTCGTAGCTATGGATCTGAAGCGCAGCGCACGGGCTATTTGGATTTTCTTCTAATCCATAAGGATGAATCCTGCATCGGGTCCCCCCTTTCGTGAGAATCTTGTCGAGAATAAGATCCCCAGGGCGTGGTTTGATGATCCCTTTCCTATGAGAGCATCGCTCTCTACGCTTTCCTCTTGGTAGCTTATCGGGCGTCGCTTTTTGGTTGTCGTGTGCGAGCCGGACCGTGTGTCATGCTCGCTTTGCTGTTGTGCGAGCTCATGCTCATTGCCAGAGATCCCATTCTACAGTTGCAATCAAGGAGAGTGGGGAAAGATATTTCCTTATTGTGCGAGAATTCCTGGATCATCCTTCTCTACAAGTTCCGCTCCTCTTTTTGCACCATGTAGATGGTTATGGGTTTTTCTTTTTGTTTTTTGATGTCGTTGTTTTTTGTTTCTACTCCTTTTCTCCAGTCCCTAATGAGATGGTTCAACTTCCTAGCTTTGACAAGGCTTTCGATGTGTTTCTTGAGCTGTATGCATTCATCTGTAGCGTGACCCTTGTCATCGTGGTACTCACAGTACTTGTTGTTGTCTCTTTTGTCTGCTAGACCAGTCATCAGGATAGGTTTAGGGAATTTCGATCCTTTTGACAGGAATATCTCCCTTAAAGTCATCCTTAACGGGGTGAACTTGTTGTTGTTGCGCCCTGTCTTTTGAGTATTCTGGAAATATAGGGCGCGGCTGATGTTCTGGTTGTATGACTGTTTTTTGGGTCGGTCCTGAAATTTGTAGTTGGAGGTCGTCTGTCTGCTGTCAGCTGCAGCGGCTTCACCATGGATAAATGCTCGGGCCCTTCTCATAACCCCATCGAAACTTTCAGGAGTTATGTCGTTTAGCTTCCTTATCAAATCTGGGCTGGTGATACCTGCTAGGAAGCCTGAGATTTTTAGAATTTTGGGACACTCTTTGATCTGGTTGCACTTAGTTTTGAAGCGATCCACGAAATCTTCCAGAGATTCATTATGTCTTTGTTTAACTCTAGCGAGTGAGACGGGACTTTTGCCGCACTTCTTCTGCTGGACATAGTTCCTCCTGAATGTTTTTCGTAATTCTTTGAATCCGTGGATGCTTCTTCGTGGGAGTCTGTCAAACCTGTTTCGTGCGTTCCCGATTAACGTAGAATTGAACATATGAAACCACACAGCCTCTGGCCATTGTTCTATTCCTTCTTGGGACTCGAATACTTTTAAATGATCATCTGGATCAGTCATGCCATCATAAGTCTTAACATTAGTCAACATGCGCCTCCTTTTGTCATCCTTGTAAGTAGTAGTGCGTTTCAAAAATGTGTTTCCTCTCTCGTGGCACCATGGGAGGGACCACTCTTATTGTTGCGTATTCTGGGTTGTCGTGATGTTCTACGACGTTTCTTATCATAGTCGGAGGATTCTGAAGAGGAGGAGGTTCTCCTACGACGTCGAGGATGGTGGTCGTCGAAGTCGGATTTTGATGAGCTATCACTAGGGGATTTTCCCCGCCGAGGCCTCCTTGTGCTTTTATCCCTTCCTCGTTGTCCTTGTTCATATGATTCTGTGGAGGAACTTCCTTCCCGTTGTCCAAGTCGTCGGAGGATGCTCTGTCTCCATTTATATGGTTTTACCAATGGCTCAACATCCCTTGGATCAGGTCTGAACCTATCCTTTACGCTAGTGCGCTGATTGATGTTGGTAGGTGTGATGACTGATGAAGGCACTCCTTCCCCTAGAGTCTTGAGACTCCTCTGAGGACGAGGCGTCCTCGATGATCGGCGCATCGGAGTAGATTTCATGTTTGGGAGTTGTTGGTGTGTCATGCCCTCTTCGCTTTTCTTCTCTCCTTTGTTTCCTTTTCTCCCGACGGGACTCCTTGTTGGAGTTTGATTCTCTTAAGGCTCTAAGTTCCCTATCAAAGTCTAGGTTGAACCTTAGGTCATTTGTTGGGTTTTCTCTCATTCGTGTTGCTATGAGCGGGACTCGAGCCTCGAAATTTCTTACGACATAATCGTTCATGGCTAGATCCGGATCAAGGAGGGTTCCTTGCCCGGTTTGCAATTCCAATTCAGTTCTTGAGTTTGGTGGTGCCTCATTTTGGATCGCGCTAGGAACTTCCCATGAGGAAGATGTTTCTCCTGTTGCTGGTGGACTAGGATTGATGAGCGGGAGAATCGGCACTTGCGGTGCTTTTCTTCCCATTCCCCGTCCTGCATTGTTGAGTGGTTCAACACCTTGGGTTTTCTTGGCCCCGCCTTTTTGGTAAGACGGATTCGCACCGCCTTAGTCATGTTTAGAGTTTAGTGTAGGGTCCTACGGATGGCGCCAACTTGTTGATGCAAAAGTTAGATGGACCGCGCTTGACCCAAATTAGGATTAATTCGGGGTCTTGTGGACTCCGGCTCTTGCACCAAGTGAACTTGTTTGAAGACCCTGCACACTAATTAACAAACACCGTTAGGCTTACCGTGAGCGCGTGTCCCACGATTAGACTCCGGCGTGAGAGTAAGTAATCGGTTTGAGTATATGTGAGGGTTAGAGTATTGTGAATACCGTACCTTTGTGGAACCCATGTGGTTCCTTTTATACCCGAGAGAGTCCTAGTTGGGCTCTCCTATTCTTGTGGCCTAAGCAAGAGATATTGACTAAATATTGTCTGATCCTTATCGCATAGAGAAGGAGAGTGTATATCTCTTTTACTTATGCGAATATAATCCTAGTATAGATTATATTCTATTTGATCCTATCAGAGTGCGATAAGGACATGGTTTAAGGAATAACCGTGTGCGACAGTGGCAAAATGGGTCGCGTAGGCTTTATGCGCTGTTTGTGCACGATCCACACCCAATGGATACAGGTGGTACCCCTGGGTCGGTTTATGTAGCCCGACTAGGGACTATACGTCATCAATACACATCCCTAAAGAAAAGTAGAGCTACATTAACTGCATCTGTTGTCTTATTGCAAGGAATAAAATGAACCATCTTAGAAAAACGATCAACAACAACAAATATTGAATCATTACCCCTTTGAGTATGAGGTAGCCCCTACACAAAATCCATGCTTATATCAACCCAAGGCTGCAAAGGAACATGCAAAGACATATAAGGTCCCATATTAGTAGTCGTGACCTTTGAAACTTGACAAATACGACGCCTATTGACGTAACGTGTAAAACCCCTGTTTTTACCCCTTTGACTTTGTCACCTTGTGTACACATCTTGATTGAATCAATGTAATCTCACTTCATTAATTTTATGAAGCACCAGTCTTTCATTAAATTACACTGTCAATTCTAGTGTATTATTATATATATGAGACTTTTGGCATGTTTAATTTCCTTAACCTTCACAAAGCCACTATGAACATTTAACATACAACACACTTTAATTAAGAAGTTACCTTCCACCTTATACCTTGTCCCAACTAAATTATCATATATAACATATACACATACTAGAAACCCTAAAATTGTCACTTTTCCCCTTTGAAAGCTTTATGTTACACGATTTATGTATATGTACAAGTATTTGCTTACCAAAAATCCTCTCTAAACATTTAGAACACTACCTACTCACTCCTAGATATTTTTGAAAACCATTTCCCCACATGTTGTATATGTTGCTCGGCTAGGAACTCTCCACAACACAACTATGCAATTTTAAACTCTAAACATACACTAGACTTTGACAAAAGCTTGTACAAACACTCCCTCATTATGGTTCACTATTCATAGTCATTACTTGCCCCCCTTGACCCTTGTAAACCGATGGCTAGACCCAAACCAAGGACCAATGTACATACTTGCCATTAATGGCATGGTACTAAGATATCCCAAGTACTAGATATGCTTGTACTCAACATTAGAAACCCACCATTTTGCTCTCTCTCTTGTCGTATGATCAACCCAAGACACACAAGTGCATCCAACTTGTGTTAGTTACTGCCAACCTTAAACACAATCACTTATATCCTCCCACATTCGGTTACCAACACACATACACAACCGAAACATTTACTCCACATTTACTACCAAATCTTGGTCTTCAAAGCATTTAGAGCTAGTCTACACGAGAGCCATAGTGTGCAAGACAAGCTAAAGCCATTTTAGGTCACGTTTAAGGGGTACCCGACGCCTAGAAGCTCCTAACTCTTGACCATTCATCATCTCCTCTACAAGTCAAGTAAGTATAGATTTCCTCACCATCTTTCCATTTACTCTTACTTCTCATGCATGACATTCACTCAAATCCTTAGAAATCAAGGCTAAGAATGCATGCACACGTAAACTATGCTAAAACCTAGCTAGCAAACTCACGTCTTGAACATTTTGGTTACAAGAAAACGCGTTATCATGCTTAAATCTATAACCAATGAATGTAAACAAGTAACTAACTTAGGTTGCTTCCTAGAAAACTATAGTGTTAAATCTCGTTGTATGGCTAAATGAAGCCCTATAGCTCTCAGCTTATTTTGTTAGCCAAGTAGGAATCGTCATTTATTAAACCTACGTGACTAAGACAAACGTGTAGGAGTGAAGGATTTATTTAGCAACTTAAAACACTACATAAGCCACACAAATAAGCTAATAAGCCGAACCTCATAAGCCACGAATCGAATAAGCCATAAGCTAGTTTAAGCTGAAACATTAGAAGCCCAAAAGCCCAAGTTATATATTTTAGTTATATTGTTTTGGTTAAGCTATATTTTCTAAATAATTAAACTAGCCCACTACAAGCCCTTTAGGCCCATTAAACATAACCGGACCCTTAATGGGCCACCCGAGCCCATTAAAACCAAATATATTAAATGGGGACTTTTTGGGCCATATGTGTAATATAATGGAAGTAATAGTCAAAAAGGAAAAAGTATAAAACTTATATATATTTTTCGAGACTTTAAACAAGTATAAGGGCCAAACATGTCAATTTGGAAAGTCTAGGGTTGCGGTTATATATAGCCGAGCCTTAATTTAAACCCTAAGGACTAAACATGCCACTTTGTAAACTTATTACAAGCCCTAGAAGATTTTCGTGCCCTTTTGGACATAGTTCGAGTCTTGAGGGACTAGTTTTGATCATTTGGTAAACTTATATAAGCCTGGGTTACGTTTTGTGCCTTCCTTATACTTTTTGAAACCACAAGGACCCATTTTGCCATTTTGTGAATATATACTGAGCCCTAGGGGGCTGTTGTGTAACTTGTGAACACCCTAACCTTAACCGAACTACAAGGACCAAATTTGCCAAATCATGAAACTTATACAAGCCCAAGGGGCGTTTGTATAAATATACCAAAAGTATATATATATACTTGATGGACTTGAGTTGTAATTTCCCTAAACTTATATAAACTCTAAATATATACTTTCCCTAATAATTAAAAAGCGTAAACTTAAATAACACGATAAATACAAAAACCATGTTCGTTCATAAACTTGTCATTTAATTAAATTATATAAACTTTGGAGACTTTTGTAAATTAAAATGTAACACGTTTTAGCAAACCTTATTTATATAAATTATATATATAAATACAATTAGATTTATAAGAATAAATATACTAAATATATTTATTATTAATCTTGTACATTTTAAATAAATATAAAACCGTCTTTTATAAACATTTAAACTCCCTTTATAATGGTACAAGTATGAAAACATTAATTAAACGAAGTAGTAACTTGAACGATATTAATTACTACACACTTGAAAGTAATTACTTTATTACTTGTACAACGATAAATTAACTTACAAGAATCTTAATAAAATACTTAAAACCAGTAGAAGCTTTCAGTGACTTTTATACATCCTATTATACTTTTACTGAGACTGTATAATTATTTAGGTTGTTGACTGTGTTGTGGGCATTACTTTGGATTCTTGTGACTTTTATTGTTATACTGAGGTGAGTTCATGGCCCCACTTTATATATTGACAAACTTTTAAATCCTTTATGAGGAAGAAATCATGCAATTTATTTTATGGATGTAAACTGAACTGTACCAACTTTAATTACATGTGTCTATTGTAGAATTCCTCGTGACCCATAAACTGAAACTGTTAGAATTGTAGAATTACCTTAATGTTATAAATAGATCTATTTGGGATTGACCATCCCCACCTGAGTGAGTCATGCTCACTGTGTCGTAGCCAGGACAACAGGTGTTTACCACGTCAGAACGGAATAATGGGTGCCTTTTTATAAGGCACAGGGCTCTCATTTGTTGAGGGCTTAACATGTCAAGTGTCGGTTTCGGGCAATAGGAAATGGAATTACCTTTAAGTATTGATGCGTTCTGCATCACTGCTTTAGTGACTGTTTTACTATCCAAACTTATTTAATAAACATGTGAATTCACCAACTTTATGTTGACCCTCAAAAGCATGTTTTTCTCAGGTATTTGAAGCAGGTAGTTATATTGTGCATGGATCTCAGCATCAGGCTAGGCAGCATTCTAGCACGCATCTGGGGATTTTTATTACTGGGGACTTATAAACAATCTTTTATTTATGTTGGAATCATTTAAACAACAATTTGCACCTTTAATCATGTAATAAGTGTTTGATAAACTTTTATCTAATGCTCTATGTACTATCTACTATTGATCCACCTACGTGACACTCAAATATTATTTCCGCAGCATTTGACCAATTTGGGGGTGTCACATATGTTGGGAATAAATTATAGCCAATCTACTTGAGCGCTGACAAGAGTAAAACAAGCGTTGACAAGAGCAAAACAACCGCTGACAACAGCGTTGACAAGATAAAGTCAAGCGTTGATACATTGAAGACAAGCACTGATGGGAAGATATACTCTACGCGTTTATTGTATTCTAGATTACTTCTAGTAAAGATAGGAACAAACAATGTATTTTCTATATTTATCTTTACCTAGAATAGCTGATACGTAGATTATTGTACAAGGCTTCTTATGTCTATAAAAGAAGACCTTTAGGTTAATGTTCGATAATAAGTTTTCATTCGTAAACTACTTTCATTGTATGCAAGTTTGATATCATTAATCAAAGTGAAAGTTTGTTTATATCATTGTGTTCTTGTTTAAGTGTTAATTCCGCATAACACTTAGATTGTCATAAACATATACAAAGGTTTCTCTAAGTGTATTACTTGATCTAATCTCGTATACATAAAGCTAAATCAATCTAAGTTTGGGATCAACAAGTGGTATCAGAGCTTGTTGAGGAACTTTTGATCTTAAAGAACACAAGAACCCTAAAAATCACCAAAACCCTAATTTTCTCAAAAACCCTAACAACATCATGTCAAATTCAGAACTAACCTCCTCCTCAACTTTACCAAACATCAAGATTCCCATGCTTGATGCAACCAACTTTGAATTGTGGAAATCAACTTTGAGCAATATCTAGGGATCTATGACTACACACTCTAGGAGATCATTGAATATGGAAACACATTCGATAAAGCCCAAAAGATTGCTGATGCTATTTCTCAAAGATCAGTTGTTGCTGGATGTTCTGAAGAAAATAAGAAAGAAAAACCTGAAGATGGTAGAGCTGTGTCTGCTGAAGACATAGCAAAGAAAAGGGTTGACATGAAAACCCTAAATATTCTGAAAGTCTCTTTGGGACAAGAGAACCAGCATAAATACAGAGGTTATGATTCTGCTAAAGACCTTTGGGCAGCTCTTGAAGTTTCATATGGTGGCAATGCAGATACCAGGGAAGAAAAGAAGAAACAACTCATGCATGATTATGCCGTTTTCAAAGCTCAACCCAATGAGAAGCTGAGTAGTGTGAGAAGTAGATTGCTTGACATTACAAGCAAATTGTCCATCATGGGGACACAACTTGGTGATGTTGACATTAATGCTACCTTTCTTAAAAGTCTTGGTGAGGCGTGGAAGATTGAGGCAAGATCTATTCTTGCCAATAATACTTACAAAAGTTCCACGTTTGATGACATCTACAACAAACTAAGGCTGTTGGAAGATGAAACTCTTTTAGAGCATGGAAGCAAGTCTACCAACAGTAACATGGCCTTCTTCTCTCATAGTGAAGGTCAATTCAATCAGAAGGACTCTTACATGCATCCAGTTACTGGATCATCATGTGTCAGCGCTGGAACAAGTCCTGTCAACGTCTCCTTTTCAGACGCTGACACATTCAAAAGTGACTCACCAAGAGTTAAACCTGCTGGTTTGGATTTGGATACTGTATGTGCTTATATTGCTTCTTTGCCCAATGGTTCAGTGATTACATATGAGGACCTTGAGCAGATAAGTGATGAGCATTTGGAAGAGATGGACATTAAGTGGAACATGGCTCTTGCTAGTATAAGAGCAAACAGGTGGAACATAAGGTTTAAGAAGAAGATGACCTTCAATGCAAAAGACACAACTGGATTTGATAAATCCAAAGTTGAATGCTACAACTGTCATCGTATGGGGCACTTCATGAGGGAATGTAGATCTCCTAGAAGATCTGATGCTGGTAAACCCTCAAGTCAAATTGTTAAAGCTCAGGATCCTAAAGCCATGGTTGCAGTTCAAGGAACTGATGGTATGGGATGGGATTGGAGCTATCTGGCTAAGGATGTGGAAGAGGATAAAGCTTTGGTTGCTGAAATTGAAGAAGAAGAGCATGTTGAATATGCTCTCATGGCACACTCCTCCTCTTCATCTGATAATGAGGTATACAATGATGCTTTTTGTAGTAAAGGTTGTAGGTTAAACACTGAGAAACTTAACAAAGAGGTGTTAAGATTATTAAGTGATGTGAGTACTGAAAAGTGCAAACTGTCTAATTACCAAATAGCTCTCACTTAAACTGAGAAAACAGTTTCGGAATACAAGAAAATGGAATTTGACTTAAAAGATAAAATAAATATCTTAAAACATGAGTTAAATGCTAGTATGGATATTAGAAACATCATGGAAAGGGTTAATGGTGAGTTACAGGCTAAATTAGATGAGGCCATTAAGAATAAAGACAATGTTGGCCTTAAAATTCAAAGATTTGATAGAGACACTCAAACCCTAGGAGACTGTGTGGGTAAACAAAGGGATCGTAAGGACATGACTGGGATTGGGATGAAAGACTACTATGTGGTTCCACCACCAGCTGGTGACTTCTATGGTGTCCAACAAAAGGACCTATCTTGGACTGGTTTGCCAGAACTCCAAGAGGAGGAATTCATTCCTCCACCAAGAGTTGTCACCCCAGTTTAAGAGTATCAACAAAAGTTGACTGACCTGAATGAATGGAAGAAAGCTAACCCTACATTATTTGTTAAGGGTGGATTGCTATGTGAAAGTCCTAATGAGTCAACCCCCATTAAAGTTACAAACCCAATCACTAGTAAAGCTGTTGACCTAGGCTCAAACACTGTTAGAAAACCTAGCATTAAGTATGCAGAGATGTATAGGAATACTAGGTCACCCAAGAGCCAAGTTAGCAATGATGGAACAGGCTTCTTCTCTTCTAGACCTAGGGTTGTGTCTAGAAAAGCTTGTTACACTTGTGGTAGCTTTTCACACTTGGCATATAAGTGTGTCAACGCTCCCCAAGTCAGCGCTGATAGGAACAAATTCAGCGTTGACAGGAACAAAGTCAACGTTGTTAGGAAGTCAAACGTTGTCAGACCCAAACCTTGTGTGCAGCAAAGTCCACAAGTGATTAGACCTGCCCCATTCTTTACTAGAGGGTCTAACACTCATGGACAAAGACCATTTCAAAAGACAAATACTTGGTCTAATAGGCAATGGGTTTCTGTAGCAAACCCTAGGTTCAACGCTGACAAGGGTAATTTCAGCGTTGACAAGACCAATTCCAACGCTGACAGAAATGTGACCAGACCTAAATATTTGCAACCATAGGGTAAGGGGTCTGAAGCTTCTTCAAGCTTAACATGGAGACCCAAGAAAGATCAAAACCCTGATGATAATGGGATTTCAATGACCTGCAACAGATTCAATTACATTTCAAAGGTCATTACAAAACCTATTGGGGTTAACTGGGTATTTCATCCTAAGAAGGATGAAAATAGGGTTGTTGTGAGAACTAAGTTTGTTCTTATTGAACAACCAGATGAATCCAAGTCTTCTAAGGCTTGGGTTCCCAAAGAAAACTAATTTGTTTTCTTTATGTGCAGGGTATTCAAAAACAGGTCAATGATTATGGATATTGGGACAGTGGATGCTCAAGGCACATGACAGGGAAGGAAGACTATCTAACGAACTTCACTCCCATAAAAGATGGTGACAAGGTTTACTTTGGAGGCGGATATGGTACTATCACAGGCAAAGGAACCCTTCTCACCAAGAACTTGCGTTTTGAAAACGTATTTTTGGTAAAGGAACTTGATTACAATCTTTTTAGTGTATCACAAGTTTGTGATAACAAAAATAAAGTTCTGTTTACTGATACTAAGTGTTTGGTGTTAAGCAAGGATTATAAGATCCCTGATGAGAAATATATTGAATATAGAACACCTAGGCATAAAGACATATACAATGTGAATCTGAATGGGATTAGAATGAATAATAATATGTCTTGTTTTTATGCTAAAGCTTCAGTAGATGAGAGTAATTTGTGGCACAGGAGACTAGGGCACATAAATTTTAAAAATATAAATAGGCTTGTGAGACTTGGTTTGGTTGATGGTTTGCCTGAGAAGGCCCTCCACAATGACCACTCTTGTGTTGTATGTCTTAAAGGCAAGCAGCACAAGGTCTCATTCAAGTCCAAACAGGTGCATTCTAGTTCTAGACCTCTTCATTTGCTTCACATGGACCTCTTTGGTCCAACCAATATAGAAAGTTTGAATGGTAAGTCATATTGCTTTGTTATCACAGATGACTTTTCCAGGTTTACTTGGACATTCTTTCTAGCTATGAAGAGTGACACAGCTGATATTCTAATTGATTTTATCACTCAGATTGAGAAGAAGTCTGGCAATGAAGTTAAATTGCTTAGGAGTGATAATGGTGGTGAATTTAGGAATAAAAAGCTAGATGATTTATGTGCCAGGAAAAGAATTACTAGGCAATTTAGTATTGCAAGAACCCCACAGCAAAATGGGGTTGCTGAGAGGAAAAATAGAACCATAATTGAAGCAGCCAGAACCATGTTGGCTGATGCTCATTTTCCTATAGCCTTTTGGGCTGAGGCTGTTAATACAGCTTGCTATGTTCAAAATAGAGCATTGGTCAACAAAATTCAGAACAAAACACCTTATGAGTTACTTTGGGGAAGAAAACCTAATATTGGTTTTCTCAGACCTTTTGGTTGTCATGTAGTAGTTTTAGACACTAGTGATGCCCTAGGTAAATTTAGTGCAAAAGGTGATGAAGGCTACTTCATGGGGTATTCAGTGCAGAGCAAGGGATATAGGGTTTATCTTAAAGAGGAAAAATGTATACTTGAAAGAGTACATGTTAGATTTTTAGAAAATAAACTTAGTGATCCGGAAAGTGGTCCTAATTGGTTGTTTGACTTGGAACCTTTATCTAGAACTTTAATTTATATGCCTGTCACTAATCCAGACATTGTGAAGGTGACTTCAAATATTGTGGAGGAACAAGTTGTTGATGTTTCAGATACACAGGTTCATGAAAAGGTTGGATCACAAGCAGAAAAGACATCTCCTATACAAGAATATGTTACAATTCCCATTTGGACAGATGCTTTTGCTGCTGCTGGTAAAGATAATGGTGGTCTTCAAGTACCACCAGATACAAACATGCATGGTCCTTCAGGCGCTGACAAAGGCAAATCTAGCGCTGACAAGACCAATTCAGACGTTGATGGCTCAGACGTTGACAACAATAGTTCAAGCGTTGTTAGCCCAAGCGCTGACAAACAAAGTTCAGGCGTTGACAACACTTCTGCACATCTTTTCTCTTCCATTTTTGAACAAGGTGAACCTTCCACTATATATGAAGAGTTTCATCCTCATGTTGATGAAAGAGAGTCTGATGAAGAAGATATTGGCAACATGGAGAATGAGGTTGAGGACACCAGACTTTTTGAAGGAGGAGTTCTCACTTCCACTATGAAGAATCACCTCACTTCTCAAATCATTGGTAATATTATGACTCCAGTTTAGACTAGAAGATCTCATCAAGGTCTTGGTGGGTTTATTGCCAATATTCACAAGAAGGTTGATACCCCTCTTGTGCAAGCATGTTTGTTTGCCTGTTTTCTGTCACAACAGGAACCCAAGAAAATATTTGATGCTCTCAAAGAACCAAGTTGGGTGGAAGCAATGCAGGATGAGCTTCACCAATTTGCAATTCAGGATGTTTGGGAGCTGGTTGATTGTCCCAGATATGTCAGACCTATAGGGACAAGATGGGTTCTAAGAAACAAGAGAGATGAAAGAGGCATTGTGGTCAGAAACAAGGCAAGGTTAGTGGCTCAAGGTTATACACAAGAGGAGGGGATAGACTATGAGGAGGTCTTTGCACCAGTTGCAAGGATTGAAGCTATAAGGATCTTTTTAGCCTATGCATCCTGCATGGGCTTCACTGTCTATCAAATGGATGTCAAGAGTGCCTTCCTCTATGGTACTATTGTTGAGGAGGTATATGTGATGCAACCTCCTGGTTTTGAGGATCCAGAGAATCCAGACAAGGTGTATAGAGTCAAAAAGGCTATGTATGGACTTCATCAGGCCCCTAGAGCATGGTATGGTACCTTGTCTACCTACTTGGTGGACAATGGATTCAAGAGGGGCACTATAGATCAGACACTATTTACAAAGAAGAAAGGCAAGGATGTGTTGCTTGTCCAGGTCTATGTTGATGACATCATTTTTGGGTCTACTGATCCAAAGATGAGTGAGGATTTCTCCAAGCTTATGACAGACAAATTCAAGATGAGTGCTATGGGGGAGATGAACTTCTTTCTTGGTTTACAAGTTCAGCAGAAAGAAGATGGTATCTTCATCTCCTAGGATAAATATGTGGCTGAGATCTTGAAGAAGTTTGGCTTTTCTCCACATGAAAAGAGGGCTACTACTCCTATGGATAGAGAACACCCTTGGGGAAAGATTGGAGACGGGAAAGATGTTGATGTCAGGCACTATAGATCCATGATTGGATCATTGATGTACCTTACATCCTCCAGACCTGACATCATGTTTGCTGTGTGTGCTTGTGCACGCCATCAAGTGACTCCCAAAGAATGTCACCTTTATGCTGTAAAGAGGATCTTTAGGTACCTAAGATGATATCCTAGTCTTGGTTTGTGGTACCCAAAGGATTCACCATTGGAGCTGATTGCATATTCAGACAGTGACTATGGAGGTGATAAGTTTGATAGAAAATCCACAACTGGTGGATGTCAGTTTCTTGGGAGCAGGTTGATATCTTGGCAATGCAAGAAACAAACAGTGGTGGCTAATTCTATGACTGAAGTTGAGTATGTTGTTGCAGCTGCTTGTTGTGGACAAGTTTTGTGGATTCAGAACCAGCTGTTGGACTATGGGTATAATTTCATGCATACCAAGATATTTGTTGATAATAACAGCACATTATGCATCATTAAGAATCCTGTACATCATTCTAAAACTAAACACATAGAAATTAGACACCATTTTATAAGAGATTGTTTTGAAAAGGGTTTAATACAACCAGATAGGGTTGACACAGAAGAAAATGTGTCAGATTTACTAACTAAACCTTTTGATGCTGGGAGGTTTCAATACTTGGTAACAAGTATTGGAATGATCAATCTCACATAATATGTGTTTTGGAGTCTTTTTGTAAAAGTATGTACAGGATGATGCATTGTTATTAGTCTTTTTGAGGATTTAGATTTTCCACTATATTTTTCTAACACTGACAAAGGTTGCTTGAACGCTGATAAGTGTTTTTGTAACGTTGTCAGCAATATAATTGTCTAACGCTGACAAAGCTTCCCTCAACGCTGTCATGTGTTATCGGGGCGTTGTCAGCAACAATGTTAGTTTTGTGGTTTTTAATCTAAATGTGCAGGTGGTGTTAGCAGTATACCATTGGATACAGAGTTGCTTATGGATCAATGGAGAAGCATTTGGACAAGTTTTTATTTATGGATGATGGTTGGAATTTTTAATTCCTATCTTGACATAATTTTTTATGTTCATACATGTTTTAAGCAACTTATGTATCATAGTTTAAGGGGAGGTTTTAGGAACCTTTAGGATGTTTGGGTATCCATATGATACTCTTATCACAATTCTAGATTGTGTCCACAGGTGAGTATGAGTTAGTTTTACTAAATCATGAGGCACTGTAGCATGCAAAGTTGATATACTATGCATGCTGCTAAGACATTTTTGGCCTAGAATTGGTTGTGGTCTGTTGGGAGACTTGGGAATAATTTTGTTATGGGATTTACCTGGGAGTAACAAGGAATTTTATAAGGTAACTTAGTTGTTAAGAGTTTTGGTTAGCAAGGGACACTAGAGGACTGTTATGTCTATCTTGCATAAGCAAGTGTACATAACTGGACAGTGCTTGCCGCCCTATAATAATTATCAGCTTTTTGTTTATCTTCTCTAGGATAAATTACTTTGTTAAGGTCATTTTTCATTTTTAAACATTTTTATTTTTGGACGCTGACAAGTTGTTGTGACCAATTTAGACGCTGACATGGCTATAGGCAAACGTTGACAAGATTATAGCCGTTGGGCGTTGATAGGTTATTTTTGACCGTTGACACTCAATGGGTCCTACCCAGTTGTTACTTTTTGACATATTTTTAGGCCGTAATTTTGGGAGTTGATAACTTTCATTTAATGCATGAGATAAACTTATTCTTTTTCAATATTTTCATGATTGTATTTTGAAAATACTTGCCTATTTTTGGGCCAATCACATGCATTTTCTTCTCCTATATATTTGGCTCCTATTTTCAAACAGGGTACCTATTATTCTTGTCTAACACACTTTTCTCTTATCAACTTCATCTTCATCACTCATTTTTAACAGCTTTCAACAATGGCACCAAAGTTTAAACCATCAGAATTGGAATTGGGGTTCAAAAGTCAACACAACATGATCGCGTATCTTGAAGCTGATGATACTCTGTTTCCCCAATACACACAAATGGTGGCGTATTTGAACGCATCCCCCATTAGGTATGCTCTTTCTCATGCACCACTCATTCCTGTCACACATATTAAACAGTTTTGGAACACTGTTAGTTACTCAACAGTTAATAGAGTGACTACATAATCTTCTATTGCTCATGGGAGAACTTGGGTGGTTACTGAGGCTTTGGTACGCCAAGCCTTGCATCTTGATGATGCTGATGGTATAACCACCCTTCCCATTAGTGAAATAGAACAAGGACTAAGGGCTTTGGGTTATCCTTTTCCTGATGAAGGAACTTTAAATAAATATCATAAACAGGAGTTTCCCCCAGCCTGGAAGTACCTCATACATATCCTCCTACAATGTTTGAGTCCCAAATGTACTACACACAATGAGATCAATAGATCTATTGCCAGTGCTATTGTGTGTATTGCAACTGGGCAAAAATTTAATTATTCTAAAATGATTTTTGAGGGCATGTGTAAAAATAAGGGGAACAAAATGACTTTAGCTTATCCCCGATTTTTACAAATGGTTTTTGATGTTTAAGGATACTGCACAAGGGATCATAATGATTTTTATGAGATCCCTGTGCAAAAGAAAGCAATTTTTATTAAGATGAACTCACCTCCACATCGTGACCTACCCTTAACCCAAGCTATGCTTGCTGTCATTGCAGCAACCCAACCCCAACCAGACCCCCAACCTCAACTTGACCCAATACCTAAACCATTACCTTCACCTGAACATATGCAAATTGACCAAGAACCCTTCAACGCTGACACGTTCAATGTTGGCGTTGATGTGCCTATTTCCAACGTTGACACCCAACCTTCACAAACCCAAACACCCCTTAACCAACCCATATCCACCCAATCCACCTCATCTTCTACACCCCCTGAATATAGGTTGATTAAACGCCAAAGGACTACTGGAGTGTTCTCCTCTGGTGGTCCTAGCCATGTAGCAGAGAGAACCACCACCACAAGTGTGGCTCGTGCTATGGATGAGGCTGGGACTATTGGTTCTGGCTTAGATGCTGGCCAAGGCAGTCCCACCATCATTAAGTCCTCATACATGCCCAATGAATCTGATTTGGGAGGTCAAATACCCATTTTAGAAGAGGGCAGATTGGAACCAATGACTCTAATTGAATTGACGGTAGTCTGCATGAGCTTGCAAAAGCAAAATGCAGACTTGGTACAAGTTGTCAGCACACAAGGCCTTGAACTCAAGCAATTGAGGGAGAGGATTGTTATTTTGGAGACTGCTAGTGCAAGGAGAGGGATGGAGGAATCTTCCAAAGTGGAGGAAGATCCAATAAATGTGAGTGATAAGGGCAGCCATGATGGTCAATCTTTGGATGTTGAAGAAACAGACAGGTTTTGATACGTCCTTAGTCTCTCCTACAAACTTAAATTTATCATTTACAGCCATGTTGGAGGAAATTGCAAAAGGCGATGAGGCAAGAACTTTGGGCGTTGAGAAGGAGAAGTTGAACGCTGACATAAGTATTTTGGGCGCTGACACAACAAAATTGGGCGTTGACAGACCTGCACATGAGGGTGATGTATCCCAGTCATCATCCATCATCAAGGAGGTTTCTTCACAGGTATCACCATCTACCTTACCAACAATTGATCTACTAGATAAGGGTAAGGGTATTATGGTAGAAGAGGTTGTTCCAAAGAATGCAGCTCAAATTGAGTTTGATAGAAGGTTCGCTGCACAAATCATGGAACAAGATAGAAAGGAGGTGAAAGAGTCACCATTTGTTGTCACTTTAGAAGAGAAAAAGGAAGTGATGAAGCTAGCTCAGACTCAAGTGTTATGATCATAGAACAACCAGAAAGACTTGAGTATGGAGATGAGTTGGCCAAGGTGAAATTGAGAGAGTTGAAATTGCAGGTTGACTTTGATATGCAGAGGTGGTTCAAATGTATCATGCTTGGGAAGAAAGATGTATGGAGAATCCACACTTGACCATTTTAGATCAGATATGGGGTTTGGAGATTCTCCTCAGAGTACAAAAAGATTGCCAGGTTATTTTGAAACACAAGGCAAGCAATATTCTCTTAGAGTTGAAAAAGGATAGAAGGGAGTTATACTGCATGTTGCTCAGATGTCATGGAGTAGGATGGACCTATCAGAAATTGAGGGCATTGACATTTGATGAGTTGGAATGCAAAGCTTATCCCATCTGGGTTAGAGTGTAGGAAGCAAACACTCTCAGACTTCTTTCTGATGAAAGAAAGGAAGAACTTGCAGAGGAAATGGAGCTCAAAAAGGCAATGTTTGTTCCCAGACCAGTGAAAAAGGGAGTTCCTTTTGAGTTTCCCAAAGATATGGATCCATTATATCCAAGTAAAGCTGTCATAAGAAAGAGCCTCAAGCTCTCACCATTAGAAGCTTCAGATATGGTGCAAGTGTTACCACTAGATTCCAAAAACCCAATTGTGAGCTATGAAGAAGATGAATGTGGTTTTTGAAAGATTGGCAGGTATGGAAAAGATGTGCACACTTTTACCACCCTTATATCTTTGTTTGCAAGTTTTGACAGAGAAGACTTGGTAGATCTATGGAGATTGTTAGAGACCAAGTATGAGGCTGAAGCACCAACTTCAGTCAATGGAATAAAACTTTGGTCCACATTCAAGAGAATGTGTGGATCAAAAGATGAGGATCCTGCTATTTGGAAGGATCTTGAAGATGACCTCAGTGGTCTACAATGGAGATTATATTCAGCTGCTGGTGTTTATTATTTGAGTTCTACAAAGTTTGCTGAGTATCTACTTGTGGATGGTCAGTATTTCATATCCAAGGATATCTTGGAGAAGATGAAGAACACTCAGCTGGAAATTGATTATTCAAGTGATGTGGCAAAAGACTTGATCAGATTTATTTATTACCAATATGAGAAGGTTTGTAAGATTCCTCCTAGTCCTTAATGTTTATTCAGAAACTTGATCATAAGAGTGGATATCAAGTTTAGGGGAGGATTGTTGGGAATAAATTATAGCCAATCTACTTGAGCGCTGACAAGAGTAAAACAAGCGTTGACAAGAGCAAAACAAGCGCTGACAGCTCAAGCGTTGACAAGATAAAGTCAAGCGTTGATACATTGAAGACAAGCACTGATGGGAAGATATACTCTACGCGTTTATTGTATTCTGTATTACTTCTAGTAAAGATAGGAACAAACAATGTATTTTCTATATTTATCTTTACCTAGAATAGTTGATACGTAGATTATTGTACAAGGCTTCTTATGTCTATAAAAGAAGACCTTTAGGTTAATGTTCGATAATAAGTTTTCATTCGTAAACTACTTTCATTGTATGCAAGTTTGATATCATTAATCAAAGTGAAAGTTTGTTTATATCATTGTGTTCTTGTTTAAGTGTTAATTCCGCATAACACTTAGATTGTCATAAACGTATACAAAGGTTTCTCTAAGTGTATTACTTGATCTAATCTCGTATACATAAAGCTAAATCGATCTAAGTTTGGGATCAACAACATAATGGTATCAGAGCGATAGTTATAGAGAACGAGAACAAAAATTGATAAAATATAAAAATAAATTTTTTATATAAACTGGACTATAACTGCTTTAAAAATCTTTTTGGGATTTTCGGGTCTAAAATAGCTAAGCATATAGAATGTAGAGCATGCATTTTTTATGTGATTTATGTGATCATTGATTATTAACTTCTGGTTAAATAATCTTATAAGTATTAACTAGGCCTTAACTTGCGATGTTAAGAGGTTACTCACTACAACCATTATAACTTAATAGTACCATTTTTAAAACTTTTTTACTTGAGTAAGCTTATACTTACGTCAATTAAAAATGATGTTATTCCCAGATTTACTATGACATCACCGGCAGCCGTACCAGATATCGACCCCACTCCAGTTGTACCACCGTCACCGACATCAGTGCTGCTAGGATGGCTGTCAGCTTCTGAGTCTGAGGACATTCAGACCGACAGAGTAGTTCCGACTGTTGCTACTCCACCTGCTGTTGTGGTTCCCTCTGTTGAGGAGGAGGACTAGATGACCTATGCCCTGCCACCCCTACCACCCTCGTCATCTCTCCAGGGCCATGCACCCGGATCTATACCCCCTCGTAAGAGGAGGTACGAGACTGCCCCGCCTCTATCTTCGAGGTCGGAGAGGGTTCCAGGACTACACAGGTTGATCATATCCAGGCCCAGATTGCGGCATTGATGGCTCGACATGACCAGGGCATGGCAGATGTCCACAGTTTACTGGCAGCTAGCCAGGCTGAGCGCTCCATGTTACGAGAGCGTCTAGATTCCCTCACTTGCACCGCCTGGGCTGAAGCCCAAGTCGCTAGAGGGACATGGGCCACAGTCTATGATGCTCTTCAGTGTCTCATGGGAGAGTATGATTTCATCTGTCACCGCGTCTACGCTGTGGAGAGCCTACAGCACCAGACTCATGCCACCCTCACCGCTCAGGAGCAGACCTTGTCCATGATCTTTGACTTGGCGACGATTCGTCATGATGGAGTGACAGCGGAGACAACCCATCTTAGAGGAGCCTTGGATACTCTTCGTGCCCAGCTGGTTCAGACGCTTCGACACATCAAGAGGACCCGTCTTGCCATGATTGCTCTACAGGATACCATGCCAGCACCAATAGCCCCACCAGCTCCCTCTATACCAGCCACTTCTAGCGGATCTGTTAGAACTGCATAGATTTGATGTGCTAGATTTTGTGTACATCATGATAAGCTCTTGGGTTGCATCCCAGCTATCATGATATAGCTACCTATGTGTGATACCCAGAACCCGAGGTCACTTACTTTACCCTAAATTACGAATATTTTTGAAATATTTAAGAAATTTCGTTTATTATATATTTGACTGTTTAAGTTGAAACCAACGTTTAAGGTCGTAATCTTAACGATTGACGTTTAAGAAATCCGACGACGATTACGATCCCGATGGATGCCCAATTTTTATGTTTTATTGTCGCTTTGTCGATATTAGAATTTTTCGAGAATTTTATTTTTAGTTTGTGTTAAGTCGAGTCGGGTACGTTTTATCATATCCCGGGTGCGTTTAAATTGCTTTAAAAGTATTTCCGAGTGTTCAGGGCGACCCCCGACTCCCGCAAATTTCTAAACCAACTAGTAAGTCGATTCCTGCTACTAAAATTTGTCGTTTAAAAATGAGGCCAAAAGAAAACAAAGATGGCAAAAGAGACCCCTCAAAATTTTACAAAATGGGAGGAAGTAAAAACACACAACCAAAAATCATTTCAAAAATTTTTCTCTCCTTCCTCCTCTCTCTCTTTGGTCGTCGGCCTCCAAACCACCACCACCATAATTTTTTTCCCATTTGATTTTGAACAATCCAAGTTTAGACCACATCTTAAATATCCCTTGTAAGTGTTTTAGTGCAATCCATAACAACATGCACTAACTTAAATTTTTCAAGAATCAAAGATTTTTCAAAAACATGTTTTGATGTAATTAGACTATTTGCATGTTTAATTGGTGTATTGTTAATGGATAATCATCCACAAAACCAACCAAAATCAATTTAGTTTGGGTGTTTTAGACACCAACACCCCACGGCCAAATGGGGGTGTTTGGTTGTTCTTGGTGTTTGATGTTTTATGATGTGGGTTCATATTGAGAGTTATGTTTTTGATGTTTTTAGATAGGTTAAACTCAGTGCATGTGTGATTTTGGAATTGGGTTTTTATGAAGGTTTGATTTTCTTAGTAGTATAGGACGATTAGGATGTTTGTTATTTTTTATAAGTGGTTAGTATAGGTCTAGGTGATGTTAGAATGGATTGGAAACATGTGTTGAGTTGATTTTGAGGAAGAAAAAATTAGGCTGATTGTTTAAGTATGTTTTCGTAGGTTTAATTTTGAAAACAGGTCATGAGGCTAGGATGTAGTTGTAGAGCATTATCTTAGCTTCTATTTGGTATAAAAATGAGCTTACGACTCCAAACGAGTAAAAAGTTATGCTAGTTTGAAATTTTGTGTACCGAGAGATGAAAATCAACATAACTCGAAAGTATGTTTGGTTTTAGGTCAAATCCCGGGGACCATAGATAGAGTTTTATAAAGAATTGAAAGTTGTTCTTTGGTGCTAAACCTGTGTTTTTTAGTCTATTTTTAGACTTAGGGGTCAAGTTAGCTAATGGTATATTTTAAATGAGTCAAAGAAGTCTTACATTAAAGGTGCAAAATCTGTCCGAAAAGTTAACGTATAGTGATGTAATGAGTAATGGGTCTTAAAAGTGAAAACTTTTTATGGAATCTAAAATGGGATTTCTACAGGTTGTAAGAGATTTTTACAAATTTTCTCATAATTTATAGTGATTCTTAAGTGTTAGAAAATAGCCCGTACTTTTGGCAAGTACCGGCAAAATTGTAAAATGAGAAACATTTTTAGTTACATAGATAGATAGTACGAGTCTAGTAATAATCACATGTATGAGTTTTGGCGTGAGTTTTTATAAGTATTAAGTGGTTTTTTATATACGCGTGTTTAGTACAATAATGTACACGGAGTATTGATTCGGTTTTCATATTTTGATTTTTAGGTCACGTGTTAGATTTTCCGGGGCAACCACAACGTCGGTGATATTTTCGTTACGTCTTCGCTAGAACCACTACTACGCAAGGTGAGTTTATAGACTCGCTTTATAACACTTTTAAATTGTTTTACCCCCGAGGGGGATGAATGCTATTTTAAATAAAACGAACATAAGTCATGAATGATTGTTGGACCCGAAAGTTGCCTGAATTGTGTTGAGTACCTAGTTGCAAAAGACCCTATATTCATGAACTATTAACTATTGTATAATCCTCGTATGGATTGAAAATATCCGCTTATACAATTGATAGTACTATAGGGTTGACGACCCTATCCAAGACGAGAGCTAGTACGTTGAGTACCCTGTGCGAACGGATAACTTGTGATAAGAAATAAGGTATAATTGCAACTAATGCCTTTAGAAGGGGCACTGGTTTCATCTTAATCATGTCGGTAAATGTAGGCGGGTAATTGAGTTAACGCATTAGTGTCATGAGATTAAACACAATTATTAGTTATTGCTAACGATAATAACCTTGAATGATAGATTGTTTGATCGACAATTCTATAAATGATCGTGATTGATTTTATACACTTATGTTCAGAATGAGATTGTAAAACCTATAAATTTCGCTCAACATTATTTGCTTACCTCTCTAAGCATGTGTTTCAAGTAATCGATGATATGGTAGCAGGGAGCATGCGAGGATGGAAGTTGTTGTGGCTTGGCGGTCTACTTTGTCTTTCCTCCCTTTTATAACTTAAAACTTTTATATTATGTCATGTGAAACAAGTAATGTACTTTTGGGTTGAGATTCAGTGGGAACCTAAACGCAACTCTGTTTTGTATTTTCTATGGGGTTTGGGAAGCAGTAAACTTTGATGTTTTAACAATGTTTAATTTATGTTTAAATTTCTACGTCTCTTTGAGTCGTTCGAAATAGCTTGTGTGTAATGATAACTCCCTAGCACCCAAATGTTGTAGTTCCGTTGCGCATATGATTTGGGGGTGTTAGAGATTGTTAATCATAGCCATGAGTTATAGAGAACTAGGTCATTTTGAAAAACCCTAAACTATAACTTTTGGTGTCGTAAGAAATTATCCAAGCACACAACTATCCTGCATGGCTCCGGTAAGATTTACTTTTAGTATTGATGGAAATAGATGTATCCCTTTTAAATTGAATTGAATGTATGAGTATTTATTACGTAAATACTGAACTACTATATATAAATGTTGAAATTGTACTCGGAGTACTCGATACCGTAATTCTTGTATTGCATATGCATGAACATCATATTATCGCGTTTTGGGCATGTGTACCACCTTTGCATTGCATTTGCATGCATATAATTATAAATATTGAATGATGACCTTACGTACCCTCCAAAATTTCTTGTAATTGCAGAGATGGCCGAGGTACCACCTAACGGTAATGGAGACGAATTTGTCGTGGGATACGAAGGGGGACCGTTTCCTCCAAACCCACCGAATGACCACAATGGATGGACAGACCAAGAAGAGGAAATAGAGCCAGAAAACGATAGTGATGAAAGTGATGTAGACAACTTCAGTGTTAGTGACGATGGCGAAGAGGATTCTGAGGAAGAGGATCCGGTGGATGACGCAATTCCAGCAGATGTCGTCGGTCAAACTGAGCCCGATTTGGTTCAATACCGCAACTCACCAAAAGGATACGAAGTGCCTCCAACAGGCCTTTACGATCAGCAACCTATTCATCCCCCAATGACTACTTGTAAGGATTATCTGAGGACTGTGTCAGGGTTTGCTCGGGTAAGTGATGAGTTTTGTGCGGAGTCCAGTGCTGCAGCTAGCTCGCGTTCTCTTCACGAAAATATTGAGAAGGTTTACTTTCCAAGGCCAAGGAACTATATGGAATCTGAAAACCGTTTGAGAAGGATTGATAGGCTAATGTACAAACGTTATATGGTGGAGACAAGAGTGATTAAGAGGTTTGACGAGAACGAAAGAGCATATCAAAAGTTATTGACAAGGACCGCAAGGGCTGAGTACAATGGAGCATCGACTAAGAATGACGTTGATAGCTTAAGATCCATGATAGCAAATTTGAGTGCAAGTCTAGAGCGGGTTAAGGAAGACCAGGCTAGGTTAGTCAGGATGCAGAGTTGGGAGCACCGTGTAAGATCATCCCTACCGCAAGACTGGAGATTCGTGGATGACTCTGAGCTAGAAGCCAATGATTTCATGGTTCAACCGCCCGCCAGGGGTAAGTGTGTTGCTTTTGGGAATCAGGTAGCACCGGAGTTTGGGTCTACTTCTGGAAGGAAGAGGCTGGCAGAATGTTAGCCGAATGATAAAGGGAAGAGAAAGATAGATGAGGAAGAAGATAGTGAGGAAGAGCCAGGGGAGGACGAAGAAGAACCACCGTCCAAGAAGTCATGTAGATCACCACGTGGCTAGTTACTCGTATTTCATTTTATTTTTTGATCGTTGTAATTGAACTTATTTAGACTCCCGTATGATGGCATTGTGATGAAAACTTGATAACTTTAAGTTTGTTGGTGTATGGTTCTAGTGGCATTACTTGTCACATATTTTGGTTGATCTATCAATGCAATCCATGTTTACCTTTCATAATCTATGATAAGTCTTAAATTTGCTCTTTTGTGATGTGATTGATGAATATTAGTAACCTTGTTGATGTGTTGTTGTACTTATATTATGTCCTGAAAGAGAAATCCTTCTTAATCTTGATATGTATACTTACCTTGTTTTCTATTTCCCTGTCATTGCAGAGAGGTGTAACTAAGACTTCACCATGCCTCCAAAGTTGACAACCGCTCGAGTAAACACCATGATTCAAGAGGCTATCGCCAATGCTCTTGAGGATGATCGTGCGAACAGAGACCAGGGTCAAGGTGGAAATATGAAGAGGCAACCAGCCCCAAGGGAATGTTCATACGCCGGTTTCGTGAAATGTGGTCCCACACAGTTCCGTGGTACCGGTGGAGCTTTGGAACTCCGTAGATGGGTGGAAAAGATTGAGAGCACTTTCGAAATCAGTGGGTGCTCTGAGGCAAACAAATTTAATTTGCAGCTGCTACTTTCCTGGATGATGCTTTAAGATGGTGGAACAACCAGGTGGCTATTATCGGATTGGTAGTAGCAAATGGAAGAACTTGGGCTGCACCAAGGCACTTTTGACTAAGAAGTTTTGCCCCGAGGAAGAGCTGGGTCAGTTAGAAGATGAGTTAAGACACTTGTCGTTGAAGAATAATGACATCACTGCTTGTACAAGAAGGTTCAATGAGTTAAGCCTGTTGTGTCCTGATGCTTTCTCAGACGATCGCAAAAAGATGAAACAATATATCAAGGGTCTGTCGAGCAACATTAAGGGTGAGACTACTTCGTCAAAGCCCGGGTCATTTGAGGAAGCCGTTCAGATGGCTCATGTACTGATGGATGTTAAGTTGCAAGACAAGAAAGACTATATTGCTGAGGGAAACAAAAGGAAATGGGAAGCTGCCCAGGTGAGTCAACCACAAGGACAAAATCGTAGGGGTAATCGCAACAACAATCAAGGACCGAATCGTAACCAACAATTTAACCAAAGGAGGAATGATGGGAAGAGAGCCGCTACTGCCCCCAGAGGAATCAAGGTCAATCCTCAGTGTGGCCGTTGTAACTTGTACCATATTGGGAATTATCCTCCTACTTGTGGCAAGTGTGGGAAGGTTGGCCATAGAGCTGCAGAATGTCGATCTAGAGGTGTGGCTACAGGGGCGAATGCCACTAGAGTAATGGTTTGTTTTGGTTGTGGAGAAAAGGGGCACAAACAAGGAAACTGCCCGAAAGCTGGGAATAGACAAGGTGGAAATGCTGCTGCTGCTGTATACAGAGTGGGTACCGCTGACAAACCCGCAAGGCCCGAATGTGGTGACCGGTACGTTTCTACTTGACGCTCGTTATGCTAGTGTATTATTTGATTCTGTCCGACAAAAGATTTGTAGACGTAAAATTTAGTCGCCTTATCAATAGAGAACCGATGATGCTAACGACTAACTATAATGTGGAATTAGCCGATGGAAAGATTGTTAGTACTAATTCGATACTAAGAGGGCGTTCCTTGATGTTAGGGAATTATGCCTTCGATATTGACTTAATGCCTATAGAGCTAGGATCTTTTGACGTGATTATTGGGATGGATTGGTTAATGGCGCATAGTGCGGTGATTGTGTGTGGAGAAAGTTTGGTCCAAATTCCGTTGAGAACTAGGGTATTGACTGTAAAGGGTAATGAATGTACTTCTCGTCTGAGAGTAATATCTTGCTTGAAGATGATGAGGTATATGGAAGGAGGATGCGATGTATTTCTGGCGCAGATTTCTAGTGATGGTGATGTAGAGACAAAGTTGGAAGAGGTGCCTGTGATTCGAGAGTATCCGGAAGTTTTTCCTGATGAGTTGCCGGGTTTACCGGCCTCTCGTGAAGTGGAATTTCGGATCGATTTGATGCCAGGAGCTGCATCAGTTGCTCGTGCACCTTATCGATTGGCACCGTCAGAACTAAATGAGTTATCTGATCAATTGAAAGAATTGATGGATAAGGGGTTTTTTAGACCGAGTTCATCACCATGGGGAGTGCCTGTGTTATTTGTAAAGAAGAAGGATGCGTCGTTTAGAATGTGTATCAACTATCGAGAGCTTAACAAATTAACGGTTAAGAATCGGTATCCATTGCCGAGGATTGACGATTTATATTATCAGTTGCAAGGATCCTGTGTGTACTCGAAGATCGACTTGAGATCAGGGTATCATCAACTGCGAGTTAGAGAGGAGGATATTCCTATAACTGCTTTTCGTACGCTATTTGGACATTTTAAATTCCAAGTGATGCCTTTTGGATTAACGAATGCGCCTGCAGTGTTCATGGATCTTATGGATCGAGTGTGCAAGCCGTATTTGGATAAGTTTGTCATTCTATTCATTGATGATATTCTTATTTACTCCAAGAGCAAAGAAGAACATGAGAAGTACTTGAGGACAATATTGGAGCTGTTGAAGAAAGAGAAGTTGTACGCAAAATTCTCCAAGTGTGAATTTTGGTTGGAATCTGTACAATTTCTTGGGCATGTGATTAACAACAAAGGAGTTCGTGTAGATCCTTCCAAGGTGGAGGCAATTAAAGAATGGTCGGCACCGACAACGCCGACTGAAGTTCGACAATTTCTTGGTTTAGCTGGTTATTATCAGAGATTCATCGAAGGGTTTTCGTTGATTGCAAAGCCGTTGACCAAGCTTACTGAGAAGAATCAGGTGTTTGAATGGGGAAATGATGAAGAAATCGCTTTTAAAACACTTAAGGACAAATTCTGTTCTGCTCCGATTTTGTCATTGCCGGAAGGAATCGAAGACTTCATGGTTTATTGTGACGCGTCTCATAAGGGTTATGGAGTTGTTTTGATGCAACGTGAGAAGGTGATCGCTTACGCATCGAGGCAATTGAGGAAGCACGAGGAAAACTACACTACGCACGATTTGGAACTGGGAGCTGTAGTTTTTGCACTGAAATTGTGGAGACACTACTTGTTTGGGACTAAGTGTGTTGTATTCACTGACCACAAGAGTTTGCAGCATATATTGGACCAGAAGGAGTTGAATATAAGACAAAGACGATAGGTGGAGCTGCTGAGTGACTATGATTGCGAGATTCGCTACCATCCTGGCAAGGCGAACGTTGTAGCGGATGCACTTAGTAGGAAGGATAGAGAGAAACCTTTGAGAGTCAGAGCATTAGTGATTACTGAGGGTGTCGATTTGACCGGATCGATATTGAAAGCACAAGAGAAGGGATTGATGAAAGAAAATATTGGCGCCGAGAATCTGGGAAGATTGAAGAAACCTCTTTTTATGGTCAAGTCAGACGGGCTGATATATTTTGAAAATCGGATTTGGTTACCGCTATGTGCACTTGAGGAAGGAACGCCTAGAGTGCGAGATTTGGTCATGAATGAGTCTCATAAGTTGAAGTACTCGATACATCCTGGAGCGGATAAGATGTATCACGACATGAAGAAAGTCTACTGGTGGCCGAATACGAAGGCATAAATTGCTCGTTACGTCAGTAAGTGTTTAACTTGCGCGAAAGTTAAAGCTGATCATAAGAGACCATCTGGGTTGTTGGTACAACCTGAGATTCCAAAATGGAAATGGGAAAAGATCGCTATGGATTTCGTGACGGGTTTACCTAGGACTCCTAGTGGTTGTGATATGATTTGGGTGATTGTGGATAGATTGACGAAATCTGCTCACTTTTTACCTATGAAGAAGACGGATAGCATGGAGAAACTTGCCAGTGTGTACGTAAAGGAAATTGTTTATCGACATGGAGTAACTCTATCGATCATTTCGGATCACGACAGCAGATTTACTTCAGAATTTTGGAAATCTATTCAACGTGCGATGGGCACCGAATTGAGTTTGAGCACGGCCTATCATCCTGAAACTGATGGCCAAAGCGAACGAACCATTCAGACGTTGGAGGACATGCTTCGAGCATGCGTGATTGATTTCGGAGGAAGTCGGGAACGCCACTTACCTTTAGTGGAGTTTTCATATAATAACAGTTATCATGCAAGTATTAAGGCTGCTCCATTTGAAGCATTGTATGGAAGGAAATGTAGGTCTCTTGTGTGTTGGAGCGAAGTGGGAGAAAGTCAGTTGACGGGGCCTGGAATGGTTTTAGAGACTACAGAGAAGATTGTGCAAATTAAGAACCGTTTACTTGCTGCGAGAAGCCGACAGAAGAGTTATGCCGATAATAGGAGAAAACCGTTGGAATTTGAGATCGGAGACATGGTCATGCTTAAGGTGTCACCATGGAAGGGTGTGATACGTTTTGGAAAGAAAGGAAATCTAAGTCCAAGGTATATTGGACCATTCAAGATTGTTAGACGAATTGGACCTATAGCTTATAAGTTAGAATTGCCGAATGAGCTTAGTGCTATTCACAACACGTTTCACGTATCGAATTTGAAGAAATGTTTGGCGGATAAGGAATTGGTGATTCCTTTGGACGAGATTCAGCTTGACGATAAAATGCATTTTGTGGAGGAACCGGTGGAGATTATGGACCGAGAGGTTAAGAGACTGAAGCACAGTAGAAATCCCATTGTAAAGGTACGAAGGAATTCTAGACGTGGACCGGAATACACTTGGGAACGTGAGGACTTCTTCAAGGAGAGATATCCTCATATGTTTTAGCGGCACAAAATGTGAGTATAAGAAGAGGCGAGCGCCAAGACGTCGCTCTTTTTAAGGAGGGGTGGATGTGATACCCAGAACCCAATGTCACTTACTTTACCCTAAATTACGAATATTTTTGAAATTTTTAAGAAATTTCGTTTATTATATATTTGACTGTTTAAGTTGAAACCAACGTTTAAGGTCGTAATCTTAACGATTGACGATTTAAGAAAGCCGACGACGACTACGATCTCGACGGATGCCCAATTTTTATGTTTTATTGTCGCTTTGTCGATATTATAATTTTTTGAGAATTTTATTTTTAGTTCATGTTAAGTCGAGCCGGGTACGTTTTATTATATCCCGGATGCGTTTAAATTGCTTTAAAAGTATTTCCGAGTGTTCGGGACGACCCCCGACTCCCGCAAATTTTAAAAACCAACTAGTAAGTCGATTCCCGCTACTAAAATTTGTCGTTTAAAAATGAGGCCAAAAGAAAACAAAGATGGCAAAAGAGACCCCTCAAAATTTTACAAAATGGGAGGAAGTAAAAACACACAACCAATAATCATTTCAAAATTTTTCTCTCCTTCCTCCTCTCTCTCTTTGGCCGTCGGCCTCCAAACCACCACCACCATAACTTTTTTACCCTTTTGATTTTGAAAAATCCAAGTTTAGACCACATCTTAAATATCCCTGTAAGTGTTTTAGTGCAATCCATAACAACGTGCACTAACTTAAATTTTTCAAGAATCAAAGATTTTTCAAAAACATGTTTTGATGTAATTAGACTATTTGCATGTTTAATTGGTGTATTGGTAATGGATAATCATCCACAAAACCAACCAAAATCAATTTGATTTGGGTGTTTTGGACACCAACACCCCACGGCCAAATGGGGGTGTTTGGTTGTTCTTGGTGTTTGATGTTTTATGATGCGGGTTCATGTTGAAAGTTATATATTTGATGTTTTTAGATAGGTTAAACTCATTGCATGTGTGATTTAGGAATTGGGTTTTTATGAAGGTTTGATTTTCTTAGTAGTATAGGACGATTAGGATGTTTGTGATTGTTTATAAGTGGTTAGTATAGGTCTAGGTGATGTTAGAATGGATTGGAAACATGTGTTGAGTTGATTTTGAGGAAGGAAAAATTAGGCAGATTGTTTAAGCATGTTTTCGTGGGTTTAATTTTGAAAACAGGTCATGAGGCTAGGATGTAGTTGTAGAGCATTGTCTTAGCTTCGATTTGGTATAAAAATGAGCTTACGACTCCAAACGAGTCAAAAGTCATGCTACTTTGAAATTTCGTGTACCGGGAGATGAAAATTAACATAACCCGAAAGTATGTTTGGTTTTAGGTCAAATCCCGGGGACCATAGATAGAGTTTTGAAAAGAATTGAAAGTGGTTCTTTGGTTCTAAACCTGTGTTTTTGAGTCTATTTTTATACTTAGGGGTCAAGTTAGCTAATAGTATATTTTAAATGAGTCAAAGAAGTCTTACATCGTAAAGGTGCAAAATCTATCTGAAAAGTTTACGTCTAGTGATGTAATGAGTAATGGGTCTTAAAAGTGAAAACTTTTTATCGAATTTAAAATGGGATTTCTACAGGTTGTAAGAGATTTTTACAAATTTTCTCATAATTTATAGTGATGCTTAAGTGTTAGAAAACAGCCCGTACTTTTGGCAAGTACCGGCAAAATTGTAAAATGAGAAACATTTTTAATTACATAGATAGATAGTACGAGTCTAGTAATAATCACATGTATGAGTTTTGGCGTGAGTTTTTATAAGTATTAAGTGTTTTTGTATACGTGGGTTTAGTACAATAATGTACACGGAGTATTGATTCGGTTTTCGTATTTTGATTTTTAGGTCACGTGTTAGATTTTCTGGGGCAACCACATCGTCGGTGATATTTTCGTTACGTCTTCGCTAGAACCACTACTACTACGCAAGGTGAGTTTATAGCCTCGCTTTATAACACTTTTAAATTGTTTTACCCGCGAGGGGGATGCATGCTATTTTAAATAAAACGAACATAAGTCATGAATGATTGTTGGACCCGAAAGTTGCTTGAATTGTATTGAGTACCTAGTTGCAAAAGACCCTATATTCATGAACTATTAACTATTGTTTAATCCTTGTATGGATTGAAAATAGCCGCTTATACAATTGATAGTATTATGGGGTTGACGACCCTATCCGAGACGAGAGCTAGTACGTTGAGTACCCTCTGCGAACGGATAACTTGTGATAAGAAATAAGGTATAATTGCAACTAATGCCTTTAGAAGGGGCAGTGGTTTCATCTTAATCATGCCGGTAAATGTACGCGGCTGATTGAGTTAACGAATTAGTGTCATGAGCTTAAACACAATTATTAGCTATTGCTAACGATAATAACCTTGAATGATAGATTGTTTGATCAACAATTCTATAAATGATCGTGATTGATTTTATACACTTATGTTCAAAATGAGATTGTATAACCTATAAATTTCGCTCAACATTATTTGTTGACCTCTCTAAGTATGTGTTTCAGCTAATCGATGATATGGTAGCAGGGAGCATGCGAGGATGGAAGTTGTTGTGGCTTGGCGGTCTACTTTGTCTTTCCTCCCTTTTATAACTTAAAACTTTTATATTATGTCATGTGAAACAAGTAATATACTTTTGGGTTGAGATTCAGTGGGGACCTAAACGTAACTCTGTTTTGTATTTTCTATGGGGTTTGGGAAGCAGTAGACTTTGATGTTTTAACAATGTTTAATTTATGTTTAAATTTCTACGTCTCTTTGAGTCGTTCGAAATAGCTTGTGTGTAATGATAACTGCCTAGCGCCCAAATGTTGTAGTTCCGCTGCGCATACGATTTGGGGGTGTTAGACCATGTACTTTCATTTCATGCTTCTTTTGTATCCTATCATGTACTGTATTCCATTAGATAGGTGTCTGTATATATATTACATTTTAGACTGTGTGTACCACCATCCTAGACAGGCGTGTTGTACTTCTGTCTTGGATTGGTTGTGCCTGACGATATGTTTACTTTCTGCCGAAAATGACATGTGCTCACTTTCTTTTGTTATATATCATGTGCTGTACTATATTATTGAAATCATGATAGGTTATTCAATTTGTTTTAAATTTTGAGCATAAATATCCTTGTGCAAATAATATGTGAACTGTACTAACACTAAAGCTAATGATCTCATTTTGTGTATGACCACAGACAAATGGCAATCACTAGACATAATCCTGCCAATAATCCCCCCAATGACGATGCCACTCATAATTTCACCACTGCCCAACTTAGGGAATTGATTGACCAAGGTATCGCCACTGCTATGGCCGCTAGTAGAAATATGGGCGATAGCGAAAACTCCAATAACCGTAGGAACAACAATACCACTAAAGGCTGCTCCTACCTTGATTTCCTCAAATGCAAGTCGTCCTATTTCCGGGGCAGCGAAGGCGTTGTAGAGCTGATGCAATGGTTTGAAAGACTAGAGACCGTGTTCCGCATCAGCGACTGCGCTGACGAAAACAAAGTCAAGTTCGCCACCTGCACATTACTCGAAAGTGCACTCACATGGTGGAATTCTGTGGTTGCTACCCTAGGACACGACGCTGCTTACACTCTCAATTGGACTGATAACTAGGTTTTTGCCTAGTAAGAAAAGATTATCGTTCTAGTGTTCTGGTCTAATCGAATTGATCTAGGTTCTCTATGTGACTCAGTTTTATTTTGGTGGAATCAAAGATGTGTCGTTGTAGTATATGAAAATGTGCAAAACAATTAAAGTAAAAGTGCGTTTAGGCAAAAGTGCGTGAAATTAAATCTAACTCTAGTTAAAAGAAATGTGCGATATTTAAAACTTGACGGAAAGTAAATTAATTAAACGACTAGAAAATAAAACTTGACGAGAATTAAGATTAGACAAGTATTAAAATGAGAATGTAAAAATAAAACAAGGCAAAGTATAAGAAAATAGCCTCCAATCGGAATATATTCCGATCAACCACGATCGGAATAACAAACCAAACCTGTCGGAATAATGAATAAACCCCTGATCGGAATAACTGTCACTCACTCTGATCGGAATGTTTCACCCTCCCCAATCGGAATGTTTCCTTTCCTCTGATCGGAATATAGTAGAAACCCTGGTCGGAATGCTGATCGGAACCTTAGATCGGAATAGTGTCACTCTTACCCTGATCGGAATGCCAACCAAGCACCTCGATCGGAATGTTTAAAGATGGATTTAGATCGGAATCCTGTCACAACCCCCTGATCGGAATTCTCAAACATACACAGATCGGAATACCAAAGTCCTCATGATCGGAAAGTAAAACCCTTTTCCGATTTGACCCAATCGGAATACGCAGATAAGTACTAAAAATAAGCTAAATAAATAAGCTAAAATCCTAGATAAGAACTATACGAAATCCTAAAGTAAAACGTGTGAAAATAAGCTACTAAACTGAAAGTTAACAACTTTTAAAGCACGAAAAAGATAAACTTTAAGAAAAACAACTTTTTATATAAAAATAACTTTTATAAAAACTATATAAACTTGAAAATAAACCAAATAAGCTATAAAAATAAGAGATTTAAAACAATCAAAAGCATAAAAATCAAATCTTTAAACAACTTAACAAGATAAAAACGTGTAAATCAAAGATTAAAGAAAGGTAGAAGAAGATTAACAAGATAAAGTAAAGGTGCGAGAAATTAAAGAGACACTTACTTGAAATTAAAAGGTAATTAAGGTGCATAACATGTATTTAAATGTGCAAGTAATTAAAGGTGCATAAAATAAAGGTGGAAGAACTAGTTTGTCAATCTAGCCAACAAGAGTAAATGAATGAATAAGAAGGGTATTTATAGGTGATTAGGGGAGTGGTTAGAGGAAGCTTCCTCCCCTTCTTCCTTTTCTTCTTAATTGCCCATTAAGTCCTTCCTTCTTAATCTTTTTGTTAATCTTGGAATGTGATGACTTTTGGCTCGGGATTTCTTTGGACTCGTCTTTTAATTCTTCGATAAATAAGACTTGAGTTCCTCGTCTTTAAGTAAACCTTCGTCTTTCGACTTTTTCTTCGATAAATCTTCAGAATTGGTCTTGGAATTCCGTTCTTTTTGCACTCTTGACTTCTTGACTTCGTCTTTCGTCTTTTTCTTCAATAAAAGTCCGTAAATGCCCGTGAATTCTCGTGTTTTCTCCACTTTTCACCTTTTCGTCCTAAATTACAACAAAAACACAAACCACGCATAATTCTGACATAAAAGACATAAAATACACGTTTTGGTCTGGTTATTATTGTAATTAAGTGGTAGAAAAGATGTGTGTTTTCACACATATCAAATCCCCTACACTTGACCATTGCAATGTCCTCATGCAATGCATTAGTTACAAAGCACGTTTACATTTTTCATCATAATTAATCCATGTTGGCCTTTATTAAAGAGATAGAAAATTACAAAAATTCACAGCAAAGAAATTAAAAAGCGTACCTTGGGTTTTGGAAATGTCATGAATAATCATCATCCTCAACTTTTCACTTTCTCCAAACCAAGCTTAAAAACGAGATCATTGTTATTATAAGTTAGTAAACTAACACGAACTCATGTGGGCCAATTATTCACTTAGACTCCCTTATTCCTAGGGGTATCTCTTATATTTTATTATTGTCTTGAATGATCACAAGGATGCATTGTTTGACTTATTTCGATAGTTATTTAGTCTGAAAATAAAGTGAACGATTTAATCAATAGTTAGCTAAAGGACCAAATCTTTTAAAACTGCTTCTCGGGACCTCATAAAGTTCATATCTTGGCATAACTCGCTTCGCGATTTGAGACCTTTCTCGGACCGATATTTGGCAGCGACTTCATACTTCAAATCTTGAGAGACGTTCATGAAATAATGGTCTTCTCTTCATAATTGGAATTTCTTCACTTGAACTTTTTTGAGAGATTCATACTTGGACCACGACTTCTTCATTTTTCTCCAATCTTTATTTTGGACTTTGATATACAACGATCCGCCTCCTTTTATGACTTGGATCTATTTATCCTCATACCTTGTTAGGGTCTTTTCGGATACACTTCTCCATGACTTTTGGGGAGTATTTGCTTTTCGTCGTGTGTCTCGATCCTTCATATTGATTTTCGATAAATGATTCTTCACATCAATTTGGATCTTTAGCAACAAAATATAGCCCTCATGCCTTGTTAGGGCCTTTTCGGACTCGCCAATCTTCGCATCCCGCTTCAATAAGTTATGCCTTGGCTATGAACTCTAATCCATACCGAGCAACTTTTAAACGATCTGGGGCTAGAAGCTAAGTAACCTTTCAAATCGTACAACCTTATTTATTAGCAGATAAATTATTAGCAAGCGATGGGAGAATAGGCTCATAATTAACTCACATAAATTCACGAAAGAATACCGGACTTATAACTGGCTCTATCATCTCTCGTTCTCCACAGTTTAAAAACTCAAATAATGAGACTCGTGGATACTTAGCCTATTAAATCAAAGTTTTGGGTTTTCGAGTCGCCTATAGGATCTTGCAAATTCTTAGACTTTTTCAAGTTTAGAAATCGCATTTTAAAGTTCCCTTGATAAACGACTCTCTAGGATCAATTATAGGAACTTGCGAAAAGTTCTTGTTCTTAACCCGTGAGAGTTAAGACTTTCGCGTTTTATAGCCCCCTAAATAAAAGCCTAGCAGAACTTGACTTAAACACGTTAAGGATACTAGCTAGAGTAAACTCGGGTTGAGTCAAAATATTCACAACGTTTGAAAATTAAAACCACTTATTAAACATTTATTCTAATAAGGAAAGAAAATAACTATACAAAGGAAAAAAACTAATAGGCCAAAATAGATCAAAAATTTTGAAAAATGTCGAAAAATTGATTTTCCGGTTAAAATGAGGACAAATACAAGGAAAAGACCACTTAACTTCGATAGAAGTCCCCCTACACTTAAGATAAACATTGTCCTCAATGTTTAAGCATGTGGGAGTAAACTCCCCTACACTTAGGACATTGTGCACGTTGTTTAAATCTCGCTAAGGAAAGGAAAACTAAAGAGATTCCTATTTTAATATTGGGAAAATATAAAATAGTGAATCAAAAAGAGTTTGGGATAGAACCGGGAAGAAGTAGAACACGGAATCACGGGTCGTCAAGAACCATCAAGAGTGGATCATTGAAGCTCGAATCCCTGATTAAGAAGTGAGGAGAGGAAATAGCAAACCAAAGGGTCTCCCCTACACTTATGATAAAGAAAGTGAAAAGATAGATGCATGGGTTGCCTCCTAAGAAGCGCTTGGTTTTTGTTAACCGAGTCATGAGCCTGACTCGACCTTGATCATCAACGGAAAAAACATGAAACATATCCACCAGGATCAAAGACATAGTTTTCATCCATCAATAAGCACGAGCTTAAGGCGAACAAGGCAAGCCAAATAAGAAGTGGCAAGGTTCCCTTAAGCAGTGACGGAGCACGGTGGAAGCAAGGTTGAAGTGGTGCAAGCATGTCTTCAAAATTTCCAAAGATTTTTCCTTTTATTTCATCAGGTGGATACTGAGATGGCTTAAAGACTTCAATACCGGGGTCGAACACCTTTTCCTTCAGGGGAAAATAGCACTCAGGCTCAGCCGAGTGTGAAGAAGATCCGCAAAGAAGCACAACCTCGTCCTCAGAAGGGGGACAAAGAGGTGTCAAATCATATGTGCAACGGATATTGGTGTCAACCGGTTTCTTCTCCTTTGACAGAATGCTCTTCAAATCCAAAGTAGGATCAAGACGATAATCTTCAAAGTCCAAAGGAGGAGCATCACTTTCATGAGGGAAGTAAGTGTTGAGAAATTCAGAGAAATCTTCCTCAAATGAATAATCGTCCAAAGTAGGATCGAGTGATGGCGAAGGATCTTCATCATGTGAAGAATCGCTCGAGAGAGTATCAGCCTCATCAAAATCATCGAAAGTGGGCAGCTCGGGATACTCAGAAATACAATCAAAATCATCCGAATCTGGGCTAGAATCATCATCATCATAAGCATCAAAGACCGGTGGAGAATCATTAATGGGAGAAGCTTCGCAAGTAGGGAGAGAATCATCCACATCATCATGAAAAAGTGGAGTATCGATGCAAGAGTCGAATAGAGGATTGTCGTAGACGGTAAAGTCATCGAGCACATTAATCATATTCACTGATTCTCGGCCTCCAAAAGTTGTACTAGTAAGCTTCCCCATTTTGAAAACTTGTGCATCATCCCCGACTCTTAAGATTAACTCACCTTCGGCAACATCCACTAAAGCTCGTCCGGTTCTCAAGAATGGCTGACCAAGTATTAAAGGAATACGAGGGTCCATTTCATAATCAACTACGACAAAATCGACCGGGAAAGTAAATGTGCCAATTTTGATGAACACGTCTTCGGCTATACCAACGGGGTAAGCGAGAGTGCGATTTGCAAGTTCAAGAGTCATCTTTGTTGGAGTAAGGTCGGGCAATGATAGTGTTTTCCAAACACTCAAAGGCATCAAATTAATACTAGCCCCGAGATCAGCAAGGGCAGTAAATTCTTCAGTTTTGTTGAACACGCAAGGCAACACGAAACGACCGGGATCTCCAAGCTTTTCCGGAAGTTCTTTAAGAATAACTGCAGAGCAGTTTTCGTTTAATCGAGTGTTGGCGAGTTCAATCAGCTTCTCCTTCTTGTTAAGCAATTCCCTAAATGCTTTAACAAATTTGGGCATGTGGACAAGTGCTTCAAGAAAGCTAATGTTGAAGTTCATTTGAGAAATCATCTTCACATAGCGTGACACTTCGGAGTCCTCTTTGGTTAGCATTTTGGTCTTGCCTAAACGAGAGGGATAAGGGATATTGGGTTTAGGTGGGGAAGGTGCAGGTGTAGGTAAAGGTTGGGATGTTGAAGGGTCCTTCCTAGGTACATCGTCATGACGAGGCGGAGACGGTAATGGTGCACTAATACTAGGTGTAGGAGGAGTAGGGATAAATGGTGGTGGAGGAGGTGTAGATGATGGGGGTGGGGTTGGTGGTCCTATGATGGTGACTCAACTACGGGTAGTAATAGCACTCACATTGGCTCGCGGATGAGTGACGGTGTTTGAAGGTAGAGAACTTGAAGTAGAAGGTTGAGCAGGGGGCAAGAAACTAGCAAGCATATTCTTCAAATCATTGGTTTGACTGCTGAAGGAGGATTGAATACTATCTCGAAGCTCGGATCTTATCTCATTTCCTTGCTTTGTGATATCTCCTTTGAGATTGATAATTTGGCTCTGCAGATTCTTGATTTGTTCACCTTGAGTTCTCATGATGGCTTCAACATTAGGGTTAATGGGTGGGTTTTGTTGGGTGGGTGGTTGATAGGGATTAGAAGCTCTAGGTGGGATTTGGTTGCTTCTAGTGTAGTTGTTGGCGGGGTTTTGGTTTTGAGGAGAAAAACCGGGTGAAAGGTAGTTGTTGGATCGGTAGCTCAGCAGATTTCTATCCCCTTGAGGTCGAGCTTGGTAATTTTCCGGTGAATAATTACCGTAAGCTGCATACACATTTTCCGGATTTCCTTGTGTCGAAGGACAATCGGTGTATGAGTGAGGACCGCCGCATGTTTCACAAAGAGTAGCAACAGCTTTAACTTGTTGTTGTTGTTGGTTTGAAGCCAAGAGTTGCATACTTCTGCTCATTTCAGTCAGCACACGGGTGAGTTCGGTCATCTCAGGGTTTGTTGAGGTGGAAGAAACATTGACTCTCGGGTTGTTACTTGAAGAAGCAGAGGAATCCCAGTTTTTGTGGTGAGTAGTCATGTTCTCAATAAGCTCTCTACACTCCTCGGGTCTCCTTTTCATGAATGTGCCACCGGCGGCTGCATTAATCGTATCACGATCTTGAAAAGTCAAACCGTTGTAGAAAGTATCAATTAGGGTCACAGGGAGCATGTTGTGGTTTGGACATCTATCGATCAAGACATTATATCTCTCCCAAGCGTCAAAAAGAGATTCATCGGGATCTTGCATGAAACCACTGATCTGATTGCGAAGGCTTGTGACCATGGATGGTGGAAAGTAGCGCGACAAAAAGCGTTGAGTCATGTCATCCCAAGTGTGAATAGAATTCTTCGGGAGACGATCAAACCATTTCTCGGCATGATGTAATAGAGTGTGTGGAAAGAGTTATAGGCGAAGTTCATCCATTGTGGCACCAGCCAACTTCATGCTCTGGGTGATAGTAATGAACTTGTCGAGGTGTTTGTTGGAATCATCATCAGGCAGTCCACGGAATGGGTTTGTTTGCACTTGCTGAATCATATGGTGCTTCAACGAAAACTCAGGAGCGTTGATTTGCATCAGCGCAATCGGTCCTCCTCGTCCAAACATTGTTGGTTGACAAAGTTCCTCCATGGTCCGAAGATTGGGCTGTGGAAGAGCATTGTTGTTATTATTATTATTATTGAGGTGCGGTGGAATGTTGTTGTTGTTAACACCTGCCATATCTAAATCTTCTTCAGGCTCGGGCTCTTGATAATTAGAAGATCTAGTACGCATACACCTGAAAATGCAAAAGAAAACAAAACCAAACACAAAAACAATATATATACACAATAAAGATAAAAGCTTTTTGGATTTTTGAAATTTTAAATTTTTATGGTTTTTTGAATTTTTTGCAAGAAAAATAACGCTCACAAGTGAACGGATCCCAAAAAGCAACGCGTCTCTCACAGAAAACCGTTAATCTTTACGAAAAGAGCCGGCAGCGGCGCCATTTTGATAACTAGGTTTTTGCCTAGTAAGAAAAGATTATCGTTCTAGTGTTCTGGTCTAATCGAATTGATCTAGGTTCTCTATGTGACTCAGTTTTATTTTGTTGGAATCAAAGATGTGTCGTTGTAGTATATGAAAATGTGCAAAACAATTAAAGTAAAAGTGCGTTTAGGAAAAAGTGCGTGAAATTAAATCTAACTCTAGTTAAAAGAAATGTGCGATATTTAAAACTTGACGGAAAGTAAATTAATTAAACGACTAGAAAATAAAACTTGACGAGAATTAAGATTAGACAAGTATTAAAATGAGAATGTAAAAATAAAACAAGGCAAAGTATAAGAAAATAGCCTCCAATCGGAATATATTCCGATCAACCACGATCGGAATAACAAACCAAACCTGTCGGAATAATGAATAAACCCCTGATCGGAATAACTGTCACTCACTCTGATCGGAATGTTTCACCCTCCCCAATCGGAATGTTTCCTTTCCTCTGATCGGAATATAGTAGAAACCCTGGTCGGAATGCTGATCGGAACCTTAGATCGGAATAGTGTCACTCTTACCCTGATCGGAATGCCAACCAAGCACCTCGATCGGAATGTTTAAAGATGGATTCAGATCGGAATCCTGTCACAACCCCCTGATCGGAATTCTCAAACATACACAGATCGGAATACCAAAGTCCTCATGATCGGAAAGTAAAACCCTTTTCCGATTTGACCCAATCGGAATACGCAGATAAGTACTAAAAATAAGCTAAATAAATAAGCTAAAATCCTAGATAAGAACTATACGAAATCCTAAAGTAAAACGTGTGAAAATAAGCTACTAAACTGAAAGTTAACAACTTTTAAAGCACGAAAAAGATAAACTTTAAGAAAAATAACTTTTTATATAAAAATAACTTTTATAAAAACTTGAAAATAAACCAAATAAGCTATGAAAATAAGAGATTTAAAACAATCAAAAGCATAAAAATCAAATCTTTAAACAACTTAACAAGATAAAAACGTGTAAATCAAAGATTAAAGAAAGGTAGAAGAAGATTAACAAGATAAAGTAAAGGTGCGAGAAATTAAAGAGACACTTACTTGAAATTAAAAGGTAATTAAGGTGCATAACATGTATTTAAATGTGCAAGTAATTAAAGGTGCATAAAATAAAGGTGGAAGAACTAGTTTGTCAATCTAGCCAACAAGAGTAAATGAATGAATAAGAAGGGTATTTATAGGTGATTAGGAGAGTGGTTAGAGGAAGCTTCCGCCCCTTCTTCCTTTTCTTCTTAATTGCCCATTAAGTCCTTCCTTCTTAATCTTTTTGTTAATCTTGGAATGTGATGACTTTTGGCTCGAGATTTCTTTGGACTCGTCTTTTAATTCTTCGATAAATAAGACTTGAGTTCCTCGTCTTTAAGTAAACCTCCGTCTTTCGACTTTTTCTTCGATAAATCTTCAGAATTGGTCTTGAAATTCCGTTCTTTTTGCACTCTTGACTTCTTGACTTCGTCTTTCGTCTTTTTCTTCAATAAAAGTCCGTAAATGCCCGTGAATTCTCGTGTTTTCTCCACTTTTCACCTTTTCGTCCTAAATTACAACAAAAACACAAACCACGCATAATTCTGACATAAAAGACATAAAATACACGTTTTGGTCTGGTTATTATTGTAATTAAGTGGTAGAAAAGATGTGTGTTTTCACACATATCATGGACCAACTTGAAAGAGAGGATGACAGAAAAGTACTGCCCAAGGAGAGATATGAAGAAACTGGAAGTCGAACTATGGGATCTTAGGTGTAAGAACAATGACATCGTGTTATACAACCAGAGATTCCAAGAGTTGACCCTCATGTGCACCAGGATGTTTCCCGAGAAGGAGGAAAAGATTGAGAAGTATGTTGGAGACTTCCTGACGCCATCCATGATAGCGTTCTCGCCTCTCGACCCACTACTGTCGAGAATGCCACGGAATTTGCTACTGAGCTGATCAATAAGAGAGCCCGTACCATATCTGAGAGACATACCGAGAACAAAAGAAAGATAAATGACAATGTCCGCAGCCAATACCAACCACCTCAAAAGAGGCAAAATGTCGGGCAGGTTTATAGTGCTATCCCCACCACCGACCCAAGGGCTTAAGGAGGTACCAAACCTATGTGTCTGAGGTGCCACTTCCATCACAATGTGGGTAACCCATGCAAATCCTGCTACAAATGTGGAGAGATTGGTCATTTTGCTCGCACTTGCCAAGTGAATGTTGTTACCCAAGTCCAACCAAACCCAAATGCTAGAAACAACAACCGAGGCAGACCAAATGCCCGTGGAATGGGAATGGACAGCCAGGAAACCACAACGCTGCTGGAGGGAGTAACAATGGTCCAAAGAAAGGAGTTGTGTGCTATGAGCGTGGAGCACCTGGACATGTGAGACCAGGTTGCCCCAAGTTGGCTAGTCAGAACAAGAACAATGGAGGAGCCACATCAAGGGTATACGTGGTAGGCAATGCAAAGGCCAACCCAGACTCTAACATTGTTACTGGTACGTTTTTACTAAACAATCGTTATGCATTCGTTCTATTTGACACTCTAGCAGACAGAATATTTATGTCTACTGAATTTAGTAACATACTAGAAGTTACCCCTTCCATTTTAGACTACCATTTCTCCATAGAATTAGCAGACGGTAAGATCGTAGAGGCCGATACCATCATTAGAGGTTGTACTCTGAACCTTTCCAAACACCCATTCAACATTGACCTAATTCCAGTAAACTTAGGTAGTTTCGATGTTATCATTGGCATGGACTGGTTAGCTAAGTATCACGCAGTGATCGTCTGCGACGAGAAACTAGTCCGCCTGCCATGGGGAAACGAGACCTTAATCATCTGAGGCGATGGTAACACTGACCTTACTGACACTAGACTCAGTGTTATCTCTTGTACTAAAGCTCAGAAATATTTGTTGAGAGGATGTCCTATCTTTTTTGCTCATATTTCCCAAACAGATGAGGAAGATAAACCCAGAAGAAGCAGATCAAGGACGTACCTATCGTCCGAGATTTTCCCGAAGTCTTTCCTGAAGAATTGCCAGGATTACCACCAACGCGACAGGTGGAATTCCAGATCGACTTGATCCCAGGAGCTGGACCAGTGGCTAAAGCTCCTTATCGATTGGCACCATCAGAAATGAAAGAACTAGCTGAACAACTTCAGGAATTGTCTGACAAAGGATTCATCCGACCCAATTCCTCACCCATAGAGAGCTCTGGTCTTATTTTTCAAGAAGAAAGATGTTTCTTTCCGAATGTGCATTGATTGCAGAGAACTAAATAAGTTAACTGTAAAGAACCGTTATCCACTTCCTCGCATTTACGATCTATTTGACCAACTACAAGGGTCAAGTGTGTATTCCAAGATTGATCTGAGATATGGATACCACCAATTGAGGGTCAGGGAGGAGGATATTTCAAAAACATCTTTTAGGAGCCGTTACGGCCATTACGAATTCCAGGTCATGCCTTTTGGGTTGACCAACACACCTGCCATCTTCATGGACCTTAGAATCGTATGTGCAGACCCTACCTGATAAATTCGTGATAGTATTCATAGATGATATACTCATTTATTCCAAGAATGAACAGGAACACGGAGAACACCTTGCACAAGTGTTGAAGGTACTCAAGGAGGAACAGGTGTACGCCAAGTTCTCCAAATGTGAATTCTGGATTCCCAGAGTTCAATTCCTCGTCCACGTGATTGATAGTGACGGTATTCATGTAGACCCAGCAAAGGTTGAATCTGTCAAGGATTGGGCATCTCCTAAATCACCAACAGAGATCCGCCAGTTCCTAGGCCTTGCCGGATACTATCGTCGATTTATCGAAGGTTTCTCCAAGATAGTCAAACCAATGACCAAACTCATACAGAAAGGAATAAAGTTTGACTGGGGAGAGAAAGAAGAATCAGCTTTCCAACTGATCAAGGAGAAGCTGTGCAGTGCACCTATTCTGGCCTTACCCGAGGGCAACGACGACTTCGTCGTATATTGTGATGCGTCACACAAAGGCTTGGGTGCAGTATTGATGCAAGAACAAAGGTGATCGCTTATGCTTCCATGCAACTGAAGAAACATGAGAAGAACTATACCACTCATGATCTGGAACTTGGATACGTGGTTTTTGCTTTAAAAATCTGGAGACATTATCTGTACGGAACTAAGTGCACTGTGCATACTGACCATAAGAGTTTGTAACTCATACTGGATCAAAAGGAGCTAAACATGAGGCAACGCCGTTGGATTGAATTGCTAAGTGACTACGACTGCGAGATCAAATACCACCCCGGTAAGGCAAACGTGGTTACTGATGCTCTAAGCCGTAAGGAAACCGATCCTCCTATGACAGTCCGAGCACTAGTCATGAAGATTAGCCTGGACCTACCCAAGCAAATTCTAGAAGCTCAGACTCAAGCTCAGAAGCCTGAAAACCTCGTGAAGGAAGATATTGGAGGTATGCTTAGCACCGACCTCACCAAAGAGAAATTGGAGCCGAGAGCGGAAGGAACTCTGTGTTTGCACTGGAGGAGTTGGTTACCTTGTTATGGGTACTTGAGGAACGTGATCATGCACGAGTCTCATAAGTCCAAGTATTCCATACATCCTGGATCTAAAAAGATGTATCAGGATATGAAGAAGTTATACTGGTGGCCGAACATGAAGGCAAACATTGCCACCTATGTTTAGAAGTGTTTGACATGCACGTGTCAAGACCGAACACCAAAGACCCTTCGGTTTACTAGTACAGCCTGAGATACCAAAGTGGAAATGGGAGAACATCACTATGGACTTCATCACCAAGCTTCCAAAGTTGTCTCACGGTTACGACACCATCTGGGTAATCGTCGACCAACTCACCAAGTCCACGCACTTTCTACCAATCAGGGAGACTGATTCCTTGACAAAGCTAGCAAAGACATATCTTAAGGAAGTAGTGACCAAGCATGGAATACCCGTCTCAATAATCTGTGATCGAGACAGTAGGTTCACATCCAACTTCTGGAAGGCTTTCCAACGTGCTTTGGGGACAAACTTAGACATAAGCACTGCTTACCACCCGCAGACTGACGGTCAAAGTGAACGGATCGTCCAGACCCTTGAGGACATGTTGCGAGCATGTGTGATTGACTTTGGGAATTGATGGGTTGATCATATCCCTTTGGTTGAGTTCTCCTACAATAACAGCTATCATGCTAGTATCAAGGCCGCCTCCTTCGAATCACTATATGGTAGAAAATGTCGTTCACCTGTGTGCTGGGCAGAAGTAAGAGAATTTCAACTCACCGGACCAGAACTAATCCAGGAAACTACCGACAAGATCGTCCTCATAAAGCAAAGGATCCAAGCTGCTCGCGACCGACAAAAGAGCTATGCGGACCAGAAATGAAAGCCTATGCAGTTTGAAGTAGGTTATCATGTCATGCTCAAGGTATCACCTTGGAAGGGAGTTGTACGCTTTGGTAAACATGGTAAACTGAACCCACGTTATGTAGGCCCTTTTAAAGTGATAGCTAGGATCGGGGAGGTCGCCTACCATTTGGAGTTACCACAACAATTGAGTCGAGTGCACTTCACCTTTCACGTATCTAACCTGAAGAAGTGCTATGCTGATGAACCTCTAGCTATGCTATTGGAAGGAGTGCACTTTGTTGACAAACTCAAGTTCACAAAAGAACCGGTAGAAATCAGAGAGAGGATAGTTAAAAAGTTGAAGCGTAGCCGCATCCCGTTGGTCAAGGTACGGTGGAACTCGAGGAGAGGTCCTGAGTTCACTTGGGAACGAGAAGACTCGCTCAAAACCAAGCACCCACATTTGTTCACCTGACCAGTGACGTTAATCTAAGCTTTGAGGACAAAGCTAAAATAACGAGAACGTGCTGTAAAACCCCGGTTTTTACCCTTTTGACTTTATCACCTTGTGTACACATCTTGCTTGAATCAATGTAATCTCACTTCGTTAATTTTATGAAGCACCAATCTTTCATTAAATTACACTGTCAATTCTAGTGTATTATTATATATATGATACTTTTGGCATGTTTAATTTCCTTAACCTTCACAAAGCCACTTTATGAACATTTAACATACAACATACTTTAATTAAGAAGTTACCTTCCACCTTATACCTTGTCCCAACTAAATTATCATATTTAACATATACACATACTAGAAACTCTAAAATTGTCACTTTTCCCCTTTGAAAGCTTTATGTTACACGATTTATGTATATGTACAAGTATTTGCTTACCAAAAATCCTCTCTAAACATTTAGAACACTACCCACATACTCCTAGATATTTTTGAAAACCATTTCCCCACATGTTGAATATGTTGCTCGGCTAGGAACTCCCTACAACACAACTATGCAATTTTAAACTCTAAACATACACTAGACTTTGACAAAAGCTTGTACAAACACTCCCTCATTATGGTTCACTATTTATAGTCATTACTTGCCCCCCTTGACCCTTGCAAACCGACGGCTAGACCCAAACCAAGGGCCAATGTACATACTTGCCATTAATGGCATGGTACTAGGATATCCCAAGTACTAGATATGTTTGTACTCAACATTGGAAACCCACCCTTTTGCTCTCACTCTTGTCGTATAATCAACCCAAGCCACACAAGTACATCCAACTTGTGTTAGTTACTACCAACCTTAAAACAATCACTTATATCCTCCCACATTCGGTTACCAACACACATACATATCCGAAACATTTACTCCACATTTACTACCAAATCTTGGTCTTCAAAGCATTTAGAGCTAGTCTACACGAGAGCCATAGTGTGCAAGACAAGCCAAAGCCATTTTAGGTCACGTTTAAGGGGTACCCGACGCCTAGAAGTTCCTAACTCTTGACCATTCATCATCTCCTCTACAAGACAAGTAAGTATAGATTTCCTCACCATATTTCCATTTACTCTTACTTCTCATGCATGTCATTCACTCAAATCCTTAGAAATCAAGGCTAAGAATGCATGCACACATAAACTATGCTAAAACCTAGCTAGCAAACTCACGGATTGAACATTTTGGTTACAAGAAAATGCGTTATCATGCTTAAATCTATAAGCAACGAATGTAAACAAGTAACTAACTTAGGTTGCTTCCTAGAAAACTATAGTGTTAAATCTTGTTGTATGGCTAAATGAAGCCCTATAGCTCTCGGTTAGCCAAGTAGGAACCGTCATTTATTAAACCTACGTGACTAAGACAAACATGTAGGAGTGAAGGATTTATTTAGCAACTTAAAACACTACATAAGCCACACAAATAAGCTAATAAGCTGAACCCCATAAGCCACGAATCGAATAAGCCATAAGCTAGTTTAAGCCGAAACATTATAAGCCCAAAAGCCCAAGTTATATATTTTAGTTATATTGTTTTGGTTAAGTTATATTTTCTAAATAATTAAACTAGCCCACTACAAGCCCTTTAGGCCTATTAAACATAACCGGGCCCTTAATGGGCCACCCGAGCCCATTAAGCACCAAATATATTAAATGGGGACTTTTTGGGCCATATGTGTAATATAATGGAAGTAATAGTCAAAAAGGAAAAAGTATAAAACTTATATATATATTTCGAGACTTAAAACAAGTATAAGGGCCAAACATGTCAATTTGGAAAGTCTAGAGTTGTGGTTATATATTGCCAAGCCTTAATTTAAACCCCCAGGACTAAACATGCCACTTTGTAAACTTATTACAAGCCCTAGAAGATTTTCGTGCCCTTTTGGACCTAGTTCGAGTCTTGAGGGACTAGTTTTGACCATTTGGTAAACTTATATAAGCCTAGGTTACTTTTTGTGCCTTCCTTATACTTTTCAAAACCACAACGACCCATTTTTCCATTTTGTGAATATAAACCGAGCCCTATGGGCTGTTGTGTAACTTGTGAACACCCCCTAACCTTAACTGAACTACAAGGACCTAATTTGCCAAATCATGAAACTTATACAAGCCCTAGGAGCGTTTGTATAAATATACCGAAAGTATATATATATACTTGAGGGAATAGAGTTGTAATTTCCCTAAACTTATATAAACCCTAAATATATACTTTTCCTAATAATTAAAAAGCGTAAACTTAAATAACACGATAAATACAAAAACTATGTTCGTTCATAAACTTGTCGTTTAATTAAATTATATAAACTTTGGAGACTTTTATTAATTAAAATGTAACACGTTTTAGTAAACCTTATTTATATAAATTATATATATAAATACAATTAAATTTATAAGAATAAATATACTAAATATATTTATTATTAATCTTGTATATTTTAAATAAATATAAAACCGTCTTTTATAAACATTTAAACTCCCTTTATAACGGTACAAGTACGAAAACATTAATTAAACGAAGTAGTAACTTGAACTATATTAATTACTACACACTTGAAAGTAATTACTTTATTACTTGTACAACGATAAATTAACTTACAAGAATCTTAATAAAATACTTAAAACCAGTAGAAGCATATACAGATTGTTTCAGTGACTTTTATACATCCTATTATACTTTTACTGAGACTGTATAATTATTTAGGTTGTTGACTGTGTTGTGGGCATTACTTTGGATTCTTGTTGTTAATGCAAGTAATGCCTAAAAACATTATTAGTGTTAACTAATCTTTCTTAGTTTTGATCACAACAAACTATACAACACATTGCATAAAACATAAAACGAATTACTTAACTAACACTATCATCAAGGTAATAATCATATCACTAACCTTTCTTAATCTTACTTAGTGATCATCAAAATGATTATCCTTAAAACTCACTTTTGTTAATATGACAAAAGACTTTTTAATAAACTTTCTTTTTTAGAAAATGTTTTATTAAAATGGAAAATGACAATTTGAAAATAGCATATTCCAAATGCTGTTAGAATATCCTTTGAAGGCTTCAAATACCTCAGATATTCCTACCCCACTAAAAGACAAAAAACGGAGCATACTCTAGTGGCGGTACCTTAAGTACCTACGCGGTTCCTTAGCGATATAGAACCGTTGGGCTAGATAAGGTACCGCGTACAGTAGCTGTTATAGATCCGTTATGCTTTATCTTCTTTAAATAGTGGGTCAAATCTCATTTTCCAATAAGCCTCTTGGACGTTTTTCTCAGCCCCCTTTCTATTTTCTATAGCATAATCATTAGTAAATGATCACTTAAAGTGTTAAGGATGTTTACATATGATTATCCTCTTGATCCCCTCCTTTACCTTGTCCAATGAGAAGATCACTCACTCACTAGTGTTGTGATAAAGATGAATCTATGAGCTAGTCATATTCATCATGATACCCTTTTTGTTTTAGGTCAATCCATTGTATTTATGAATACTTGGACTAGTTGTGTTCACTCAAGTTATTTGTGGATATTTGGATTTGTTGTGTACATCCATTGCATATGTGTTTGCTTAGATTTGTGCTGTGTAAATCCAAGCTACATGTGTGTACTTGGATAAGTCTAGTTGAGTTATAATAGATTTGATTAGTAGTTCTCACTAAACTATAAAGTGATGTGGTTGTGTCTTGTGAGTTCTCACTAAACTTGAAAGTGATTAGTAGTTGTGTCGCGTGAAGTTCTCACTTAGCTTCAAAGTGAAGAGTCATGAAGATTGGTTCTAGCTTTGGATTAGAACTCGACATCTAGCCTTGTGTCGTTAAATGGTGAAGTAGGCAACGTCGTGAAGATTTGTTCTACCTTAAGATTAGAACTCGACATCTAGCCTTGTGTCGTTAAATTGTGAAGTAGGCAACGTTGTGTAGATTGGTCCTAGCTAAAGATTAGGTCTCGAATTTAGCTTAGTGTCGAAAAATAATGTAAGAAACGATGTAAGGTTTTCTCCGCCGAGAAGGGAGCTTGTGGATATAGTGGAAATCTCGAGTAGGTGTACTCGAGGAGTGGAGTAGAAACGAGGATAGAGCCTCGTTGTCGAACCACTATAAATCTTGGTGTCTTCCCACTAGGTTGTCTCCTTCCTTACTCTTTACTTATTTCATTATCATTACACTTACCTATTATCTTTGCTAGTGCATTTGAATTGAACCTAATCATTATGCAACTTAGCCTCAAGTAAAAGATAGTTTTGATACAAACCAAATTGAAAGTAATTTTAATTTGGTCACCAATCAAAGATAAACTATTCTACCCCCCCCCCCCTTCTAGTTTCTACAATTGGTATCAGAGCGATGGTCACTCAAGATCTTTGAAGTATATTGTACTTTGAAACTTGGATCGATCCATTGTCTCCTCAAATTAGAAGGTCAAGTTGTACTAAAGTTTCTCTTTGGTCAAAAATACTTTGTTTCTTGAAAAATAGGTCCTTTAATTGATAATATTGCATCCCACTTAAGATTAGTAGCCTTTATGCATTTTAGATATACTCTTGAAATGAATCTACTAGTTTGCATCTTGCTTTGTGTAGGTACTCATGAAGATCAATCACTTAATTGGTTGTGGATTGAGTTACTTGCACTTGTAGAAGACTCATCTTCATTGATCTTTAACATCTTTGAATGATGATACCAAGATGATTGGGAATGATACTAGTCCTTCAAGACTTAGTACTCATCATAGTCATTTTTGGGCATAGCATTTATTCCTTCATGGATTGCTCTTTGTGGCCAAGGTACGCTTTCGTTCTTCCACACGCCTTTTGATCATTATTTTGATCATTACTTGACTATGTGCTTGTTCTTGGCATCCTTGCCTTGACATTTGTTTGAGGTTTGTGATTCTTTTATTTTATCCTCTCAAACCTTCATTGCTTGGATACTTGACTCACTTTGGTGATGTAGAGTGAGTTAGTAGTAGCTTAAAGTATCAAGCATGATTTCCATGGTTTGCACCCATACGGTTAGTAGGCCCTTTGTGGGAGAGAAAGTGAATTAATACCTTGCTCATATTTTGGTTTAGACTAAGACTATTATTGAAAGTGATCTTAGTCTATACTTGAATAATTGCTTTGTGTTTATTCATTACCAAAGCCGTTTAACATTTTGCCGGAAAGGCACGTCTTAAACCACTATATATGACACAAGCTCTTCGTTACCACTATTTGAAGACTGTCATTAATCCCTTGAGCATTGGTCCTAGTCTTGATTCACTTCCCTTGACTTCTCTCCACTTTGCCGTTTTGCTACGAGTAGTCGTTTGTCCGTTTCAGTTCTTTTCGATCTCGATTTAACTCGTAATCCTTCGTTAAGGCATATTGCTTAGTGTTATGATGATCCAATGATATTCTAAAAGGCTCATGATATAATTTTAAGTATTTTAGAAAAACTTGGTTTTTAAAATTTGGCGTTTTTCATTGATAAAAACCAGCCTCTGTAGGCGGTTCTTTATCTAGGCGGCTCAAACCCGCGGTACCTTATCGATAAGGAACCGCGGGCAGTAAAGTGTGTCAGAGCGCCAGTTTGATTATTTTATTCTTTTTCAAACCACTATTTCTCTCTCCCAAAAACACACAGCCGACGTTTTTCATTTTTTCCACCGTTGTTGAAGCTTCCAAAACCTTCAATCACTCAAATTAATTGATTCCAAGTTGTGGGTTTCACTCATCCTTCATCTAACATCAATTAATTGTAAGTATTTTCTTTCAATGTCATCTATTTTGTTCTAGGGTTCATCCTTTCATAATTGGGGATTTTTAAAATTGAAATTGAATTAAAACCTTAATAGGAATGTGGGTTGACATGGTTATTTTACTATGATTCCTTAGGTTCATATTCATTAAGATTTTACTAAAACCCACTTATAGAACAAATCCGAATTTTGGTTAATTATTTTGATTAAAAGATGGATTTGAGATAAACCCATGAACAAGTAGGTAATGACATTGTTAATGCTTACCTAAAAACCTTGTTTTGAAAAACCAATGTTCTAATCCATTATTGATCTAACATAGATCATGTGCTCTTGGTTAATGATGGAATAGACACATTGTGAACATGAGAATGATATGGATTCAATCCTATGTTTGTCAAGAAATTGATATAACACATTCTCATATTCTTTGTTTGTTGATTTTAATTTTTCATATAAGTGATTGGAAAGATATTTTCGTGTTTAGGTACTTGTCATGTCTTCAAGATATCAAAAAGATCATGAACGAACACGAGCATACATGCCCTCTTCTCCTTACCCTCATTTGATTCACTCTCACAAAAACTCGTCTAAGTCTCTTGAACATCGTTGTTTCCATGAAGGATGCATCGTTTGTTCCAATTTCGCAAATGATTTTATTCGCTTCATGTTTAAGTCTATTGGGTTTGATTGTCTTCTTGATATTGATGAGCCAATATTTCCTTCGTTTCTTATGGAGTTCTTTAGCTCATTCACATTGATAGGCATCAATAATGGTTTATCTATACGATTTTCCATTATGGGGAAAATCATTATTTACACTCTTGAAGAATTCAGTGATATTCTTAGAGTGCCATCTAATGGTCAATGTCGATTCACCGATGCTTGGAGTATTGACTCTTTAGAAGCGGCTCCTATGGATGCTCATTATGTGACTGTGCTTCCATCATCTTCGGACATCATTCATGTCATTTCTAAACCTCGTGAACATCCTATTTTTGGTGAATTTCAAGGAGTTGTTCGAACTCTCTCTCCTTGGGAATTACTTACTAGCGATCTTAATGATTTCATGATTCCTTGGGCCGAAATCATTAGGGAAAATACAATGTGTCTAGATGGGAATCGGGACTTAGTACCCGCTTGTCTTGCACATATGTTGTATTGTGTTGCCACTACAACTCCTTACAATCTCGCATTTTTCATAGATAGAAGAATTAGATTTGTTCTTCTTGAGTCTAAGTCAAGTCTTCCCTAGGGAATGCTTCTCTCTCGTCTTCTTAGAAGAGTCCTTATTGACTTTCCATCTATTCTCTCTTCACCTTATCACTCCGTTGATCGAGTCATGTTTCCTATTCAAGAGAACATTTCACCCGAGATCAATGTGAACTCGTGTCAAGTCGAAAATACTTCTCAAGAAGAGTCTTCTAGCAACCCTTCTTCCAATTTCAATAACTTCATGTCCTCTTCAATATCCATTTTGTCCTCCCATGAAGTTGATTCCGACTATCAATTTTATCTCAATCATCTTCTTCGAGAACGTCTCAGAAGTGAATCAAGGAATTAGATGTTATGCTCATGGCTACTTGCAACACTCATCTAGGATGTTTTCCTAACTTTCTTTCCTTCATTTGGTTGTGTATTGACTTATGCTTAATGTTTGGATTGTTATTTATTTTAATCCTAAATATTGCTTATGCCATGATGTTTGTGATTTACATAGCCTTGTGCATCTTTGTGATAGTTAGCTTATTAGATTATGATCTGTAGTTAACTTTGGCTTGTGAATCTTCTGGTAAAAATCTGGGTTAACCAAAATTTGGGATGGGAAATTTTTGAAAGACCTCTGGTCGCGGTTCCATATCGACCCGCGGATCCTTATCAATAAGGAACCGCCGGTCCCAGATAAGGAACCGCCACCACTGTGCTCGACAGCATCTTTTGCTTTACACTGTTTTCTCAATTCTGTGTAAACACTGCATGATTTTCTGTAATAAACTGCACATTTCCTAAACTAGCTTACCTAAATTCATTATTCACCTAAAATGATTTTAACCCATTACTAGTTTGGATCATCCCCTCACCCATTTAAACCCACCTTGTTGGTCATGTTCTTCACACATCAAAACATCCTTCCCTAACCCTTAAACCACCCTTGTCAACCATGGTTTCTACAAAAACCTCAAACACCCCTAGAAAAACACTTAAGATTAGGATTAAGGTACCCAAGCCTAACTCATCACCCTTTCACACACCCAAAGATGAGATGGTTCCAATCCTCATTTCCTCATCACCTTCACCACCCCTTGCACCATGCAAGACAACATCCACCCATGGTACTAACCACTCTATTGGTTCTACCTCCTCTTCATTCAACTCAAGAATGAATGAGCTCTCTTCACCCTTCAATCCAAGTGCACCCTTGGATGTGACCACACAACCCCAACCAATCCAAAGCATTCCTTTTGTGAATGACTTTGATGACACCTTGGTGACTTCACCATTTACCCCTCTTAACTCACCTATTTCACCAACCTTGGAGAACATACCTCCACACTCACCCATTTCCCCTTTAGGGAACATGCCTCCACTCTCACCCACATCATCCTTGGAGAACATGCCTCCTCCACCTCCACCCAACTCAAACATTCCAATTTTGGGTGTCCCACTTTCCCTCCTTTTGGGTGATCCATACTATGGGTTTCAACAAACACATAGTCCTAGTTGTCCATGTTGTCTTTACAACCACTACATCATCCATAACCTTAGGATGGATATGTTTGGACTACATAGGAGGTTGCAAGAGTTCTTGTTTGCCTTGTTCTCCATGCCTCCTCCTAGGAGATGAATGATGAGTTTTCTTAATAAGTTTTTTTAACAAAACCAAGCCAAAGAAGACTACTTATCTAGATTTAATGTTAAGCTAGCTTTGTATTAGTTAGTTTTTTCATTTGTCATTGTATTTGCTTCCCTCATGAGTGTTTTATGATGTTGATCTATGGATTTAGCCTTATGTGTTTCTATCCTTATGTGCACATTAATCAACTTTAATTTGAAATTAAAATTGAACCTAAATCTATCACAACCTCTAAAAACTTGACTAAAATTGGTTCAAAATGATATTCAATTATTTTGTCACCCTTTGTCAAGACATTCTTTGTGAATGTGTTGCTTTATGCAACCCTAGCATAATTTGGTGCTAATAGAGGTAAAATTCCAAGATTTGCAACTTTTTGAAAAAGTCTTAGTTTTTCCCAAAACCCTGGAAAAACATGGTTTCAAGTCCAATGGACGCGGATCCTTAAAGTCCCGCGGTTCCCTAGCGATATGGAACCGCCGGTCCCTATAAGGTACCGCGGACAGTAAGTGACTTTTGACACGTTTTTGGTCAAAACTCTTTAAACCCTATACCCTGTCAAGATTCGTTGTCTGCTCAATTTGACTAAACATTCCTAGACACTTCACATTTTGTATTCAAATTCTTACCTTGATTACATTTTACTTATACCCTAACCTTGAGATTTCATTCCCACACCTTCCCAACCTTGAGAATTCATTCTCACACAACCTTGAGATTTCATTCTCACACTCTCACAATGCCTAACTCCTCCATTCCTAACCTTGACATTTCTTTGTCACAACCCCACTCACCCAAAGCTTCCTCATCCAAGCTTTCAAAGAAACCAAAAATCTCGGTTTGACCTATTTGGGTTAAGAAGAATGAACCATCTTCCTTCAAACCACCCAAAAACCCTACCTTCTCTCCAATCAAGTATTGGAATGAGACTTATACCATAAACCCCATCACCGGAGCAAAAGAAAATGTTCCCCCACCACCACAATCCTTCAACACCCCTCAACTCAATGACCTTTCAACCTTCCCAAACCTCACAAGGCATTGTGAAAACATTCCCAAACCCATTACCCCTCCACCACTAAACCCTAAGTTTGATGCCCTACCCCCATCAAACGATTTTGTGTTACATCATGGATCCTCGTTTGCTTGTTGTCGATTTCAACAAATTGAACTTGCTTATGTTTATGAGAAGTTAAATTTTCTTGAATTCCTCCTCACTCGACCTCCTATCCAAGTTTTCGTCCCGGTGGACAAAACTTCGAATGATGCATCGTCGTCTTATTTTTCCAACTAAAGGACTAACTACTCTTAGAGTCTTTATTACTTTAGTTGTTTTAGAGTCTTTTATTTTTAGCAATCTTGGAAAATTATCACTATTAGACTAGCTTATGCTTAGTGGTTTATTTTCCATATTTATTGCTTTTAGATACTCATATTGTGTGTATGACTATCTTATTTGTTGTGTCTTTTCTTTTATGTAACCTTTGTGTTGTTTGTGTGTTATTTCATTAGTTCTATTTTGAGTTGATCATGGTTAATTTTTACAATTGCTTATGGGTGATTCCATCAATTCTAAACTTTAACCCATTGACAAGCTTATCATCTTCATTGGATTGAAGTTTGATTTTGTCAATTACCTCTTTGGACATACTTAGCAAAATACTTGCTTCTAATTTGAGATTTCTTCTCTCTCTCCTTCTCAATTTACTTAGTAGGTAGTGATCATATATACATTGGTGTTTCTGTCCTTTCTACTAACCTTTGTGTAGCATGTCACCTTAGCTCATATACTTGGTGCCCCAAGCAAGGGTAGCAACCACCAAGGGGGAGCTACTAGCAAAGTTCGATGTTCTTCGAAGACTTGTGCTAACCTTTTTGCTACGACAAAGGGGGAGAAATGATAGTGATAAACTCGTTAATAATTCGTTATTTTGTGTTTCTATGTAAATGAGTTTATCGTTTGTCGTAATCAAAAAGGGGGAGATTGTTAATGCAAGTAATGCCTAAAAACATTATTAGTGTTAACTAATCTTTCTTAGTTTTGATCACAACAAACTATACAACACATTTAGTATAAAACACAAAACGAATTATTTAACTAACACTATCATCAAGGTAATAATCATATCACTAACCTTTCTTAATCTTACTTAGTGATCATCAAAATGATTATCCTTAAAACTCACTTTTGTTAATATGACAAAAGACTTTTTAATAAACTTTCTTTTTTAGAAAATGTTTTATTAAAATGGAAAATGAAAATTTGAAAATAGCATATTCCAAATGCTGTTAGAATATCCTTTGAAGGCTTCAAATACCTCAGATATTCCTACCCCACTAAAAGACAAAAAACGGAGCGTACTCTAGTGGCGGTACCTTAAGTACCTACGCGGTTCCTTAGCGATATGGGACCGCCGGGCTAGATAAGGTACCGCGCACAGTAGCCGTTATAGATCCGTTATACTTTGTCTCCTTTAAATAGTGGGTCAAATCTCATTTTCCAATAAGCCTCTTGGACGTTTTTCTCAGCCCCCTTTCTATTTTCTATAGCATAATCATTAGTAAATGATCACTTAAAGTGTTAAGGATGTTTACATATGATTATCCTCTTGATCCCCTCCTTTACCTTGTCCAATGAGAAGATCACTCACTCACTAGTGTTGTGATAAAGATGAATCTATAAGCTAGTCATATTCATCATGATACCCTTTTTGTTTTAGGTCAATCCATTGTATTTATGAATACTTGGACTAGTTATGTTCATCCAAGTTATTTGTGGATACTTGGATTTGTTGTGTACATCCATTGCATATGTTTGCTTGGATTTGTGTTGTGTAAATCTAAGCTACATGTATGTAATTGGATAAGTCTAGTTGAGTTGTAATAGATTTGATTAGTAGTTCTCACTAAACTATAAAGTGATGTGGTTGTGTCTTGTGAGTTCTCACTAAACTTGAAAGTGACTAGTAGTTGTATCGTGTGAAGTTCTCACTTAGCTTCAAAGTGAAGAGTCGTGAAGATTGGTTCTAGCTTTGGATTAGAACTCGACATCTAGCCTTGTGTCGTTAAATGGTGAAGTAGGCAACGTCGTGAAGATTGGTTCTACCTTAAGATTAGAACTCGACATCTAGCCTTGTGTCGTTAAATTGTGAAGTAGGCAACGTTGTGTAGATTGGTCCTAGCTAAAGATTAGGTCTCGACATTTAGCTTAGTGTCGGAAAATAATGTAAGCAACGATGTAAGGTTTTCTCCGCCGAGAAGGGAGCTTGTGGATATAGTGGAAATCTCGAGTAGGTGTACTCGAGGAGTGGAGTAGAAACGAGGATAGAGCCTCGTTGTCGAACCACTATAAATCTCGGTGTCTTCCCACTAGGTTGTCTCCTTCCTTACTCTTTGCTTATTTCATTATCATTACACTTACCTATTATCTTTGCTAGTGCGTTTGAATTGAACCTAATCATTATGCAACTTAGCCTCAAGTAAAAGATAGTTTTGATACAAACCAAATTGAAAGTAATTTTAATTTGGTCACCAATCAAAGAGAAACTATTCAACCCCCCCCCCCCCCCTTCTAGTTTCTACACTTGTGACTTTTACTGTTATACTGAGGTGAGTTCATGACCCCACTTTATATATTAACAAACTTTTAAATCTTTTATGGGATAGAAATCATGCAATTTATTTTATGGATGTAAACTAAACTGTACCAACTTTAATTACATGTGTCTATTGTAGAATTTCTCATGACCCATGAACTGAAACTGTTAGAATTGTAGAATTACCTGAATGTTATAAATAGATCTATTTGGGATTGACCATCCCCACCAGAGTGAGTCATGCTCACTGTGCCGTGGCCGGGACAACACGTGTTTACCATGTCAGAACGGAATAACGGGTGCCTTTTTATAAGGCGAAAGGCTCTTATTTGTTGAGGGCTTAACATGTCAAGTGTCAGTTTCGGGCAATAGGCAATGTAATTACCTTTAAGTATTGATACTTTTTGCATCACTGCTTCAGTGACTGTTTTACTATCCAAACTTATTTAATAAACTTGTGAATTCACCAACTTTATGTTGACCCTCAAAAGCATGTTTTTTTCAGGTATTTGAAGCAGGTAGTTATATTGTGCATGGATCTCAGCATCAGGCTAGGCAACATTCTAGCACGCATCTGGAGATTTTTATTACTGGGGACTTATAAACTGTCTTTCATTTATGTTGGAATCATTTAAACAACAATTTGCACTTTTATTCATGTAATAAATGTTTAATAATCTTTTATCTGATGCTCTATGTACTATCTGCTATTGATCCACCTACGTGACACCCAAATATTATCTCTGTTGCATTTTACCAATTTGGGGGTGTCATATAATGATCCACTTCCTTCCTCATAGTAGGCCAAAAATAAAAAGTTTGAACCAACTGTTAAGTGCGATCATGACCAACATGTCCTTCACCATGAAACTCCTTAATAATTTGCAAACGAAGACTTAAATCAGGTATACAAAGTTCATTCCCTTTGGATAAGAACCCATCATGCATAACAAAATATATTTTCCCTCCGGATTGCAAATCCTGCAAAACAACTGAAAAGTATGGATCCACAGTCACCACGATGACATCAAGTCTTGGAACATCAACCTGCTTGGTTACTAGTAAACTACTCCTCCTGCTTAAGGCATCAGCAGCACGATCGGAAGCACTAGTTTTGTGTTTCACCATAAAAGGAAATTTCTCAAGAAAAGCCAACCAACGCCCATGCTTATGTGAAACATTATCTTGAGCACGGATATGCCTTAAGGAATCATGATCAGTGACCAAAACAAACTCGTTATGAAACAAATAATGGCGCCAATGCTTCACAGCTTGGACCACTACATAAAACTCCAAGTCATAATTAGAGTACCTAGACTTTGGCCTTGTCAACTTCTCGCTAAAATATGCAACAGGCCGCCCACCTTGACTAAGAAATCCACCAATTGAAACCTTAGAAGCATTAGTATGAAGCTCAAAAACTTTAGAAAAATCAGGCAATACCAGGATTGGTGTTGTAGTAAGCTTTTCCTTGACAACCCGAAAAGCCAACTCTACTTCCTCCGTCCAAACAAATGACTTCCCCTTCATACAGTCTGTCAAAGGGCCATAAAGTAACTGAAATTAGGGATAAACAGCCTACAGAAAGAAGCAAGACCATGGAAACTCCAAACTTCAGTAATGTTAGTTGGAGTTAGTCACTCCTGAATAGCTGCTACCTTAGACTCATCCACCTGTATGCCATCGCCAGAAACAACATACCCTAAAAACAAAACTTTAGGGGTCATGAACACACACTTCTTCGTGGCTGCATAAAATCTGTCCTTCCGAAGTAAGGTCAAGACATGCCTCATATGAGTGACATGCTCATTATGAGAAGAACTATAAATAAGAATTTCATCAAAATAAACAACCACAAACTTGCCAATAAAAGGCCTGAGCAGTTGATTCATCACACGGATAAATGTACTTAGTGTGTTTGATAAACCAAAAGACATGACCAACCACTCATACAACCCTTCACGGGTCTTGAAAGCTGTCTTCCACTCATTACCAGGTCTAGACGAATCTGGTAATACCCACTCTTCAAATCCAGTTTTGTAAAAATAGTAGCACCACTAATCTGGTCAAGCAAATCATCAAGGTGAGGAATAGGATACCTGTACCTCACAATAATCTTGTTGATGGCTCGACTATCAACACACATACGTCATGTACCATCCTTCTTTGGAGTCAACATGGCATGAACAACGCATAGGCTCATACTCTCACGAACATGACCCTTAGAAACCAACTCCTCAACCTGCCTACGCAACTACTCATGCTCTTCCGGGCCCATCCTGTAATGTGGCTAATACATTGATCTTTGTATGGGGTTCAGATTAAATCTCTCGGTATCTCCTAGAATTGATCTTGGCTCTAAGTGGAATGATTGTTCTTGGTTAATAAAAAGGTGATGGTTTGTTTATCTAATTTAAACTAATAACAAGTAATTAAGAGTCGAAGAGTAAACTTAAAGCTTTAAATGATTAAAGTAAAAAGACGAGTTTAAAAATAAATGTTTGAAATCTTAAAGGCAAAATGAGAGAAATACTTGAACACTTAATAAAACTAACACTTGAAAACTTTGTAAAAACATGAACTCATCAAATCGGAATAATACTAAAAAGAGTGATCGGAATATATTAAAACAACTCAAATCGGAATAATCTAGAAAGGTGTAATCGGAATACTTGTAAATGAAGCTGATCAGAAAGCATAAATCAGAAAAGACAATCGGAATATTAGAAATAACTCAGATCGGAATATGGGGCAATTGGTCCAATCGGAATAATCTAAAACAAATTGATCGGAATAAGGGACTAAAAACACTCCAATCGGAATAACTAAAAACTGGCCAATCGGAATATGACAAAAGATCAAATCGGAATGTAAGGGAAAGGGGCAAATCGGAATACATGAAATCCTTACTGTCGGAATACTCTAAACCCTTTTCCGATCATACGATCGGAATGAAGGGGGGGAAGTCTGCTCGGAATTCACAAATCGGAAAGGGGTTTATAACCCTTTCCGATATCCCTTTGATCCGAATATTAAGCAAGATGAATAAGCTATGGAATTAAGCTTATTACCTAAGCTAGCTCGAATCAAACAATAAGCTGATCAAATAAGCACGAATTCAACTATCTAAACTTCAAATAATCAATCTTATAAATCAAGTAAACAATTAAAAAATGAACTTTTTAAGAAAACTTTAGAAAGTAAATAAGCTAAACCAACAAATAAGCCAATAAGCACAAAGATCTTAAAGCTTATTCGTGTAGAAACTTAAGGAAACATGAAAAGATTAACTTTTTAAGCACAAAATCATTGATGAACAACACGGATCATACGAGATTTGTACCAAAATCAATCAAAATCAAAGAAAGGAAGAATGAGATTAAAGATTAAAAGCTTGAAACTAAACTTGATTAATGAAAAATAATACAAAAGTTTGATCTTGAAAGAGAAAAAGATGAAAACTAGTGAGAGAAAGTTTAGAACTTTCTCTCTCTAAAACTAGAGAGAATGAAAAACTACAAACTACCTAAGACTAACTAAGTGTCAAATTTTTGAAGTAAAGTCCTATTTATAGGCAAGTCTTGTGGGCTTTGTGAATGGGCTTGGTTTTGGGCTTCTTTTCTTCTTCATTCTTTAGTCTTCACGTTTCTTTACATAAACGTTTCCGACTTTGGATTTTGAGAAGTGTCGGTGAATAATTCCAACTCGTCTTATAATCTTTTGTTTAATAGACTCGAGTTCTTCGACATATATGAATCTTCCATCTTTGGCTCTATTCTTCGATAAATCTTCAAATAGGCACAATGACTTCAAATCTTTTGCATCTCTTGGACAATAGACTTCGTCTTGAGTCTTTTTCCTCGATAACACCCGTGCAATCCCATGTTTTCTTCAATATTCATCCGGTTGACTCTTAAAACACAATAAACATAAAAACCACGCATAATTCCAAACAAATGATATTAAATACGTGTTTTGGTCTCGTTTTAGCCAGAATTAAGTGGTAAAAGGATGGGTGTTTTCACACCTATCAATTCCCCTACACTTAACCATTGCTATGCCCTCATGCAATGCTTAGTGATAAAGCAAATTTACATTTTTCTCATAATCAATCAACCTTGGCCTTATTAATATACTACTAAACAAAAATGAAAGTACTAAGAGAAATTAAAACTTTAAAGTAAACAAAAGGATAGAAAACCATTTTCACTTGAAAATAGCTATATAGAAATAACTTGCAAAGAGATCAAGGACTTACATTAGGGCTTCGGTGCTGCGAAGATTTATCACCCTCAAGTTTCACGTTCCCCAAACTAAGCTTAGAAACGAGATCATTGTTATTATAAGTTAGCATATCAAACACTTACACACATGGCTTAATTAAATGCTTAAACTCCCTTATTCCTAGAGGTATCTCTTATATTTTATTTTTGTCTTAGAATGATCATGAAGATGCATTTTTGGACTTATTTCGATAGTTTATTTAGGCTGAAAGCAAAGTAGGACGATTTGATCAATAGTTAGCTAAAGGACAAAATCTCTTAAAACTGCTTCTCGGGATATCAAAAAGTTCATATCTTGGCATAACTCGGTTCACGATTTGAGACCTTTCTCGGGCCGATATTTGGCATGTACTTCATACTTCATATCTTGAGAGACGTTCTTGAGATAATGGTCTTCTCTTCGTTATAGAGTTTCTTCACTTGGAGACTTTTGAGGGGTACTCCAACTTTGTTGACCACGACTTCATGATTATTTCTTCAATCTCTAATTGGGATTTTGAGATACAACGATCCGCCTCCTTTTCGGACTTGGATCTATTTATCCTCATACCTTGTTAGGGTCTTTTCGGATAGACTTCTCCATGATCTTTATGGGAGTTGATTGCTTTTCGTCGTGAGTCTTGATCCTTCATATTGATTTTGGGAATAATGCTTTTCACATCACTTTGGATCTTCAGCAATAAAATGGAATCCTCATGCCTTGTTAGGGCCTTTTCGGACTCGCCAATCTTCGCGCCCCGCTTCATAAGTTATGCCTTGGCTATGAACTCTTATCATTACCGAGCAACTTTTAAACGATCTTGGGCTAGAAGCTAAGTAACTTTTCAAATCGTACGACCTTACTTATTGCAGATAATTTATTAGCAAGTGATGGGAGAATAGGCAAATAATTACACCAAGTGAGCTTGTGCAAGAATGCCGACTTATAATTGACTCTATCATTTCTCGTTCTCCACAATTTAAAATCTCAAGTAATGAGACTCGTGGATGCTTAGCCTAATAAACCAATTAAGGTCTACATGGTTAAGGATACTAGCTAGAATAAACTTGGATAAGTCTATTCGGGTTGAGTCAAAATAATCGCAACGGGCCTAATATGTCAAAGATTTCAAAACTAGCTACACCACTTTATTAATATTTTTGACTTTATTGCGGGATATATACATATGAAAGCAACGATAAAAATTTAAAAATTACGACTAAATGGCCAAAGTTAATAAAAAATTTGAAAAATGTTGAAAAAGATGATTTTCCGGTTAAATGAAGGCATTTTCATGGAAAAGTCCACTTAAAACTTCGATAGAAGTCCCCCCCTACACTTAAGATAAACATTGTCCTCAATGTTTAAGCATGTGGGAAAAGTCTCCCCTACACTTATGACATTGTGCACGTTGGTTAAATCAAGTTAAGGAAGAGACGACTAACGTGATCAATTTCAATTGTGAGCATGAAGAAAATTGAATCACGATAGTTGAGAGATAGAACCGGATTTCGGATAACACGGGAGCACGGTTCTTCAGAGACTCCAATAGTGCACTTAACCCTGTAATCACATCACCGCACAAATACAAACACCTATAGAGGTCCCCCTACACTTAGGAGGTTAAAACATAAAAGGATAGACACTCAGGTTGCCTCCCGAGGAGCGCTTGTTTTTGATAACCGAGTCACGAGCCTGACTCGACCCAAAATTAGTTCATGGGGAACGTGGTGAGGGATGGAATCATCTCGTGAGAGATGTCCTCACCAATATACAACTTCACTCGTTGGCCATTCACCTTAAAATTTGGTCCATTAGGTTGAGCGAGCTCGAGAGTACCATATGGAAAAATTTGGGCAATGGTGAATGGGCCGGACCAACGAGATTTCAGCTTGCCCGAAAAGATTTTCAACCGAGAGTTAAAGAGTAAAACTTTGTCTCCAACGTGGAACTCTCGGTTTTTAATCTTAGAGTCGTGAATGAGCTTAGTCTTCTCCTTATAGATCAAAGAATTTTCGTAAGCCTCATTCCGGAGTTCATTCAGCTCATTGAGTTGGATCTTGCGTTAGGTCACTGGCTTTGTTGATATCAAAATTAGCCCACTTCAAGGCCCAGTAAGCCTTGTGCTCCAAATCAATGGGGAGGTGGCATGCTTTCCCGTACACGAGACGATATGGTGTACAACCAATCGGAGTCTTGTATGCGGTACGAAAAGCCCACAGAGCATCAAGTTTATCAGCCCATGAGGCACGATGCTCTCCCACGGTTCTTTCAAGAATTCGCTTGAGTCCTCGGTTAGAGATTTCAGCCTGGCCATTAGTTTGTGGGTGGTATGCTGTGGAAAGATGATGATTTACACCATACTTAGCCATGACTCTTGCGAATTGATCATTGCAAAAATGAGTCCCACGATCACTAATAATGGCACGAGGCACACCGAATCTAGCGAATAGCGATTTCAAAAAGTTACAAACCACCCTTGCGTCATTAGTGGGTAAAGCTTTGGCTTCAACCCATTTGGAGAGGTAGTCAACGGCTACAAGGATGTATTTGTTTCCTTTAGAAGAAGGGAATGGCCCCATAAAGTCGATACCCCAAACATCAAAGATTTCACATTCTTGTATGAAATTCTGAGGCATCTCGTCTTTATGTGTGATCTTGCCTTGTTTTTGGCAAGCATCACATCGTTTAACCATCTCGTGAGCATCACGGTAAATGGTGGGCCAATAAAATCCCGAGTCAAACACTTTTTTGGCGGTGTAGTTGGGACCAAAGTGACCACCGGTGGGTCCTTTGTGGCAAGCGTCAAGGATTTCTAAAGCTGTCGGTCCATCAACACATCGGCGAATGATCAAATCAGCACATTGTTTGAATAGATACGGGTCATCCCAAAAGTAAGTCTTAATGTCGTTAAAGAACTTCTTCTTTTTCTGGGATGTTAACCCGTCAACGAGAATTCCACCCGCCAAGTAGTTTGCAATGTCCGCAAACCACGGGGTTTCATCAGCAGTCGAGTTGATAGACATTAAGGTCTCCAAGGGAAAAGAATCATTGATTTCTTTGTTCGGATGATCCCCTTGGTAAGGATCCTCAAGTCTACTGAGATGATCCGCGGCTAGGTTTTCAACTCCTTTTTTATCGCGAATTTCGATTTTAAATTCTTGGAGTAACAAAACCCAGCGAAGAAGTCTTGGTTTAGAATCTTGTTTAGTTAACAAGTACTTCAACGCGGAATGATCGGTATAAACGATTGTGGTGGAAAGGACAAGATAGGGGCGGAACTTTTCAAAAGCATAGACAACAGCTAAAAGCTCTTTTTCGGTTGTCGTGTAATGCAATTGGGCCCTCGTCATTGTCTTGCTAGCGTAATGGATTGGTTGGAAGTGTTTGTTCACTCTTTGTCCCAGAACCGCTCCAATAGCAAAATCACTAGCATCGCACATCAACTCAAAGGGAAGCTCCCAATTAGGGGTAACCAAGACGGGTGCCTTAGTTAGCTTATCCTTAAGCAAGTTGAAGGCTTCAAGGCACTCTTTGGAAAAGATAAAAGGAGTATCTTTTTCCAAGAGGTGGGTCAGCGGGCGAGCGATTTGAGAAAAATCTTTGATGAATCGACGGTAAAAGCCCGCATGACCGAGAAAACTTCTCACACCCTTCACGGTTGAAGGTGGAGGCAACTTAGCGATAACATCGACTTTAGCACGGTCTACTTCAAGACCGGCTTTGGAGATCTTGTGTCCTAGCACGATGCCCTCTTTTACCATGAAATGGCATTTTTCCCAATTAAGAACAAGGCGAGTGTCTTCACACCGCTGAAGCATACGTTCTAAATTGGCAAGGCAAGCAGAGAAAGAATCGCCATAAACCGAGAAATCATCCATGAATACTTCCATAGTGTTTTCCACCATGTCATGGAAGATAGCCATCATACACCTTTGGAATGTCCCAGGAGCATTGCATAAACCAAAAGGCATACGTTTGTAAGCAAATTTTCCATAGGGACAAGTGAATGTGGTCTTTTCTTGGTCCTTGGGATCGATGGGAATTTGAAAATACCCGGTGAAACCGTCTAAAAAGCAGTAATAGTCATTACCCGCAAGACGCTCGAGCATTTGATCCATGAAAGGAAGAGGAAAGTGGTCTTTTCTCGTGGCATCATTGAGCTTGCGATAATCAATACAAACTCTCCACCCAGTAACGAGACGAGTGGGAATCAACTCGTTGTGTTCATTGGAAACAACGGTTATTCCGCCCTTCTTGGGCACATAATGGACGGGACTTACCCACGGCGAATCCGAAATAGGGTAGATAAAGCCGGCATCTAGAAGTTTGATAACCTCTTGTTTGATGACGTCATGAATGCGAGGATTAACCCTTCTTTGGCTCTGGATTGCGGGTTTGAAGTCATCTTCCATGAGAATCTTGTGAGTACAAAAGTTCGGATCAATTCCGCGGATATCGGAAATTTTCCAAGCAATTGCCTTCCTATGATCTTTAAGCACGGCGATGAGGCGAGATTTTTCTTCTTCTTTCAAGTCCTTCGCGATGATGACAGGCGACTTCTTGTTTTCTTCAAGGAACACGTACTCGAGGTGGGGTGGCAACTTCTTAAGTTCTAAATCCGGAAGATTTTCGATGGGAGGCGTTTTCAAAGTCGGAGCATCGATAGCAATAACCGTGGGAGATGGTGGAGAAAGATTGTCTTCTTTGAGAAGGTTTTCAAAGAAATGCATGTCGTCATCCCAATTGGTGGGAGAATCGTCATTTGCTAAATTCACATCTCCCATGGTGGCTTCAAGATCTTTCCAAAAGAAATCACTTTCTCCATATAGAGACAGTGATGAATCAATAGAGGAAGCGGTCTCAACATTGGGAAGAGAGGTAGGAATACTTTTACAAGCATCTTTGAAGTGTTCTTCACAAGCCTCGTCAAGAACGTCAATACAATTAACACTCTCGTTGGAATAAGGTTGTTTAGACAACTTTCCCATGTTGAAGACGATTTTATCGTCACCCACTCTCATGATAAGCTCATCGGCTTCAACATCGATGAGAGTGCGACCGGTCCTCAAGAATGGACGACCCACGATCAAGGGAACACGAGGGTCCATCTCGTAGTCGACGACGACGAAATCGGCAGGAAAAGTGAATTTGTCGACTCCTACAAAAACGTCTTCGGCTATCCCCACTGGATAAGCAACCGTACGGTTAGCTAATTCCAAAGTCATGTTGGTGGGGACTAGCTCGGGGAGAGATAATTGCTTCCAAACGCTTAGAGGCATTAGATTAATACTGGCACCTAGATCGGCTAGGGCCATGCAACTCTCTACTCCCGGGAAGTTACAAGGGATTAAGAAACGACCCGGATCACCAAGCTTGGTTGGCAATTTCCTTAAGAGTACTGCAGAGCAATTCTCATTAAGTTGGGTGTTAGCAATATCAAGAAGCTTCTCCTTGTCACTAAGAAGATCTGTGAACATTTTCGCGTACTTAGGCATGTGAGCGAGAGCCTCAGCGAAGGAGATGTTAAAATTCAATTGTTTAAACATTTTTAGAAAGTTCAAAACTTGAATATCATCCTTGCTTTTGAGCTTCTCTTTCCTCAACCTAGATGGATAAGGTATATCGGAAGAAAAGGAAGGCTTTGGGAGAATAGGACCACTCACATCCTTGGGTGGAGGAGGGGTAGAAGTAAGAGGCGGAGAAATTGGGGAAGTAGAAAGATGAGGAATAGGAGCAGGTGACTCGTTTTCCTTAGTCACAATCACCGGTGGAGGTATAGGAAGCTCGGGTTCCTTGGTACCTTTGCCACTACGACTGGTGATTGCTTTCATCTCCCCTCTTGGATTCGCAACGGTGTTACTCGGAAGAGTACCCGAAGAAGAGGGTTGATTACCTTGGAAGAAACTAGCCATCATGTTTTTTAAGTCATTCGTTTGACTATCCAAAGTGTTTCTCATGTCAGCTCTCAGATCGTTCCCTTGTTTCACCAGGTCTGCTTTCAAATTGCGCACTTCTTGTTGAAGATTTCCCACGATCACATCGTTAGTCCTCATGTAGGTTTCCACTTCTTGGTGTAAAGCGATGGGTTGGGTGGGAGGAGCATTATATGCGGGTGGTTGATAAGCAGGTTGCTGGTAAACTTGGTTGTTTCTTTGAGGTGGATGTTGTTGTTTGTGAGGTGGTATGTATGGTCCACGAGATTGTTGTTGTGGTTGTTGAGGAGGGCGGTTGAGGTTTTGTTGCTGGTTTGGATTGTTAGGAGTAAAACCGGGTGGTGAGAGATAGTTGTTCGAACGGTAGCTAAGCAGGTTGCGGTCACCTTGAGGACGAGCTTGATAAGCGGGTTGAGGATAGGTGCCATATGCTGCATTCACATTCTCAGAAGGGTAGTCTTGGGTGGCGGTACAAGTGGTGTAAGAGTGAGGACCCCCGCATATTTCACATGGTTGGCTAACAGTATTGACTTGAGCGTTTTTAGCATTGATGCTGTTAGTTTTGTTAGCGGTGTGGGTTACAAGCGATTCAAGAAGCGTAGTAATTTTGTCAAGTCGCTTGTCGCTGTCACTAGTACTAGCACTAGCGACATTGGTCTGAACACTCTTGGTTTGCACACGAGACTTATTCTCAATGATATCCCAAGCAGCATTGGAAGTCTTAGCCAAAAGATTACCCCCCGAGGCACTGTTTAGTGAATCTTGGTCATTCATGTTTAAACCATTATAAAAAGTATTAATTTGGTGCACTTTGGTAAAAGCATGTTGTGGGCATTTTCTCAAAAGGTCTTTGAAACGGTCCCAAGATTCACTGAACGACTCATCGTACTTTTGTTCAAAATTGATAATTTCATTCCGCAAAGCGGTAGTACGAGAGGGTGGGAAAAAGTAGTTGATAAACTTGGTCTCCAAATCCGTCCACGTAAGAATACTCTGTGGCGGTTCCTTACCGAGCCAATGCCGGGCTTGTCCCTCTAAAGAAAAGGGAAAAAGTTGTAAACGGATTACCTCTTGTGGAACACCATTGAATTTGACCGTATTGGTGAGTTGCAAGAATCTCTTGATGTGGTCATGCGGATCATCAATGGTACGTCCCAAGAATGATTGAGCAGAGACCATCTGCATAAAGCCGGATTTGAGCTCAAAGTTGTTGGCTGCAATCGCGGGTATGACAATTGGATCATTGTTACCATCTACATGTGCTTGCAGAAGTTCAATCATCGGGCGATTATCCGGTAGAGGCTCATTGTTGTTGTTATTATTATTGTTAAAAGGTGGATTGTTATTGTTATTATTATTGTTTTGAGGTGGGTTATTGTTGTTGTTTTGTACACCGGCCATGTCTACATTTTCGAGAGGCTCGGGCTCTTGATAAGACGTTGATCGTGTACGCATGCACCTGCAAAAAGAACTAACAAGGCAAAAACAAAGCAAAAATATTTTTGGTTTTTTATTTTTTTTTTAATTTTTAGGATTTTTGAAAATTTTATATTTTTTAGGGTTTTTGAAAATTTTTATGAAAAAGTAACGTTCACGGGGAACGGATCCCAAAATCCAAGTTCTCACAAAAAACTGTTGATCTTAACGAGAAGAGCCGGCAGCGGCGCCATTTGATACATGCGTTTTCTATGGGTTCGGATTTAGTTCTCGGTATCTCCTTGAATTGATCTTGGCTCTAAGTGGAATGATTGTTCTTGGTTAATAAAAAGGTGATGGTTTGTTTATCTAATTTAAACTAATAACAAGTAATTAAGAGTCGAAGAGTAAACTTAAAGCTTTAAATGATTAAAGTAAAAAAGACGAGTTTAAAAATAAATGTTTGAAATCTTAAAGGCAAAATGAGAGAAATACTTGAACACTTAATAAAACTAACACTTGAAAACTTTGTAAAAACATGAACTCATCAAATTGGAATAATACTAAAAAGAGTGATCGGAATATATTAAAACAACTCAAATCGGAATAATCTAGAAAGGTGTAATTGGAATACTTGTAAATGAAGCTGATCGGAAAGCATAAATCGGAAATGACAATCGGAATATTAGAAATAACTCAGATCGGAATATGGGGCAATTGGTCCAATTGGAATAATCTAAAACAAACTGATCGGAATAAGGGACTAAAAACACTCCAATCGGAATAACTGAAAACTGGCCAATCGGAATATGACAAAAGATCAAATCGGAATGTAAGGGAAAGGGGCAAATCGGAATACATGAAATCCTTACTGTCGGAATACTCTAAACCCTTTCCGATCATACGATCGGAATGAAGGGGGGGGGGGGGGGGAAAGTCTGCTCGGAATGCACAAGTCGGAAAGGGGTTTATAACCCTTTCCAATATCCCTTTGATCCGAATATTAAGCAAGATGAATAAGCTATGGAATTAAGCTTATTACCTAAGCTAGCTCGAATCAAACAATAAGCTGATCAAATAAGCACGAATTCAACTATCTAAACTTCAAATAATCAATCTTATAAATCAAGTAAACAATTAAAAAATGAACTTTTTAAGAAAACTTTAGAAAGTAAATAAGCTAAACCAACAAATAAGCCAATAAGCACAAAGATCTTAAAGCTTATTCATGTAGAAACTTAAGGAAACATGAAAAGATTAACTTTTTAAGCACAAAATCATTGATGAACAACACGGATCATACGAGATTTGTACCAAAATCAATCAAAATCAAAGAAAGGAAGAATGAGATTAAAGATTAAAAGCTTGAAACTAAACTTGATTAATGAAAAATAATACAAAAGTTTGATCTTGAAAGAGAAAAAGATGAAAACTAGTGAGAGAAAGTTTAGAACTTTCTCTCTCTAAAACTAGAGAGAATGAAAAACTACAAACTACCTAAGACTAACTAAGTGTCAAATTTGTGAAGTAAAGTCCTATTTATAGGCAAGTCTTGTGGGCTTTGTGAATGGGCTTGGTTTTGGGCTTCTTTTCTTCTTCCTTCTTTAGTCTTCACGTTTCTTTACATAAACGTTTCCGACTTTGGATTTTGAGAAGTGTCGGTGAATAATTCCAACTCGTCTTATAATCTTTTGTTTAATAGACTCGAGTTCTTCGACATATATGAATCTTCCATCTTTGGCTCTATTCTTCGATAAATCTTCAAATAGGCACAATGACTTCAAATCTTTTGCATCTCTTGGACAATAGACTTCGTCTTGAGTCTTTTTCCTCGATAACACCCGTGCAATCCCATGTTTTCTTCAATATTCATCCGATTGACTCTGAAAACACAATAAACACAAAAACCACACATAATTCCAAACAAATGATATTAAATACGTGTTTTGGTCTCGTTTTAGCCAGAATTAAGTTGTAAAAGGATGGGTGTTTTCACACCTATCAGTGGCCTATTAGGCAATTTTGACCTAGGCTCTAAATCAATACGATGTTGTATGTCACGTAATGGTGGCAAACCATCAGGTAATTCATCAGGGAAAACATCAGAAAATTCCTCAAGTAAAGAGATCATGGCTTCGGGGACTTCACTATCTTCAGAAACCGCCTTCCCTATTAGCACAAAAAAATCACCTCTCACCTCCAGCTCGTCTTCAAACTGCGAAAGAGTTAATAAAGTACCGGTAGGCTTATTAACTACTTATTTGGGTTTATTTGGCATCAGGGTAATCTTCACACCCCCAAACAGAAAACTATAAGTATTAGTTCTGTCATGGTGAGTTACATCACGATCATACTCCCAAGGTCTACCCAACACAAGTGACAAACATCTATGGGTATCACATGACACCAAAAATTATACTTATAAGTTGTTCCTACGGAAAACAAAACTTGGACACGCCTGGAAACTGTTATCTCCTCACCCTTTTTAAGCCATTGTAACTTATAAGGTTTGAGACGATTTCAGTTTTCAACCCTAATTTCTGGACTGCTTCTTCAACTATCAAATTATCACAACTACCTGAATCACATACAAAGGTGAAAACCTTACCCATAATGGTACAAGTTGATTGAAAGATGTTGTACTTGAGCCAATCATCACCATCAGCTTTGGGAGTTAAGCAAGAGCGCCTTACCACCAAATTCACACCCACATCTCCAGACACATACTCATCCTTATACTCGGGTTCTTTATCATAAATTGTGGCTTCTTCGTAATCATCATAAGCCACATCATCATCTTCCTCAGGTTCAACAAATAACTCTCTCTTCCCATCCTTCTTACACTCCGACTGCCGGTGACCAAGTTCACCATAGTTAAAGCACTTCAACCCGCTACTACTGGTCGATATGGAAACTGATCCAGTATTGCCACCAACTGCCTTAGCGTGATTGGGAGTAAAATGAGACGTCTCGTTACCCGAACCAGAATCACCTGTTATTGTAGGAGAAGGCGAATTTCCCACTCGTCGGTCCTGCTTCTCAAAATTTAATGCACACACTTATATGCCTCGGAAAGTGTCAATGGATCAAACATGTTAACAAAATCCATGATTTGGACTCTTAACCCACCAATGTATCGAGAGACAAGCTGATCTTTTATCTCTTGAATGCATTCCTTGCAATTAGTTGGTAAAATTCGGTTGTATAATCTTCAACAGACTTGGCCCCTTGTTTCAGATTCTGTAACCGCTGGTACATCATTCGCTGGTAGTTATGAGGAATAAAATTATCCCTCATGACCTTTTTCATCTTCTGCCAACTCGTGATCTTTGACTTCCCAACTCCATCCCTCGTCAACTTCAATTGTTGCCACCACGCGGATGCCCTACCACGTAGCTTGGTAGCGATCAACGAAACCCTTTTGTTTTTTGGAACTTCTTTGAATTCAAATACTCTTTAACAACAACAAGCCAATCAATGAACTCATCAGGCTTCAAAGTGTCGCCATAAAACTTAGGAATATTAACCCTCATTCCAGTCTCCCAACGCCTATCATTATTCCCCCTTCGATCTCTCATTCGTCGCCCTACTGATTGTTCATCAGCAAACGAACCACCACCAAACGGGTTTTCTTCCAGATCTGTATCTTTATCCTCATGATGGCGATTAAGAGACCTCTTATTGTTCATCAAATTGTTCCTTTGGTCGGTCAATTGATCAACAAATTACTCGAGTCGCTCCTCCATTTTGTCCATCATACGCTGCTCAAATTCCTATTCATTCACTTCCTGAATAGGCCTAGTTCTCCTTGGACGCATATTGATCAGGAACTTTGGCCCTTGATACCAACTGATGTATACTAGAAACAAGATAAATAAATTGGATATGTTGATTCTAATGAATACCAGAAACAATTCCTTCCAACAATCGCTGATTCCGATAAATACCGATTATTAGGGTAAAAATACGGTAACACAACGATCGATGGTTTAACTTTTATTAAACTGAAAATTATCTTGCTAGGATTACAACAGATTGTTTAAGTAAAGACAGGAAACAAAAAAAACCTAAAACACCAATGGGCTAGACTGTGGCCCAATGACAAAGTCCAATAAAAACTGAAAATAACACGAAAATGTAAATAAATGATAGTAAAATGACTTTTTGGGTCTCGAAAAATCCTTAACCAGCCTAAAGGTGGTTACCATGTCGTTCCTTTCGCTTTTTCGGTCGTTTTGACAGGTCACGGGCTGAAAACAAAATTACGATGCTCAAGTTATGGCTATTTTAAGAAAGCCCTCTTCTTCATACGATCTTGGGCTTCCAGAAGCAAATCAGTCCGTTCTTCAATACTTGGGCCTCCATCAGTTTGTCACTTGACCACATAATTTTACAATTAAAATAACATAAATTAAATTCGCATAATTTAAATAACAAATAACAAAAAAAAGTAATAAAAGGTCGTGGAACGAGGTAAGTGTTGAACACGTTTCCTTTAAAACATATTCGACGTTTGTTTCTCAAGGTACAACGTTCAAAGCTGTTGTACAGCCGAACCTAACACACTTGGCTGAAATCCTATTTTCCGCACTCCCAGTAAAATCAACCAACGAGATTTTGAAGATAGAAAATATGATTCCTTATAAACATGTTTTCAATTCGTGTCTCGGGCGATGTGAAACATTTCTCTTTTTCAAAATTTGTGTTTCACGTGACTCATTTTGAGAAATGATATTTCATTGATATTAACTCCATTTTAAACTCATTTTAACTCGTTGTGAAACTCTTTTCGAAAAAAACGCAAAACTATTGATTAATTTTAATAATATATATAGGTGGCAAATCATGTCCATATGCTTAAATTTGGGCTATTTGGACCTTTTTTTGAACTAATGGACTAAATGGGTATTCCTTCTATTTTAGTTGGACTATTTGGACAACATAAAAAGCATTTTGTTAAATAAATGGGTATTATGGACTATTTGGACAACATAAAACATTTGTTTAAATTAATCTTAAGTCTATTTATTTCTCCTTTAATATTGTCCATTTAACTCATGTCCATTTGGTCCAATGTTCATTTAGTCCAAGTCTATTTAGTCCAAATATTAAAAATTGCCCATTTAATCCACGTCCATGAACCAACGTCCATTTAACCCACTGTCCATATCCGTCCAGTCCACCCATTTAGCCACCCTTAATAATATATAACAAACACATATGTTAAATAGCCAAAGTCTGAAAAAAAATCGTTTATCACAAATACTTTTCAACATATGAAAATAAACAAACAATTTTGATAGTACCATACATAGGGATGAGCATTTGGCCCGTCGGGTCAGACTGAATCGGAAAACCGGACCGACCTGGACCGTACAATTTTGGTCCGGTTCTCGGTTTGGGGTTTTTGACTATTTCGGTCTTCGGTCCTGTCGGTTTGATCCGGTCCGGTTCGGTCTTACCAAAACCTATCGATTATGTCTGATAGGACTGAATCAGACCGAAGCCGAATCGACCGGATCGGACCATTTCAATCCGGTCTCGGTCCAGAATTTAAGACTATTTCGATCCTCGGTCCAGTCTAATCTTAATCAGACCAGTCCAATCTTAGTCGATCTGATTTGATCCGAACCTGTTGCTCATCCCTACCATACCATATATTGACATGTGCTGCTTAATGTGCATTAGCCTGATTCAACGGTATGGACCAAAGTGAGTAGGTAGACATGGGATGCATATCTTTAATGTGTTTATATTTTTAAGAAAAATCTTTAATGCATTTTATATTCATACACATGATAATATCATGTTACTATTATATCATTCTAATGATCTTCGGTATCCTTTTTGCAAGGCGTACCTAACCCACAAAACATGAAGCACGTTGGCCAAGAAAATACGATAATTTTAGACGTTTTTTTATTCATTAATTGTTATTCTACGAAAATTTAGATAATTTTTTATTGATGAAGTTAGATTAAAACTAATTAATTACCAGTAGTTAATTTTAAACTGATGTGTTAACAGTTTTTGGAAAAGCTATTCGTAATTTCTAGAAATAAAATCAATTTAGATACGAGGTCTTAAATAGTCAATAATCCAATAATATAAGTTTATTTAGAATGTGCGTAATATTTATCTCTATAAATCTTAGTAAGGTGCCACTTAACCAGTGTCATAAACGTATATGATCGAGAAATTAAGTTGATCTGGCGGGGTTGAACATTTTTTTGCCCAGTTCTATTTATGTTCATATTCGGTTTTTATTTTGATCCGGTTTGATCATACATACAACCAGCTATTATATCACGTTAGGACTGGTTCGGAGAACTGAAACCGAACATTTTGATTTGATTCATGATTTGGAGATTTAGATCAAATTGGTTTTTGGTCCGAGTTTTGAACCATCATCAACCATATAAAAGTGTACTTTGAACTTATTTTCAAAAACAGATTTTTTGATAAAAATGATTGAGACACAGTATTGTGATTTTTTTATCTCTGTTTGACAATCAACTACCTTTTTTTTAAATGTCCATTTTACAACATTTCATAAAGTTTCATCAAAAAGTGTTCTACATTAATAAGTTAATTACATATTAGGATGTTTTCATACGATTTTTGGTCACCCACATATATCCACTTTTATTACTAAAAAAATAAAATAAAAAATTCTTTGACGCTAACTGGTCAAGTTGGTGCGAGCCACTTTGACACCAGATGAAGAATGATGCATCAAGAATGAACTAACGTTAAAGACTACCAGCCCACCCAACAGCTTATCGCTCATCTCGCTTTTATAGATATTTGTATGCCCAATTAGTATATTTTCTTTCTTAGATTTGTTAATGTGAACCGAGTTTTAAAATTGATTTAGCGATCTCAAAAAAAGCGAGTATCGGGAAGGTGCATTTATCCAGTTGACTTATATTATCCGATTTGCAATAAAATATGAGCCGCTGATTAATCACGACTGCACTTCCAACCAATTTGCCCACGTGATAAACCTGGCTTCATTTTGCATGGTCATATATATTCACATACTACCCCAGTACTATTACTAAATATCAATATAGCCTCTAAAGTTGTACATAATTCAAAGCATGTAAAATGTTTAGAACTTGTCAAAAGAAAACAAAATTTTATTGATTGTCTAAATGATGCAAAATGGAAATATTTTATGTTAAATTTGGTGTGTTTGTGAGTGGTGATATTTTATATTTTGTTAAATCATGTATAGATTATTTTCAGATTGAACAATTTTAATTTTATGTGTTTAAGATATCACAAAATTTTTAATTAGATAATTAAAAAGAATCAAAGTTTGTTTTTAAGGCACGAGAGATTTAACAAATATATAAAATTTTGTTATATGTTTATGATTTTGAAGAGATCAAAATCTGTGAATATAACACAATAAAAAAATAGTTACTTTCAGTTAAAAACAGTTTATGGAAAAAAACAATTTTTAATAAAAAGTTACGTCATTTGGTGAAAAAACCATTTGAAAAATGCACTTGGAGCACTAGACCAAATATATCGTTTAAGCAGAGCGTTGACCAAGATCCCAACGAGAGGTGGCTTCCTTTCGAACTCACCCACTCGGAAGGATTGAGATCATTGCAAATAATGTTGTCTCTTGAACCTGCAAAAGAGCACGACCTCTTGAACCCATTTGTTACAAAAGTTTTATGTAACAAGTGTTATTGCATGTTAAGACAATGAAAGATACGATTTCATTAAAACCACTAAACAAATCAAAACATACATTGTTTTATACGTTAATAAACTAACTACCATTTGATAAAAAAAAAAAAAAAAAAAAAAAAAACTAACTAGAAATAGCATGCATTTGAGTGACACAAAACTTTCAGATTAGATTCATTTTGAGAAAATCAAAATTATTAATCAAAGATTGCATATTATGCAGTAAACATCAATAAACTCGAAAGATGTAGGCTGTGTTTGGTAACAGCTTTTTTAAGAGCGTTTTTACCAATTAGCATTAGCGTTTAGCATAACTGTTAAAAAAGCTTGTTTGGTAAAAGCAATGAGCATTAGCATTTCTCATAAAAATGCTCTTTTCTCATATGCTCTTTCAAAGAGCATTTTTAGAGATGAGCATTATTAATGAAGAGTTTTAGACTTAATAAATAATTTAAATACCCTCATTAATATAACACATTTAAATTTAAATAGTATCTTATTTATATAATTATGTCCTTTTATGTCTTTTCATACATTTAAATTATAGCTACTGCTAATCTACCAAACACTTTTATAATATGCTATTGCTAACTGCTTACTGCTACTGCTAACTATTACTGCTCCTGCTAACTGCTACTACTAAATGCTCGTGTAACAAAGCACACTCATGAACAATAGAAAAAGAAGTGAAACTGTATCAAAAAGATTTAGTTTATATTTGAAAATGATTTTAATTTTGGAAAGCTAAAAAAACACTCATAGAGTGGTGGTTAGCAATACCCAAATAAAAAGTATTAATTCCTCTTACAACTTTTTTTTTATAAATCTTTCTACTCACAAGATGTTAACAAATGTCAGAACGGACGATTTAAATGCAGTATGGACGATTTAAAGGATGGTAGGAAGATATAGCAAAACTTAATAGTACAAGGATGAAACTGAAAAGTTACCGTTTACCACCAAACTCAACTCACGCGCCTTTATAACTCAAATTTATTAACAAAAAAATTTAAATCCCCACACACACACAATGACAACTACTAATCTACTCCGCTTATCACCACCACCCTTACCAAAACTAACCACTGTAAACCACCGCATCTTCACCTCCAATCTCATCTCCACGCGCTGCCCTCTCCCCTTTTTCCGACCACCACCACGTCACAACCTCCACGTCATCACATCCAAAGCATTACAAACCTTACCTGACAATTTAACCAAACCACGCGCCGAGCAACCTCCGTCGGTTCTACTAGACGTGACAGGAATGATGTGCGGCGCGTGTGTTACACGCGTCAAGTCGATACTCACCTCCGACGCGCGCGTGGAGTCGTGCGTGGTCAACATGCTGACTGAGACAGCTGCTGTGAAGATGAAGGATGATGAGGTGGATAACGGAGGTGATGACGTGGCGGAGGAGTTAGGTAGGAAGTTGACGGAGTGTGGGTTTCCGAGTAAGAAGAGGGCGTCCGGATTGGGGATTGATGAGAAGGTGAAGAAATGGCGGGAAAGTGTGGCGAGGAAAGAGGAGTTGATGGTTGAGAGTAGGAATCGAGTTGTGTTCGCGTGGACTTTGGTTGCGTTGTGTTGCGGTTCGCACGCGAGTCATGTCGCGCATTCTCTCGGCTTTCATATCGGTCACGGTAGTATTTTTTTTTAATTTTTTCAGTTGAATGCGAAAATAGTTGTATAGGAGTAACTAACTTTATTAGGATTAGAAGGCACGTGCCCCTAGCGAAAAAATTGTAGTGCTAAATTTTCTAAAATGCCCGGCTATTTTTTTTTAATTTGCCCCTTAATGAACCAATTTGTAACTGTGTGTCCCTGGATCATAACTTTCTGGATTCCGCCCCTGAAGGCGATGAAGGATTAGCTCCCAATAAGTCTGCTGGTAAGTTATAGCGGACTGTCGAAATAGTTGTTTAAGAGATACGGACTGAAATAGAATTAGTGTTAGAAATTTGGTGGGTGGATCAATAATCTGAGAGTCGTGTCAAACACTTTCAGATCAAAGTATTTCGACGGTTCTATCGAAATCTTCAATCGGATAAAACTCAGATTGCGAACTGTATTTGTGTTTTTTGTTGTTATGATGTCGGAACCAGAAAAATGGTGAAGATGACCAATAATAAACTGAAATTAGGTTGTTAACTGCTATAGCAGTTGCAACCACAAATCAGTTAATTTAACAGGCAAACCGGGTCAAATATTCCGGGAATTTTATTTTCTAGTGCGTTTTTAACATAGCACTTTATACCAAAGTAAATCCATTACACTGCCAGGGGCTGCCGCCCCTTGGACCCTGCCCAGGGGCGCAGCCCCCGGACCCCCGTCGTACGGGGGCTTCGCCCCCGTATGATAACCGTAATAATGTCATACAAGTGTGCACTCCGCACAACCCCGACTTGATGAACGTTTATCACGATTACACATTGGTCAACAAAGTAAATCCATTACACTTAAATCATTATTGGTAACACAAAATCACCAACAATTAGCTCCCAAGTACCAATAGTAATGTATGAATTTTGGGTGGTTTTGGTAAAAATGTTTGAAGTTCCGCCATTAATAAGTTGACCTGTGCTGGGAGCGTGCTGTTCTTTGACATTTTGCCATAAGTTGTGGAAATAGTTATTTAAGCGGACACTGGAAATAGATATTTAAGAGATACGGATTGAAATAGGATTAGCTTCCAAGTCCCAATAGTAATGTATGATGTTTCGGTGGTTTTGGTTAAGATGTTTGAAGTACCCCGCCATTAATCAGTTGACCTGTGCTGGGAGTGTGCAGTTCCTTGACATTATGCCATAAGTTGTGAATTAGTATGTGGAATGTAGGGAATGACTGAGATTGGTTGGTAACTTTCGGCGGATTGCAAATATAACTGTATGATTTACTAACTTTCGGCGGAATATTAATGGGATCTACTAGAGATGTTCAGGCGGTATGATCATTCACACGGGATATATCAATTACTAAAAATAGCTGTATAGGAGTTGGTAACTTTTAAGGATTAGAAGGCACTGTAGGATTAGCTCACAGTAAAAATGTTTAAGTTTTGCCACTGATTGGTTGAGCTTTGCCGGGAGTGTAGTAAACGTAAATTGCTTCCCTATAACCTATAAGTGGTCATTCGTTGATTTTGATTAAGTTGTGAACGAGCAAGTGAAATGTAGTGAATGGCTGATAAGTCGGATGGTAAATTACCACACATAGTTATTTCGGAGCTACTACCGAATTAGGATTAGCTCCTTGTAGGAATGTTAATGTGATCTATTAGAGATTATCAGCCGGTGTGATCATTCATACGGGGATATATTTTTATTACTAAAAGAAGTTCTGTAATTACCAAAGACTGGCAAGTCAGGGGCTGCAAATATAATCATTTAGCATTTGAGATGTACTAGTAGAGATGTTCAGCCAATGTGATTGTTCGCATGGGATACATTAGTTACTAAAAGTAGAGTTACATGTGTAGCAACGACTGTTAGAGGACTGGCGAGGATGGTTGTTTGTGACTAGCTAACTAACTTAGGCTTAGACGAAAATGAAAGATAGTCAACAATTGAAATGTTGATGTTTTGTGCTCCGTGTTAAAAATGTTGAAGTTTTGTGCTTCGTGTTAAAAATGTTGAAGTTTTGGAACCACTTATTTGGCATATGCCGGGCATCTGCGGTCTTTTCAAAATTGGTCTGTTTTGTGTGTTCATTTAGATTTGGTTCTTATGATGCCCCATTTTGGATCACGTTCTGAGTTTCTTAATTTCTGTTATAAGAGTTATGGTATTCGCTTTCATATGACTGAATTGGGGATGTCGACTATTTAACTTTGGTCCTTTTATAGCTACTGCGTGTTAAAAAGTCAAATGAAGATGACATGATTACTGAACATCTGTGAACTTTGTAGGAATTCCAGAAAAACTGTATAATAGGAAACTGTATCAACTTTGTCCAAATTTATGTGACGACAGTTGAAAGTTGAATTCAAGTACAATGGTCACAGAGTTTTCAAATTCTAACTTGGATTATATTTACTACAACCACAATTATCGTTCTTAAAGCTAAGCCAATTAAAATGGCTACAATTGTTCACCTCTCTAGATAATTTACATATTTGGACTTTATCTTAAGCGCTTTACTAGTAGCTTTGTTATTTATGTGGATACTATTTTTAGGAAGTTGACAAAGTGGGAGTCGGCATCAAGCAAAAAATATTCTACTAATGCTACCTAGAGAATGTGGAGTGCTTCCCGGGATAGCACTTTGGCTTCTATCTAATTTAACTTCTTGTCTTTTATAGGTGCATTTATGGAGTTACTTCACAACTCCTATTTTAAAGGCAGTTTAGCTGTTGGTGCTTTGTTGGGACCTGGAAGAGGTTGGCGTTTTATTCCTTGCTTCAAGTTTCTTCTTTTAAATATGTACAAAGTCTTGTCTTGTATAATGCACTTGTGAATAGTATAATTCAGCTTTTTTAATTTGACACAATCTATAATGCATTTATCTTGTGGATCATGACTAGAAACTAAAAGAAAGTTACACTAAGTACAGCTGAACTATACTATTCACAAATGCATTATTCTTGTCAGCTTGATATGTTCCATAAGCGTTAATGTCAAATTTAAATCCACAATATTGCGTCAATTATTCGTAAATGTGTGTTTAGATCTCAAGTGCCTAAGATGGAAATTATGGTGATCATGAGAGAGTGTAATTTTCCTTTGTTGTGCTACCGTGTCACAAAAATATGGCAAACAAAAAAATTCCGCATTATTTAAGTTATACGAAAGAGATAACATGTCTTCACTGAGTTAATGGTGCCCCTTTAAGATATACGACAACGCATTTACGAACCTCCAAAAAGTACTAGAATTAGATTATTGGAGATAACTTTGGGGGCGGGGGATTACTTTTAATATCTGTTTGATGCATTCGAGTCATCACTCAGCTGATTGTAACAAATGAAACCTTTTTCAGACTTGCTTTCTGATGGTCTGAAGGCATTCTTTAAGGGATCTCCAAATATGAACTCTCTCGTTGGATTCGGATCCATCGCTGCATTTATGATAAGTGCGGTGAGCTTCTCTTGCATATTATTTTTGTTAATTTTACAATTGTTACATGTTTTATACTACTAATACGCTCTCCTTTATATAGGTCTCACTTCTTAACCCTGAACTTGGATGGGATGCCACATTTTTTGATGAGCCGGTCTGTATATTGTCACATATTTATTGCTCAATATATTTTCTGCTCTGTACTCATTCAGTGGCATATGGATTATTTATTCTGAATGGTAAATTCCTCATGAAGGAGTGCTCTCTTTTAGTATGCAGGTCATGCTTCTTGGTTTTGTTCTCTTGGGGCGTTCACTTGAAGAAAGGGCAAGACTTAGGGCATCAAGCGACATGAACGAATTATTAGTAAGTAAATTTCTACATTAAGTCCCAGTGAGATTATATATAACAAGCTTATGTGGGATTCTGATGTATCATTGGCTCATTCCTTGTTGCATGTTCTATTGTTATTCTTCCAAATCATCTATCAGGCTGTAACAATCCTCAGTTATATCAGATTGTAACCCCTATAAGTTGTTTGCGTAACCTGCAAACAGCAAACTAGAAAACACACGTGCCTACCTTCATGTACAGTGACAGTTCATAACCATCTAAAGTATAAGATTAACTAATTTGTTTGATTTATGGCCGCCTACAAAATGTATATCTCACGTGATGGGTTATAACCTGATTCTCAGAACGAGTTTGCTCTTTCTTGAAGATTTAAACTTATTGTATTGCGTACACATTAACTACTGTAATATGGTTGTTAACTCAATAAACTTGTGCCTATCGAGTTTGTGCAAGTGACCATTTATTGAAATCAAACCCAATATAAATAATTTTAAATTACTCATAGTCATATACTCAAACTTGCTGCTAAGTGGCTGCTTCAGACAACAACTTGATCCTGTTTGTATATGGCCTGAGATTTTCCTTTAGTATGATAAGTACTTATATGACATGTTTTATGTCTGCAGTCACTGATATCTACCCAATCACGACTAGTAATATCTCCTCCTGAAAGTAATATGTCTACTGGTAGCATACTAAGCTCTGATTCAATCTGTATTGAAGTCCCCACTGACGATATTCGAGTTGGAGATATGGTATTGGTTTTGCCGGGAGAAACTATTCCTGTAGATGTAAGTTTGATTAAATATCAAGTGACATTGTTTAATAATTTTTTTTTGTAAAGTTACTGTTTCCTTCCATCAAGAAGTTGGCGTTTATAAAATTTATGTAAACTTTGTGCGCAGGGAAGAGTTCTTGCAGGGCGAAGTGTTGTGGATGAATCCATGCTCACTGGCGAGTCCCTTCCTGTTTTCAAGGAGGAAGGTCTTTCAGTTTCAGCTGGAACAATCAACTGGGTATGCTGCTCCAACTAGTTTATTTATTTATATTTTTCATACCGACTACAACTTTTATGCAAGAAGTGCAGTCTGTTCCTTAGAATATGACATCTTATCATATCAAAGGGAGAAAGGTGTTAATAATGTTGGATGAATTTCTTGAATTTTTCGATTCTTCTACTGATCCCACATTGACCGTGACCAATTTTCATGATTTGTCTTCAGGATGGTCCACTGAAAATTGAAGCTTCTTCTACTGGCTCCAACTCAACAATAACAAAGATCGTCAAAATGGTCAGTATTTGTTTCCACATTGATCAGATGAAATATTAGAGAGCAAAGTCTTGAAAATTCTATTAGACACATGAACATGTTGATGCGTGATTTAGAGATGGCAAAATGGGTGAGTTGGGTGGTAGTTCAAATTGAGAACGGGTCATAATGGTAACACCTGGTGCAGGTCGGGTCGCAACCCGGACATTTTTTGTCCAAATATTTTACAGTGCTTAGTGCCAAATATCATACACACAAATCATATAGTTATATAGATGAAACTGATCTCGAAGGTTTATGCATAAAATTCATTAGGGCGACTTTTGAACTGAATCAATGGTTTTATGTGTTTGTCATAACCCGGTTAACCTATTTGTAAGTAAATGGGTCGGAATTGGTACCTCTAAAGGTTGCCTAAGATGCTATTTTTGCAGTGTCTAAGGCACCATTTTTGTACATTCTTTAGGTAGAGGATGCTCAAGGCCGTGAAGCACCTATACAGAGGCTTGCAGATTCAATTGCTGGGCCATTTGTGTACAGTGTTATGACTTTATCCGCAGCAACATTTGCCTTCTGGTATGGGACTACTCATTAATAGTTTTCCATTACTATTGCAGAATGAAATAATATTTATATAGAAGTGGAAGATATTCATCTGTTAAATTACCTTTATTAATAACCTTAATGAGGATCTAGAAGACATCATGATATGTAAATATAGCCTGTTATTGTGTACAATCTTTTCTGAGTTATCCTACTTTATTGTTTCCTGTTATCAAGGTACTATTTCGGGGTACATGTGTTTCCAGATGTTCTGCTTAATGACATTTCTGGCCCAGAGGGAAATCCTCTGCTTTTGAGCCTAAAGCTTTCCACGGATGTCTTGGTGAGTAATAGGGAACCAAAAATATTGCGTAACTTATCAAGTAATACTGTTATTGCTTCATGATATAAGTAATCAGTTAACAAGAACATAATTTCTCTCTATCTTAAACAACATAACCTAGGTGCTTGAATGTTAATTACATCCCTCTTTATTACTCCGTAATAAATAAAATTATATTTCAGGTTGTCTCTTGCCCATGCGCACTAGGCCTTGCAACACCAACTGCAATTCTTGTTGGAACCTCTCTAGGTACATCATTTAACTTAAGTGAACAGGTGGAAATGGGTGGGTCAGACGGGTCTGATATTCGGGTCAAAATGGGTAGTTTTAGGCACAAATCGACCCAAAAAATGGTTGCTATCTTTTAATCGGCCACTTTTTTCTTGCCATCATGTTACAAAACTCTTTAGTTACATTTACTAAATGGACCTGTAAAGTTGCTTTTAATGATATACCAAATTACATGTTAATTTCTACTGAATTGTTTCTTTTTTGGTTCTATATATTGATATGAGCAGGAGCTAAGCAGGGACTTCTTATTAGAGGAGGTGATGTGTTAGAACGTTTGGCGAACATAGACACTATTACTCTAGACAAGGTATTGATAGAGGTGGAAATTCCAACACGTTTACTTAGAAATGGGTCGTTTTAGCTTTTTTCTTTTTATCTTTACTGGTTAAATTCTTATATAGAAAAACAGGAGTCAAAGGAAATGGGCTGAACTGGTCGAAAGTCACCTAAGTGTAGTTTTGATGCATAAAATCCGTTAAATCGCTCCACTAAAAATATATTATTGTCAAAATTATGTAATCTATACACAAATTTTTTATGAAAAATCGTTTTTTAAGTAAACGTGTTTGGGATCAACCCGGCCTGGTCTGTTGGACCTGTGTCAAAGCATTAGCTGTTATGACACGTGACACGACCCGTCCATTTTCCCTCTAGTAGTTGGAGAGGAAAAACTGCTGACCTGTCTTCTCATTTGCTATTACCAGACAGGAACTCTTACAGAAGGAAAACCTACGGTCTCTGGTGTTGCATCTTTCAGTCATGGAGAAGCTGAGATTCTTCAGTTGGCTGCAGCAGTAGAAAAAACAGCATCACATCCTATTGCAAAAGCTATCATAACTAAAGCAGAATCAATGAATTTGGATATTCCTGTAACAAGTAGGCAATTAGCAGAACCAGGTTTTGGGACTATGGCAGAAATAGATGGACATTTGGTGGCTGTTGGATCTATGAAATGGGTTCATGAACGGTTCCACCACAGGAAAGACATGTCTGATATAATGAAAATGGAGCTAGATGTGATGCGAAAATCATCTGAAGGCCGTTCATCATCAAATTATTCACAGACGGTTGTTTTCATTGGTCGGGAAGGTGAAGGGATCATTGGCGCGATTGGAATTTCTGATAATTTACGTCAAGATGCTGAGTCTACCGTCAAAAGGTACTATCCTAGTATCGGTAACTCTTGATCGTTAAAGAGACTGTTAGTGTATTAACCCTGACTATAGAATTAAAATATGAAATGCAGCAAATCTTTTTTGACTTTATCTTCTTGAACATAACTTTCTGCTACTGGACTCGTGCAATGTCACCCTGAAGCTTGATGGTGTAGCCTGTCTAACGTTCTTTGTCGCTTTATTTGTTTCTCACATTTTCAGGCTGCAGCAGAAGGGGATTGAGACAATTCTATTATCAGGAGACAGGGAAGAGGCAGTTGCAAGTGTAGCAAAGACTGTAGGAATAGGAAATGATCTTATCAATGCATCTTTGACTCCACAACAAAAATCTGGGGCCATCTCAAAGCTGCAAAGCTCTGGCCACTGTGTTGCTATGGTAATTTCCTTTCTCCACAGAATTTTTATGTGTATTGTATAATAACAAGTGAAATGTGTGATAAGCTGGACGCGATGATTGATATGCCTATTAACAAAAGTTTTAGGCTCTTAAGGAGTGCCTGTGTTAAGTTAGAGCCGTTATTCTAAGTAAAACTATGGTGATAATCATCTAATGGTTCTAACGAGTGCTTGCTTTTTTATTTGGAAGTTCAACGAAAGCTTTATCTTTCTGCTGGAAATATAAATCTGAAAATACTTTTAGATCAGGCGTTATTACCTAGAAACTTACTGGGACTCATAGAATTCATGATTGACGTTATTTTGAGAACACGAATACTATATACTGTTTTCATATCTTAACCTCTAATGCTAGTTGATGAATATCAATACTATTATTAACATTAATTAACTTCCATAAGGTCGGGGATGGAATCAATGATGCACCTTCTTTGGCTCTAGCTGATGTTGGAATTGCTCTGCAAGTCGAAGGACAAGAAAACGCTGCCTCTAATGCAGCATCCATTATACTTCTTGGGAACAAACTTTCACAAGTAAGCATTCTGCTTATAACTTTCTTAAAGTTAAACCAAAAACCATTCCAAGACTGTCTTGTATTGTGCTGATTCTGCTTAGTCTTGTCATGGCATTAGAATGGTTAGAAGTGGCAAAATGGGCACGTTGAGTAACAGATATAAACAGGGCTTGGATAAAAAATTCAACATATTTTTTGGTACTTGTAGAAATCTGATAAGGTTGTGTTTACCCGAAACATTTTTTCTCTAATATAATTTTTTTAACAAAGTTAGTGCAAAAACTGATTACAAACTACTATGTTATTTCCTCCATAACAATTACTCCAATTCTAACTTCTATTGTGGTAGGTGGTAGATGCGCTTGATCTTGCAAAAGCAACAATGTCAAAAGTTCATCAGAATTTGTCTTGGGCCGTAGCATATAATGTTGTTGCAATTCCCGTCGCAGCTGGTGTGCTGCTTCCACATTTTGATTTTGCAATGACACCTTCAATTTCAGGTGATACACATATATTGTTGTTCTTAGCGCTTTTTTTTGTACCTTGGAATTTTAATGTGACATATAGAACCTGTAACGAACGATAAATCTTTGTTTCGATAGGTGGGTTGATGGCATTTAGCTCAATATTTGTTGTTAGCAACTCACTACTACTACAACTCCATGGGTCTCACGATAAAATGAAAAAGAAAGCTGCTAACACGAGTGATAAGCTGATTGAATCTACGTCTTTATAGCAGAAAGGATTACCACTGCACTGAGCGAGGTACTTCTATCTGCTGACAATTTGTTGTTGTGTGCCCCCCATGATTTAATGCAGCTCTTATTGAGCTCCAATTCATTATAAATTTATGTAACTAGAGGAAATTAAATGCTTAGGCAATTATTAGTGCTTGAGCTTGTTGTATCATTGTCAAGCAGCTAAATATAGAGTGCATGAGCGGCTAGTTGAACTGATGAACATATATGTTATATATATTGATGTTTATGTAGTGGCACTGCTAAAATAATAAAAGCCTTCAGTGAAATACCTTACTATGAATACGGATGCATTCCATTTATTGTTGTACAAACTATGTATATTTGAGGAACATCAAAGCATTGCACAACGTGTGAACATTGTTAGAAGAAATATCATGAGCTCATAGATTTGTGCCAGAGTATTTTTGTGCGTGTGTGTGTGTGGGTAAATTGGAGTTTGGTTTCTCATGTAGGATCATGTATAATCCAACGAGACGTGTAATACATACATTTTGGGGGATGGTAAGTTGGTAACTTTGTATATTGTTTGTTGTATTCCACGATCAGTTTGTTCGTTGTAGTTGTGCCTCACCAATTTTCGCATGCATCAATGAAAGTTGTTTCTTTGTTATGGCAATTTGGTATTTTTTGGGTAGCATTTCTTCTGTTTATAAAAGTATATTAGATAATACTGTATGTATTGAGATAGACAGTTTCCTCTTTGTGTTTGTATTTGAAAGCTGAAGGATTTTCCAGATGAGAAATATCAACCAATTTGTTTTTTTTTTTAAGAACGGCAAATGTTAATGACATCCAGCGGCAAAATGTCTTCTTTGAACCCTCGTCTAGTTATGTTAAACTTCTTATCCGCTTCACGGCCCTTGATAGGTCTTGAACCCAAAGACCCCTCTTATAAAGAAACCATTTATTGGAACCATGGTGGCCAACTGAGCTAAGTCAGTAAAATATCAACCAAAATTAGGTACAAAATATATAGTTTGTACTTTAGACAATGATAGATGAAGTAAATAGACACCATTTGATAACAATCTCTAAAGTCACATTCACATATAAAAGATAAGATTCTATACATCTTATACAGGAAAATGATGGATAAGGTTTTGTGTTGATGCAAGAATAAGATAACTATATTGAGAGTCATACATACTTAAAATAGTATGAAATTAACTATCAGATTGATTACATTCAGTGAATCTAGTGTTGTCACATGTTAAGTAACTTAGCAAAGGATTAAACCTACAAAGACTTATCTAAAGAGGAAGAATGAAGTTTTACATAGTGATTTTTTTATTTCAGGTTTTCACTTTTTATTTTTATATTTTAGCTCAGAAGATACAGTAAGATACTCTCAAAATTGCAAAATGGAGGTAAGCATGGGCAGAGACACGAGGAGGCACGCTAGCGAAAAAAGTTACAGCGTAAGATGTTTTTGACTATTTTTGTAATTTGCCTCCTCTAACGAACCAATTTGTAGTGTAGTTTTTTAAAATTATCAAAGTGATTCCTCTCAGATGGCAAGTCTACTGGATATATGATCATGATAATAACAGATTTGTAGATATTTGATGACAAAAGTAACAAATTTTAACTCTTGTAAATAAAACTCAAACAAATAGGCCAATAAAAATTATTACAAGAAAATTTTACTCTGAATCAAACAAACATTTTTTACTGTAGGTCTTAATACCAAGTGTACACATATTTCCCCTTTTAGATCTCAACTTGGTAATTGTTCACATACAAATTTTTCTCCTGATCAATATCGTCATGTAAATCATTATGTTAGTTACTTTTTTCTACATCTCCTTGGATCATCCTCCCAAAGTTTAAAGCTAACAGTTTTCAATGCCTGCCGAGTTTAAGCCAAATCTAGAACTACACAAATTCAAATTAACCATTGAAAATGATCTCATGGACGATAAATTTTGCTTCGTTAACAACAATGGTTTGGGATCCTCGTTACTTTCTATAGCAAAGCGCGGTGTGGTGGCCTTGGGTTTCTTTGATATCCGTCCGGTGTTGATACTAGATAGTTGTAAAGCACGATTCTTGTTCTTGGATGACAGAAGAGTGGAAGCAAGGAGATTTCTTCGTTTTCTGGAGTAGGCGTTTTCTGGCTTAGCAATGTCTTTTATTGACGGTGTTGATGAAGGCCACACATCCGCTAAGGACGTGAAAGATTTTGATTTCCCATTGTAAAACGTCGATATACCCCTTCTGTACAAAATCCATACAAATTTTCATTATTAGTAAGAAGCCATAACCTCCAAATCAACCAAAAACTATGAAACATTATCAATATCCCACAACCTATAATTTACAAATATTTACACTTGTCACTTATTTTTCCACATGGGACTCTAGAAAAGTAGGTACACAAGTGATGGCTTTAAGATTATGATGTCTACATACATCCATGAAAATTCCTTAACATAACTCTTGGATAAGATAAACCAGATTTTAGAATTGTGGTACAAGTTGGACCAGCTAATAGATTAATGAACCACATGTTCACCCATGATCCATGGATGATTTCAAAACCTAACTAATCAAGAAAAGTTGCAATTGTGCACATTTTATCAGTCACAAAACATACCCCAATCAATGGTTGCTTAACTTTATTTTTGGGCTCTACTTGCCCCACATCTTATCTTTTCTTTATATCTTATCCTCTACTTTATCATAATAACAAGCAAAAAACAGGATAACATAAATCCACAAGGTCCCCACTTTAGACAATCATATAACATATCATTATTATCATATTTTAATCCATTATAATGAAAATAAGAACACTTTATTTCTTAATCCTACATTCCTACATGATTTAACAAGTTTTTTTTTTTTTTTGGTAATGATGATTTAACAAGTTCAATTCATACTCAAACATGTTTCAATATCAGTGACAAACGATTTTTTTTTATTGGTATACCTGGTTTCCGACTCGACATTGCGAGCCCTCCCGGGGCGACTATCCTTTTAGATAGCCCGGAGTCATCGCAGGTGAACCTCAAAGTCTAACAATTGTTGCAACTTTTATCAAAAGATGAAAAGTTTATTTAGGTTGTGACATGAAAACAATTTCAATGTGGTTTTAAGAAAATCTTCAAAAACAAGCACAATATGACCTACCCACATAAAAACAAATATACATGCACTAGCTCTCACTCATGTTTGGAAAAGACTTTGGATTCTGAATGCAGCCCAAATATTGATCTGAGTACAAGATAAGTTATCTAATAAAATATACTTAATCATGATAGTCTTTCAATAATTTAAAAACTGAAAAGCCTTATCTAAAGATCATTAAGGATTATGTTTGAAGATTTGACAAAAAGAATTTAATATTTTCCAAACTACTGTGAAAAAAAAAATCTACAATCAATTGTAGAGAGAGTAGTAGCTTCCAGAAGATAGCACATCCTTATCATACACCAAACTTTTCCTAATCTTCCTAAATTTATAAGGGTTAGTTAGAAATGATGCAAATCCACTAATGGAACTATATTTTTTTAATGTTGGCTTAAAATTCGAGGTGTCAAATCTTGCCCATTTTGATGCATATGGGCAATTTTTGCCCATTTTCAAAAAAAGATGGGGCACTTTTTGCCCATTCTTTATAATGAATGTGCTAAATGGGCGCATATGTAAGAAACTAGATGGGCTTAACGGGCGCACTTGTAAAATACAAATTAGTATACTCGACGAATATTTTTTATTAAAATTTTTTTATTTTTATTTGTAGGTTTTTATATGTTTTTTTTCCTTTTTTAGCTTGCGCCCGTTTAGCCCGCCCGTTTTGCCCGCCCGTTGCCCGTTTAGCCCGCCGCCCGTGCCCGCCCGCCCATTTTGACACCTCTACTTAAAATATTGCTTACAAGTTAAGATCATTATGAATCGCATATCTCATGAATCCATGACTATAATTTCTTGATCCTTAATATGATCTAGGAATCATATTACTGGAATAACATTACTAATCTATATTCATATAACTTATCATAACAAACTAAAATATGAAATGAATCACTAGAAACAAATATCAGGGTTGCTTTGGATTATGCTTTGAAAATAGATTATGCGTTTTCAAAATGCCATCTTCAAAAAGTAGGTCTCGACCTGCCTTTTGTGTTTTGTGTTTTGTCTCTAACAAAACGCAAATGATAAATTTCTCCGAAAAGATTGACGAACGCCATTTTCTTATTAGCTAAGGGATTCGCCCAGAAGAACAATTAAAATAAAAAGCGTGACAAGTCACATTTGAAACGAGGAGGGCAAATTTATATGAAATGGTGCAATTCGGAATGTGTGGTTTTAATTACTTCTCATTCATTCAATCTAATTATTTTTTTTATTGGATCCTTTTTTTGTAACATTTGTTTAAATTTGATATAGGGCTTTTAATTTACAGACAACAAATAATCAACAAGCTCCGCCGCTAGACTTTTTGATTGCAAAACTAATCACATTACCCAAAACATATGAATCTAGATTAGCCAAAACACAATAACCAATTTTTTTTTTTTTTGGCACAAATGATCATCATGAATCACATTACCTAAAACATTCTCATTTTCCTTAACCTTCATACATACAATTAATCCTAGGAAACAAAACACTTGAAACAAAAGTGCGAAAAAACGGACCTGATGGGCAAGGCTTCCTCAATAGCTTGTATAGCATCATCAATGGAATCATTTCTCATCATATTAGTATTAGTATTACTATTACAATGATCATGATCATCAGCATATCTATACATACTCTCAGCATCTGATGCATGATCATCATCATCACTGTTTTTTCCAATAGATGAGCTACTACTTGATGAAATGCAATCTTCTTCTTCTTGTATCATGTTCATCCCCATGAAGTTATTAGTTGGTTTGACAGTTTCTGTTGTGAGTTTCATTTTGTGGGTTTTAATGAATGAGTGAATGAAAGTTGGAGTTATATATGAGGAGGGTTGTAAAGGAAGAGGTTTTGTAACAATGGGCGCCACAGTTTCTAGGTGAAATAATCAGTGTGTGTTTTTTGTGTTTGTGTTTTTCTTTATATAATGGACAATTGGACATATGTGAATGTGTGATGGCTTTTCTTTATCCTAAATATTGTCTAGTTTTATGTTATTTTAGTTTGGGTAAATTACATCGTTAGTCCCTAAACTGAATGCTAATTGCGGATGTGGTCTTTTTTCTCGACAAGGCTTCCGTTATTCTCCCCGAGTTAAAATATATGTATACCCTTAAATTAGCATTGACCTATTCAACCAATAATAATCATCCATTTTTTAACAAACCCACTTTTCACCTCTTTTTTAAAAATTAAATATCTCACAAACGGTAAATCGTAAAACGAAAAAAAAATACACTATTGCAAGGAGAATTAAATCATATGTCTATCGAGGAGCACATGCATATACTTTCGACGAACTTTTTTTCGATTTTTTTTCTTAAGTCACGTCTGAGAGGAATCATGTATGATTCGTCACGAATCATATATGATTTTCAGAAAATCATATATGATTCGTGATATGAATCATATATGATTTTCTGAAAATCAAATATGTTTCGTGACGAATCATACATGATTCCTTTCAGACGTGATTTAAGAAAAAAAGTCGAAAAAAGTTCGTCGAAAGTATATACATGTGCCCCTCGATAGATAGATGATTTAATTCTCGTCGCGATGATATGTTTTGTTTTACGTAACGATGAACGGTTTATGGGATATTTAATTTTTAAAAAATGAGCCTTTTTGTTACATTATAAAAATGGGTGGTTGTGATTGGTTGATTGAGTATATGGTAAACTAAGGGTCTATGTGGATTCTCCCCTACGTGCGATTTTTTCCAGCTAGGATCATTGTCGCGAAACTTGATTCGACAACCGGAATAAGTACTTAGGCTAGGGGGAGTGGTGCAAAAAAACCTCACCGTCACGTCAGCTCCACATCAGCTTTCTCTTTCCTCTCACTAACCCACTCAAAACTCACCTTTCAAGGTTTTTAAGGAAAAAAAACTCACCACCACCTCACCTCCACCTCATCTTTCCAATATCATTTTTTACTTTTTATTTATACATTTAATTAAAAACGATACACACGGGTATATATAAACGATACACCGATTAATTAAAAACAAAACCTTTTATTAAAAACTTTTATTAAAATGATACATGGGTAAATAAAAATATTACAAGGATACTAAAAACAACACATAAATAAGTAAAAACGATACACGGATAATTTAAGCATGAGGAAAAAAACGTGAAGAAGTTTTCACAACCTCCTAACAATGAAGATACTGAAACCGGCACCTATGCTCAACTTCAAATTTACGGAGGGCGTTATTCATAACATCCTCATCAGTAGATTCGGGTCCCCATGCACGCCTTGCGTTGTTGTAACATTGAAAAAACCTACGCTGGGCACACGTGAGGCCTTTCCATTTCCATATTAGCCTATCGTGGGCTCGTTTCCTTGGATCATCTAAATGACCCTCAATCATTTGCAAAACCGCAACCCCAAAAGTACGAGTATTTGTCCGGTTTGTCACGGTGTTTTCAGCAACCCAAATCCAAGCGCGACACAAAGCTACTTCTTCCTCGGCTGTCCATAGTATAGGCGCCATTTGATTTGAGAAGTGAAAGAAGAAGTTGAATTATGTGTTTGAGAGGAAGAAGATGAATGAATATGAATTGTGAGAAAAAAAGAAGTAAAAAGGGAGATTATATATGGATAAATGGGGATAAGAATTAAATTTTATGGGTAAGTGTGAATGGTGAGTAACTCACCGTTGGTGAGTTTTTGACTGCCTAGATAATGTAACCCACGCGTAGCTTTTTGAGGTGGGTTTGTGAGATTTATGGCAAGCCACACGTGGCTTTTTACCACATGTACCCCACGAGTGGGTTTTTTCTACCACTCCCCCATCCTTATAGAAAGTATTTGTCATCGTCGCTCTACAAAGATATACTATGTAAACCACTGAAGCGTAAAATAATCGTAAAATATAACTGCGAAAATATATAGTTTTTTTTAGTTTAAAATTTATCCTCTTACATATAAAAGGAAAGTAGTTAGTTTTTATTTTTGATAAATCACTCAAAATGAAGAATAAGAAATGACTAATACACACAATTGTGCTTTGAGACCTTCTTATATTCTCTCATCTCAAAATAATTATCGAAAATTATTATTATTTTCTCTTTTTTATTTTTTTTTCAAAATAATTTATCACATAACTTAAGAAAATTTATAAACACAGCTTAAAATTTAATATGTTATGTTTTAAAATCCTTTTATCATTAACTTTTTTTTATTATTAATATTAGTATGGTTCTCGCGCATTACGGCTGCAGGTACTTTGTAACGTAATTTTGGTGAACAATATTTTAACTTTATGTTTTTCTATGCTACTACATTTCGAAAAACGACAATTTAAAATCTAAGTAACTTTATATAATTGTATAGCCGAACTGATAGTGACTGACTTCGGTCCCAGTTAAACTTGTTAGTCTCGTTCGGTTTTGAAAACTATATACATCATAATTTATGGTAAATATATATGTGCTTAAATTGTTGTTTAAAGTGAATATAAAATTGTATTTTTAAGTAATAAGGTGAATTAATTATATATTAATAGCAAGGTACATGCGATGTGACGACGAATACCTTATATATGATTAACCGGAGAAAAATAAAAAGGAAATAATCCCGACCAGGCCCAGTATGCTCATTTGTATAGGTTTCGATTGTTTTTATTCTTCGCATTTTGGGATGGCTTTTAGTTGCTAGCTAGATCCGTTGGTCTGGTATGGTTTTTAAACGCTATGTATCAACGGATAAATTATATGGAACTTTGTGTGTTTCATTATTCGTTATGATTGTTTTAAAAATAACATTAATTAATGTGTTTAACGGAATAATGGTGTTTTTAGAAATAATATTAAATGCGTTGATCAGTTAAATTGAGTTTATGCATTGGTTAGTTGTATATACTGTATTAATATTTGTATTTTTTTTAAATAATTAGGTGTTTTAATAAGAGTACTAAAAGTTGAATTAAAGAGTATATGTAATGTATTTTATTTATTTGTTGTATGCATTAAATCTTCTATATTATGCATCAAAATTTTGATTATGTAAAAGTTTAATAATGTGAGAGATACAAATTTGCTTTATAAGAGAGGAAGGTACTACGGCGAGGGGTACCTCGTCGAGTTGACGTGGACCCTCGTCGTGGCTCGCCGTCCCACTTCGTCACACCCACCCCTTATTCGCCGAAAGGATTTCGGTTTTGCGAAATACGAACGACGAGAAGATGTGGGGCTTTTTTTTTCTTTTTTCTTCACCTTTTTTCTTTCTTGTTTATTTTTTATCTGTTACAGTGTGGATTTGTGTGTGTGTTTTGTGGTAATAGAGAAGAAGAAAAGAATAAGAAGAAGAGAGGAGAGGAGAGGTGTTTGGTGGATAAGATGAGTTTTTTTTTTTTTGTTTGGTGGATATTTTTTTTAGTTATATTGTTTTTTTGGTTAAAATTTTTTTATTTTTGTAATTTTTAAAATTTTTTTAGTTTAGTTTTGTATTTTATTTTCGTAATGTATTTTTATTTTAGTATTTGTAGTTTTAATTTTAATAAAATAAAATTTAATTTGTATGAAAAAGAAAAAAAGAAAAATAAAAGATAGTGATGGCCCAAGTGATGAGGGGTTGGGTGTGTTGTGAGTGAAAGGATATTTTTGTGAGTTGTGTTGATGTGATGTGACATTGAGTTGACAACTAACTAGGTAAAATTTTGAGAGGTGGATGTGTTGTGACACCCTTCTCTCTAAATAGTATGAAATGATAAAATTTAATAAAAGAATAAGTGACTAGGTTGAGAATTGAGATGTGAAAGACTTCTTGCCAAGATGAGTCAAAGATTAGTTGTAGAAATTTTTTTCATTAATTACACAAAATACTCAATCAAGACGTGGTGTTTTGTACATAAAACCGAAATTTTCATTAATTACACAAAATACGCAATCCTGTTTCGTTATTTGCAATTCGAAATTAAAGACGTGGCAATGACTAGCAAATACTATTTTTTAGGGCATCCACTATGTTAAATTTTTAAAAAGGTTTATAATTGAATTTTGTCATTAATTTTTAAACTTTTTGGATTTATAAACCTATCCTCACTATGGTTAAACCTTTTAATATTTTATAAACCTATCACATAAACACATGCATTCAATTATAAAGAGGTTCAATATCTTAGACCTCTTCATAAAAACCAAGTTTGAAATGGATGCTTACTATGGTGAACAAGTTTTTAGACCTCTTTAAGATTTTATAAACCTCTTTATAAACCACCATAGTGGATGCTCTTACTCTTAATACTCAAGCATTAAATTAGATTAAAGAAACATTAAATTAGATACTTAAGTTACTTCTCAATAATAAGATAATAGATAAAGGATGATCATTAGACTCTACAAAAGTCATAGATGAGTCACTTAACAATAAGCATGACAAAGAAATATACGACTTCCCAAATCGATGTCACTATACAAATTAAAACTTAGCGCAATCTTCAGAAATAATAATTTACAGTAATAGTTTTCTAAATTGATTCGGGTTAATCGAGTGGGTCAACTCGAAAATCAAACCAAACTATAATTTTGGTTGACTTTCGGTTTGACCCGAATTACATTATTTATTTTTACAACTAGGGCTGAGCATTGCTCGGATCAAACCGGATTGGTTAAAATCAGACCGAACCGAGGACCAAAATAGTTCAAATGTCACATCGAATTGATCTGGTCTTAGACCGAAAATGGTCCAAACATAAACGTTTTTTGATAAGACTGAATCGAACTGGACTAGGTTAATCAGACCGAAAATCAAATTTAACGAATAACATATACTGAAGATCGAACCAAAATACACTCAGTTCAGATCGACGGTTCAATGCTCACCCCAAATTGCAACATACTAGGGTAGACAAAGATGCTAATTCTCATAACTTAACTAGACTTATTAAAACATACAAACACACAATTTTTCAAAGGTTCTATGAAGTTGTCTAGATAACCAAGTATTGTAACTACTTTCATTTGGACCTTAATATAAATTTTTTTATGATAAGAGTGTAACAACAAACAAACAGATCAAGAAAAGAAGTGAAGTAGTTTTTTATTATCAAAACAACAACAATGGGGATGTAGCTCAGATGGTAGAGCGCTCGCTTAGCATGCGAGAGGTACGGGGATCGATACCCCGCATCTCCAGTTTTTTCATTTTTTCAATTTTCTTTTTATTGTTTTTATTCTGAAAAAACAACACTATTGAAATGTTGCAGAAGGCCGGTATACTGTTGAAGAACCTGATATTTGAGGCTAATCGGCTATATCGTAAGTAAGTTCATTAAGAAAAAGTAGCTACTACTTATGCGGCGACGAGTGAATAGAAACGTAGATAGTGTGATTTATGCTATTTTGATTAAAGACGTAGTTGTCAATCACTATGATTATGCTGGAAAGGGCTGTGGGATAGCTTGTTTATAGTAAAGCGCTAATCGACTACTAAGTTTATGAAAAAAAGGCCCCTACTTATGTGGCGACGAGTGAATAGAAACGTAGATAGTGTAATTTATGCTATTTTGATTAAAGACGTAGTTGTCAATCAAACTATGATTATGCTGGAAAGGGCTGTTGGATAGCTTGTTTATAGTAAAGTGCTCATCGACTATATTGCAAGTTAATGAAAAAAAAGGCCTCTACTTATGTGGCGACGAGTGAATAGAAACGTAGATAGTGTGATTTGTGCTATTTTGATTAGAGACGTATAAGTTGTGAATGGAAGTATGACTCTGATGAAAAGGAGTGTTTGATAGCTTGTAAAGTGCTAGTGGAAATGTAATCAATGGGCTAATTGCTCATGTGTTATATACTATAAAAGTTAGGTTATATTGTTATTGCTTGTGGATTTGCCCGAAAAGTTAAGCTAAATTAGATTATCGAATGTTATTCTATAGAAAAGTTGTTTCGTATAAAATGTGTAACATGTAAAGCTGATGTGTAACCAAATTGATTAGTATTCTGGAAAAGTGGTGTTTAATTTGATAACTTGTTTATAGTAAAGTGCTGGTAGAAAGTGCAGGTTATGGCTCATGTGTTAACTATAAAAGTTCCTGGTTTTGCTAGTGGTCGGGTTTATGCAGATAGGTCGAGTTGTTTGCTTTTTGTAGCGAGCGTTTATAGATCTCAGTTCTTGGTTCTTTTAGCATGTGTACACTTGTTGGCGTCGTGTAATACCCAAAGCCTAAAGTAGAGGAGTGGCCTTAAGGTCGAGTTCTTATGCTGAAATTTTCTGTAATCAACAGCACCATACCTATAATGTGTTTAACTTTATATCTATATATATATCCATGTCAAATGAGTAGTATGCGGTTATTGTAAAATACTGAATATATTTTATCGATTGAATGAATATTACATCACACGTCATATGTATTTATATTAAATACATAGCTTTAACACTAATCAATTGTAACCTTAATGCACCGAAGCCCACAATCGGGTTGGACCCTAATCTAGCCGTCTAACAGTTATAACCTTCCTCAGTTAAACTCTTTCGACACACCTAATCGTATTCATGTGAGATGAGTTGTCAAAGATAAGATCAACAAATTAACCCAGGCTAGTATTATGTTAGATGAAGAGTCAATCTATTAGACTATGTCAAATGGTGAGTAATGTTTAAAGTTCTAACTTAATTTGACAATGACCATATACGATTTTTAATTTTTATAGAAGGTCAAACAAATTGAAAAGTTTGTTTGTTGTTGAGGCAACAATGTATTTTAATGTGTAGCTGAAGCTGACCTTAGCTCTGAACTTAGAGATAAGCAACTCTAATGGATTTAAATATGCAATGTATTCTACCAGGGTCGTCTCATGGATTTGCGTTGACCCTTAAATACACGCAAAATACACATGTATTAGTAGTACGTGAATTAATTAAACTCAAGCTTCATGTTATGTATAATACGTATATAATAAAAGTGTATGAAATTTTGAAGCCAAGCAGTGACTTTGTGCAATGGCACCGCTTACACTTTTATAAAGACGGCCCTGATACTTTAGGCAACACCGGGCGAAAGGCCTTCTTGGTAACTCAAAACAGGTGTGAGTGAGGCTTGTTTGATTTAAGGGGTTGTCTACATACACAATGAAAAACATTGTAACCAATGCTAATTTGCTAGAATTAAATGGTTTCTCAAGAGAGCATAAGTATATACTCTATATAGTGGCCAAATTATCATGTGATGTTGAGACTACATTACCATGTGCTGGTTTGTACTAGGACACATAAATTAGAGATCTTATCCTCTTGCAACAACCATACCATATTTTCATTAAATAGCCATTTCTCAACGTTCCATGTTATGCCACTTTTTCATTTGACAAAAAGGTACTGTAGTTGATATGGCATCAATTAGAACACTCCAAAAGACTAATAAGTACCTGGTCTTAATTCTTCAAGATAAGATAATCTATCATTGAGGTCACACTGGTCCTCACATGTCGACGTAAACAATTGCCGAAAACCCACAACGACCCTACTACAACTACCTTATTTGATCGGAGTCCACAATTGCATGAGGAAACCCCACCATCCAAACTTGGGCAACATATAACCACTTAGACGGCTAGGTGTCGTAACGCCCTACCTGGCGTTATGCCAACGTGCCATCGTCTTTTTTTTTAAGTATTGTAATGTGTAGTTTATTTTAACGAATATAATATTTAGTTTGTTTAGGATATTTTATGAAAAACTAGATGAATACTCGCGCATAGCGACAGAAAGTCTAGCGACGAATAATTGATGTAATGACTCGTTTTGTAGTAAATGTTTCTTGAAATCTAAAGTGAATTTTTTAAAATAAAAACGGAAACGTTCATAACATTCGATGAGTTCTTAACATGTAGATCGATTCATGAATATGGCTTTAGGATAATTTTTAAACTGGACTTCTTTTAATTTTCAGAACGAGTCGTATGGTGAAAGTTTTAAGATTTATATTGAATTTGTAATATTTTTCTTGTTTAGATGAATGTTAAAAAAATTTAACTTTTCAACAATTAGGATAAGTGTTTTATATGGTACTAGACGAGTACCCGCGCATAGCGGCGGACATATCTAGCGGCATATAATTAACTATATTTTATTTTGTGGTCAGTGGTTCGTGAGCCTAAAAGTTAAATTGTTAAAATGAATTTACAAACACTCGTAACATATGATAAATTTTTAGCATGTACCAAACACATATAAAAATATTTATTGAAACTCAAAGTAAAACATTACATCAATTAAAATATAACAACACACTTTAAAAGGAAAGAAAAGAAAACATATAAAATCTCACGAAGAGAAAGGCTTAATTTAGTTATCAAGGAAAATGCATCAGTTATATTTGTCTATAATTGATACTAATATGAAAAACTATCTTAAATTATTGTACAAGTATGAAGACCCGCGCTGCGACGGATCTTCTTTAATGTTCCGCAAATTTACGGCATATAGTGAATATGCATTCGGCGACTTAGTTTGCGTTTTGTCATATACCAAACTAGACTCAAACACGGGCGGGTTGTTTCACATAATATTGCATAAAAATGATTGAGAATTAAAAATACATAAGAATAATAATTGTGGAAAACTAACTGTAATTATAATTAATGAAAAACAGATGTAAAGACCCAAAATATAAAAACAAAAGAAAGTTTAAATCGAAAGGCCTTGAAGTTTTTGACAAATAAGTTGAAACAAAAATACTACTATTATTTAATGTATTCTCTAAACTAAGATTGAGTGCTATCGGAATATCTCAAATATAATGTCATCCAAAGCCATTGCATTGTTGGCTTCCTCGATAAATATCATCTCCAGAAAGCAAACTTCTTTCTCATGATCAATTTAAACATTCACAACATCACCTGAACATTATTTTGTTAGAATGCGAAGATCAAAGAGGTTCATTATTAAAACCATGCAACTAACTAACCTGGACCAGCAACGTTTTCACCAATTGCAGACAAAACATGACTAAATTAGGTTGCCACTGGATGCAAAAAAATAATAAATCTAAAACGTCAGTATAAAATAAAACCAATAAACACAATACTTTCTTTTGGATATTTTATGATTAAGTCAAATGGAGAATGGGGTATGATCACGCTAGATTTGCCTTGTAAGGTAAATTTAATAGGACTTCCGTGAACAAACCTTCTCATAAAGTTCTAATGCAACGCAATGAATTATAATGACGAAAGACGTGATTTTAAAATATCACCAAGTCGTTATTTAGTGCAACATTTACATCGTATATATGATGAAAAGGTTTTCAATAAAAAGTTAAAATGTACCTTGATGGGTTCATAATGATTCCATCTTACTTCAGATGAGAGACGGCCAAGAAAGGAGTACTTGTGTCCATCATTTTACCTCAATAGCATATATTTAGGTTAGCAATAGTTATATTATAAAGTTAAGTAAAGACAAAAGCTATCAAACGCACTCAGACGTGAAGCTACATTTGGGCTAAATTATACAATCAGTCGGACATTCGGGATTGGGTGCATAATCTGGAACTGTGTATATCTTCTAATATCATGAATAAGCCGACGAACATATAAAAGACATTAAATAAGTGATAGCATATACCTGTGCTACATATACTCTTGCTCTACACCTTTGCCTACTTCAGCTTCTTGCTGAGCTGCGATTTTCCATCTTGTGATCTCCTCTTCAGCCGCAGCAATGTCAATCATTAGTCCTTCAACCTATGCCACGTGATAGTTGATATATTTCAATGCTCGCCGCATATGTTCAATTTTCAAAGAATAAACTATAACATCAATTCTCGACCATGACTGATTATTACTTGGTTTGAATTGTCTTAGCACGTAAAATAAGAGCAATCGTAGCTTACTGATTATTACTTGGTTTGAATAAACTCGTCTCCTAATCTTTTAATGGTAGTTTTGTGTTTACCATTTTGGGCGGTACAAATTGTTTGGACAGCCGGTGGCACATGACGGTTAGCAACCACTTGGTCCGTCATAGTTCCTGACATTTCTGTCTCTGTAATTAACTTTTCTTCAAGCTTATTCTGCCATGTGTGAGCTTATTTGACGCAACTCTTTGGTTTTCTAATGTTGATCACCATTAATAAGCAAACTAAAACAGCTTGTTAGTATCTTAGGTATATCACATAGAACATATTCACGCGGCTACTTATGCGATATACATAATCAGTTGGTTTATCATTCGAATTTATTAATAAGCAAAAAAAAAAACTCGGAATTATGTAGTTGTAGCCATTCTAGTCAGAGGTGTAGTAAGCAAGTAGCACTAAGCCAAATCATCGAGCTTGTTAGTCTCTTAGGTATATCACATAGAACATATTCACGCGCCTACTTATGTGATATACATAATCAGTTGGTTTATCATTCGAACTTATTAATAAGTCAAGAAGTTATTGTCACAAAATCTGGCTTATGCTTTGACAATGCATCTTTGAATTTTTTGATCTGCAACCATAAAATCAAAATTCTCTTTACCAAATTAAACTTCTTAAAGTCAATACATATACAAATCTTTCATAAAAGAAAATACTATGTATGGTTTGCATCTGGTTTTCATTTCATAACAGGGAGTGGTATTCCAAAAAACAAAACTAACATAGTGAAAAAGTGATCTTAACTTGATATCCTCTTGCCATTGGATTGACAGTGTAATCATCAAAATCAACGTCATGGCTGTATTAAATTTGGTCATCAAAATATACCTATATTTTTTAGCGGTTTCACTCTTTTATTAGCCACCACAGTAGATGATACTCAGAAATAGCTCTTTTTAAAAGTCAGCAAATGCTAATGTGTAATAGCGAACGCAAAAGAATTAGCCCTTAAATTTATAGCTAAAAAAATGTTGTCTCATTCCAACCATCTTTAATTCTCATGTTTTACTTTGCCTAAGTACTTACTCTCTTCTAGTTTGTCGAGAATCATGTGGCAATGCATATTTTAGTCTAAAGAAGAATTCTATCTAACTCGCATAGTATTGCATATTCTGAAAGTTAAAAATGAAAGTAGGAGCAAGAGAACTCAAACACAGACCTTTTTGAGCGTTTTGTTCAGCTCGTCTAGTGATACTTATGGAGCTTCAGTCGGAACTTTTTGAGGAGCTCTGCTCCTTACAGCTGGACCACTCCTTGGAACTCTTCTAGCACTGCCTAGAATGAGAAAAATAATTACGTCTATACTTTTGCTGTAATAAGTAATAGCAATTACTTGGGAGTAATGCAACATAGTACGTTCCAATACGTACCACAAACATTATACAACAATGACAATGTCCATCCATGGGTTTCAGGCCATTGCCTCATTAGCTGATTCATCGTTGTCATTAATTGATTCATGAACCCATATCCACTGGACCTCCCTGACTCTGTCATGAATGACTTATAGAATTGTAAAAGGAGAGCCTTGATTAGTTACAAAGAACAAAGAACCAAAATGTAAAATAAAAAAACAATACTTATAAGTGTGTAAAGCAAGAAATTACCTTCAAGACTTGGCTAATCCACTTTTGACCCACGAGAACCACCTAATTTACGGTTTCTTAGTTGACCAGAAGTATTTTGTAAACGAACATAAGTAATAATCACTAATTGAGAAAAGCACTCATAACACCAATCAAATGATACTTCAACCCATGGAAATACACTGTTAGTGTTTGTTACTTTATTTTATATTGAAACTAACTGACTAAGACATCTGATTGGTGTTAATGTTAGCTTTTCCAAAACATGTATCACCTACAACAGTCAGTTGATTCTCAAGTACCATCTATGTTACAAAACATTCATTTATACATCTAAAAAGAAACATAACTAAACATTTAATTGTTCTAAAAAACAATCGTAAGAATTTAATGTGTAGATTTACCTTTATATCTGTATTATGTCCGGTGATGACTTCAAAACGATTACCATAACTGACCAAACCTCCAAGTTATGTTTCCATCAATCCAACGACTCTTTTAGCTACACGTCTGAGTTGAAATCAACTCTGCCATTTCAATAACATTAAAAACAATTTGTGAGTTAAAATTCCTTAAAGGGTCGCATGTAAATAATCGATTGTATAATCAATATTTGTACGGATTTTACCATGGATTTAATATTTTCTTAAACCCAGAAAACCATATTTGCAAGAGCCAACGTTCAAATAATTCAAATAAATCATTCAAGTATCAAGAGTTTTGATAAAGAATCCAGACTGCTGAATAAAGATCATGACAATAGAGTTTCACGTGTTCAAGCTATCAAAATAACAAAAATCAATAAAATTAAACAAAATTACAAACACATTTACAAATTAAGCTTGAACAACTGTCGAAAGAAAATTATGAGCAAAACATTATACTAATTGAATTAAACCTATTTTCTGTTGCACAATTTTTCTCATAGACACATATATAATATTTTCTCTAACAAATTCAAAACAAAATAAAATCTGATTCACTAAATACAATTAAACCCTAAAATGAGAAATTTAAACATAAAATAGGACCAATGAATATCATGTGGGGGTCAGATCATGGTTCAATTCCCTTCAGGAAGCGAGTTATGACTTTGTGAGTGAAGAGCGGGTCGTTTGGGTGGATATTGAAGGCATTCCATTGAATCTCTGGTCTCGTGAAACTTTTAAGAAGATTGGAGCCATATGGGGTGTAGCTTTGGACATTGAAGATAATTCAGGGTTGTCATTCGCTCGTAAGAGATTGTGTATTCTAACTAATCATTCGGGTTCTATTTTCGAGTCATTCAAAGTTATCTTTAAAAGCAAGGTGTTTAAGGCACGTGCGAAAGAACTCTTTACTTGGAATCCTATTTTTGTTGAACCCAAGGAGTCGGCTTGCATTTCTGATGACGAGTATGTCCAAGATGACAAGCATCCTCATTCAGGGTCTTGTCATGATGATGAGGATTCTGTAATTGGTAGTGATGTTGATGGAGTTCCTGATACGGTGGTGTTTGGCGAAAATTCTTATTCTGAGCCGGCTAAAGATAGTGTTGAGGATAAGCAAGTTTCTGAAGATCCATTCAAAATTTATGATATGTTTGACAAGCGACAAGATGATACTGTGTGTGAGGCTAGTTCCTCTTTGCCAAATCCGCCGGGTTTCACGCCTGTAGGTTCTGGATTAGGGAATGATGTTGATAATGTTGTTGATACCAATGTTTGTGGAGGAGATAAGGAGGATACTCCTTTGGTGAATGCGAGTGTGATGAACAATTTTCAGGAGGTTAATGAACCGTCTACTGGGGTCTCGTCAACTCCAAAGTCAGTATATGTTTGTAATGGAGGGTCTATGCTTGGTTTATTGGAGGACATGGTTAAGGTAGGGTCTTCTATGGGTTATAATCTGGAGGGGTGCATGAAAGACATGGAAAATATTATTGGATCTCAAGGAGCAGAGGATGTTCTTAAATGAATATCTTGTCTCTCAATATCCAAGGTCTTGCTCATAAGACCAAAAAGGAGTGGGTTAAGGAGTTAAATATTAAACATCGGATTAATTTTCTGGCTTTGCAAGAAACAAAGATGGAGAGTATCACTCATATGGATGTTAAATTTATGTGGGGAAACTCTAATTTTGATTTTGCTTCTAGTGATTCGCTTGGCAATTCGGGTGGTATTTTGTGTATTTGGGAGGCGTCTATATTTAAAAAGGAGGCAGTTACTATTTCGGATAATTTTATTGCGCTATATGGGACCTGGTTGCCTTGTAATTCTAAGGTTCTTATCGTGGTTGTCTATGCTCCTCAACAAGTTTCGTGTAAGCGGGTGCTATGGGACTTTATTTCGAACTTGATAGGTAGATGGAATGGGGAGGCTATAGTGATGGGTGATTTTAACGAAGTCCGCTCTTCGGACGAACGATTTGGGTCCGTTTTTAACCCTTCTAGTGCAAGATCTTTTGATCATTTTATTTCATCTTCTGGTCTTATTGATGTCACGTTGGAAGGTTTCTCTTTCACTTGGGTGCACCCTTCAGCTTCTAAAATGAGTAAGTTGGACCGATTTCTTGTCTCAGAAGGTATTTTTTCCTTATATCCGTCTATTGGGGCGTTGTGTCTTGATAGACATTTGTCTGATCATCGTCCTATCCTTCTTCGTGAAGTGCATACTGATTTTGGTCCGTCTCCTTTTCGGTTGTATCATTCGTGGTTTCAATTGGAGGGTTTTGATACAATGGTTGAGAATGCGTGGTCCTCGTTTACACATTCTGACTCTAATGGGATCATTAGGTTTAAAAAGAAATTACAAGATTTGAAGGTGATTATTCGTCATTGGATTAAAGGGAAAAAGGCGCATCAATTGAACATAAGGAGTAAGCTCAAAAAAGATCTGTGTGAGATTGACCATGACTTGGATAGCGGTATTGCTTCGGATGATTTGCTCTTGAAACGTATGGAGTTGATGCGCCAGCTCCATGATATAAATAATTTGGAGGTAAAGGAATCGTTACAAAAGTCCAAAATTAAATGGGCGGTTGAAGGGGATGAAAATACGAGATTTTTTCATGGCATTATCAATAAAAGGCATTCCCAATTGTCGATACGAGGTATTTTTGTTGATGGCACGTGGTGTATGGAACCTGATCAGATTAAAGGTGCCTTTAAATCTCATTTTCAATCTTGTTTTGATCAACCGAGGGATGATCGTTTCAAATTGGATTTTTCTTTTGAGAAACGTTTATCTCCTGATCAAATGGAGGATATGGATCGAAATGTTTCGAGGGATGATATTCGTGCGGCTGTTTGGAGTTGCGGAGAGAATAAGTCTCCTGGTCCAGACGGTTTCACTTTTGAGTTTTTTCGTAGATATTGGCATTTGGTCGGGGCTGATTTTTGCGTTGCTATTGAGAAATTCTTCGATTCTGGTAATCTTCCGAGAGGCTGTAACTCTTCATTTATTGCTTTGATCCCTAAAGTGACTGACGCCAAATTCGTTACCGATTTCAGACCTATTAGTTTGATTGGGTGTCTTTACAAGGTTATTACGAAGATTTTGGCTAACCGGCTGTCTTCTGTTATCGCTGATATTGTATCCGAAACTCAATCAGCTTTCGTTGCTGAACGCCAAATTTTGGATGGCCCTTTTATTCTTAATGAGCTTCTTCACTGGTGTAAAACTAAGGGGAAACAAGCTATGTTTTTTAAGGTTGACTTTGCTAAAGCATATGACTCAGTACGGTGGGACTATCTCCTTGATGTGCTTCAAGCTTTTGGTTTTGGTCCAAACTGGTGTAAGTGGATTCGGGGTACGCTTAATTCTGCTATGGCTTCTATTTTAGTGAATGGGAGTCCTACATCCAAATTTGCTTTTTGTCGTGGGTTGAAACAAGGAGATCCTTTGGCTCCTTACCTCTTCATTCTGATTATGGAGTCCTTGCATATTTCATTTTCTCGGGCTGTTAATGATGGGTTTTTCAAAGGAGTTCAAATACAAGGTTCGGTTTCTTTGTCTCATATGTTTTATGCTGATGATGTTATGTTCATAGGCGAATGGTCGGATGTGAATCTTAAAAACATCGTTACTATTCTTAATTGTTTTTTCCTTGCGTCGGGCTTGAAGATTAACATTCTAAAGAGTCACGTTATGGGTATTGGGGTTTCTTGTGATATGGTTCAGCAGGCTGCTGATACGATTGGATGTTCGGTTATGCGTAGTCCTTTTCGGTATTTAGGTGTGATGGTTGGTGATCGTATGTCCCGGAGTTCTGCTTGGGATGGAACGGTTTATAAAATTCAGGCTCGGCTTTCTAAATGGAAGGTAAAAACACTTTCGATAGGAGGAAGATTGACTCTTCTCAAATCCGTTCTTGGTGCTTCTCCTATTTATCATATGTCGATCTTTAAGGTTCCTAAAGGAGTGCTGAAAACGATGGAATCCATTCGTAGCAGATTCTTTAATGGTATTGATAATTCGGAGAATAAGATTACATGGGTGGCTTGGGATAACGTCTTAGCATCTAAAGCTAAAGGAGGTCTTGGTGTTTCGAGTTTTTTCGCCTTGAACATGGCACTTCTGTTGAAATGGGTCTGGCGTTTTGTTTCTGGTGACGGGTCTCTTTGGTTTAAAGTTTTGCAAGCTTTGTATGGGTCGAATATTACATCGCATGTGACTAATCAGTCGTCTATCTGGTGCTCTATCCTTCGTGAGGTTCGTGTGTTGAAGGATAAGGGTTTTGACTTTATCTCTCATTGTAAAAAACGTATTGGAGACGGGCGGTGTACTTAATTCTGGAAGGATTCTTGGATCTCTGATGGTTGTCTTCGTGTTAAGTTTCCTCGTATGTTCGCTCTTGAGACGGATAAAGAGGTGTCGGTGGCGTCCAAATTGGAAGTCACCTCGCTTGCTAGTTCGTTTCGTCGGGGAGTACGTGATGGTGTTGAGCAGCAGCAATATTCTGATTTGACGTCGCTTGTTGGTTCGGTTACGCTTTCCCATTCTAGGGATCGTTGGGTTTGTGATTTAACAGGTGATGGTATGTTTAAAGTTAAAGTGATTCGTAATATTCTTGATGATTTGTTTCTTCCTGTGGAGGATGTTGCTACGCGTTGGGTGAAATCTATTCCGATTAAGATTAATATTTTTGGGTGGCGTGCTCGTCGAGATCGCTTGCCAACTCGAACTAATCTTAGCCGTAGAGGTATTTTGGTGGAGTCGAATTCCTGTCCTCTTTGTCTTAATGCTGCAGAAGATATTCAACATATTCTTTTTTGCTGTGACTTGGCCCGTGAGATTTTTTGTAAGATATGTCGGTGGTGGGAGCTTGGCTCACATGAGGTAAGTTCTTTTTCTGATTGGAATAGCTGGTTCAATTCTATTCGGCTTCCTTCGAGTTTGAAGTCCATTTTGGAGGGGGTTTGTTATGTTTCTTGGTGGCGTATTTGGATTTTTCGGAACAGGTTGCTTTTTGATGCTTCTCCTCCTAGGCGATCGATGATTTTTGATGACATTATTTCGTTTTCGTATAATTGGTGTTTTTCTAGATGTAAAAGGGTAGTTACTTGGAATGATTGGTTGAAGAACCCCCATTTAATTTCTTTGTAATTTTTTTCTAGCTCCTTGCTAGTCGTAATAAAAGTTGCCGTTCAAAAAAAAAAAAAAACGGACCAATGAATATCAAAAGACAAATCTTACCATAATCATGTATCCAATTTCAATTTTAATCACTTGATTGATTTAGTTTTCCCAAACATCAAACATCCTTGAACGTTTATGTTCATTGATTTTGATTAGTCACTGATTTTGAAAGTCGTTTATTTGAATATGTTGATTTGGGTTATTGATTCTCCATACGTTATCTATGGATCTACATATAGACATAGATCCGAAAATACGTATTTGAATTTGTGTACAGGCTAGATCGATTAAGAGGATATAGTAGCAGTTTTTTTGTTGAAAATATGAGAGTGAAAAAAATAGATCCGAAAATTGGTATTGGGGGTTTGTGTAAAGGTGTTTTTTGATATAATGGTTGCAAAAAAGAGGGTTTACACGTGTCATTTTTTAAAAGATTTTGGGGGAAGATCAAAAACAAAAAATCTTGTTATATAGGAGGTAGATTATGATGTATAAATGGCTGTTTGAGACCAAATGAAGCTGTTAAGCATAACTAACGGTTTTAGTAAATTCATATCACACAAGACAAAATGAAGCGCTTAAACTCTTAATCAATAAACATTACTAATATAGGTACAACTTTAAATTAGATCAACACTTAGCCACATAAGTTTTACATGGCTCATATCTGATACTACAATTATTTGAGTCCTTTTTAAGTTACCATCATAGTTGAGAACTACTTTTCCATTAGTATCCCGTGAGAGGTGGTAAAGGGAGTAACATGATATTTTTCGGGATTCCTATTGATGCATAGAAGACATATATAGATGAGTTAAACATTGAAAGATGCTAATTGCACTAAGCACAGTCATTTCATTTCGTAAAAGTAATCAAAGAGTAACTTTCTAATATAATATACTTTACTTGTTACCAATTTTTAATTACACAATCCTCATTATAATAAGATTTTGCAAATTAACAGTTGGATAATGAATACATATACACCACCTGAGTTTATTCTAACATAATACTGAAAAAGCAAATGGGGGTCTCTTAAAATTCTTTGTCACATAAGTTTTGGAAAAATACCACAATGACGGGACACATTTTATGAGGTTAATAAATAACTTGCCCACTAAGATAACACTCTTCAGGAGAGGCACGCAATCATATTGGCCCACTGTATCCACATTGAGATGAACTCGGATGCGTCAGGTCATCACCATAAGTTAACGTTGTGTCAGGTCATCACCATAAGTTAACGTTGTCTCCTGCTCCAATTTCTTAGATGAACTCGGATGCGTCAGATTCATTTGGTCTTCCACCTTGCATAATCAAGTTCATTATTTAAAACCAACTCAAGTCTCATCTTCTACTTGGTTCTTGCGCCAACTTACTCTCAGGCTGCAATTTTCGCAACAGGTTCACTGTTAGTAAATTAAACTTGTCCAAAAAGGTCTACCAATAAGTAGTAACATACATAATAAATGTGTATAACTGAACTACTTTTTATCAGGCCCTTCTTTCTCAGAAAATGTAAGTTCAATGCGACAGGTAGATGACATGTAAGTTGCAAAAAAGGTATATTTATCATCCATCCGAGTATATAACAAACAAATTATCAAGCCTTAATCTAAAGGCCTTTCGGTTATGACTCGTTAACACGACCGAAAACATAAGAAAGTATAGAAGCTAGACTCACGATTGTTGCTAAAACGCAACACATGAAAAGGTCTTTTTTAACGCAACACAGCTAAAAACCAACCTATGAAAAGGTCTTTTAGCTAGGAGGATAAAGAAAAATAGAATATGGTTCTTTTTTCTAATCAAAGCTCATTGACACCACACACTTTTGACAAGATTTACAAGATCTATTGTCAATTTAATCCACAACAACCCTCTTTCCTCTGGAACAATAAAAGTCTGCAATATACGAAATACTATAAAACAAAAGTTTCATGTCTGAGTCAATATACAAAATATGAAAGAAAACCTAAAAAAATACCACAAAATTTGGAAAACCCTTTTAATTGGCGTGGGTCATGATGGTCTCACGAAAATGGTAGTTTGGCTCTCGAGTGGTGGTTTTAGGTGTGGTTTTGGTCGGCTCTTGTTAAGGCACGATGGTGGAGGAAAGTTCCATCGGTGCAACAAGATTTTTCAATTGGCAGTAGTACACCACCCGAATAAACAAAAACTCCTAAAACAACCGCCAATGCCATTATCACCCATAGAAAGTACCTTGAAACCACCTAAACAACTAAAAGATTGGGCGGATTCGGCAGATCCGGTGATGATAAAATTATGGTGGCGGCAGAAATATGTATTAGGGTTGAGAGAGAATTAGGGTTGTGTGTGATGAACGTACTAATGCGGTAGACAAGAGATAGAGATAGAGATTAATAAGTATGATTTGGCGTTACAGAACCATTACATAAAGATTTAAAGATTGTCTTTTGCAAATACACGGTTTTTAGTTAATCAGCATTACCAATTAGTCAACCTTTCTTTATATTTTGTGAATACCAAGCTCTTCAATATTTCCATTTTTATTAGTGTTTTCAACTTTCAACTTTTAAGTTTTCAACAAATGGGATAAACCCTTTATAAGGTACTAGACGATTACCCGCACATAGCTGTGGAATTCCCTAGCGACATACAATTAACGATATGATAATTGACGTGGTGGTCGAACCAGTTACCCGGGGACTCAGCTATTTTAACCCTTTTTGGGGGATTCCATCCACAAACCCGGTTATATATCTGTCAAAAAAGAAAAAAAAATATATCCGGTTATTATTAAGCGTATTAAACTTTCAATAACAACAATTATTCGTAGCTTGTGCAGATACGGTTGTGTCAACCATTGAATGAGCTATGGCTGAAGGGTTAATGAACAAAAAAATCATGGACAAAGTACAAGGAGAGCTAAAAAGGGAGATTAAATCCAATTTTATTATAGAATTTGACTTTCCTCACTTGACTTATTTCAATCTAATAAACATGATCCGATTTATCGATCATAAAAACAAGCAATAGATGAAAAACTCTTAACACGTGTCGAAAGAGTGAGCAGGAAAATAAACCTTGGTCGAAAATGCTGACTGTGATGTTGTTGGATGATATGTTCCTATTGAAAGGAAGAGTAGGCAGTATGATATAATCCATTTACACACACAAAATTTTGAAGGCATGTGTTCTTTAGTAAGTTGAACCTTTCGATCCAAATCCATCATGTATACTTGTTGCAAACAAGAATATAACTGTATCATGCAAACTAACATATAAAAGTACAAGTTTACTTGAAAAAAGATCAGACTTTCTATCTTCTCTCAATAAAGTTTGGTGAGTTCTTCAAGTTCCTTAGAAAAACACCAAATCGCCAATAGTATTAAGCTATAATTGTTGATAAGAATGAAGATTAATTATTTTGGAACACATAATCTATCAAGTTCTCATAACATTCTAAACGCGTGCATTGCTATGCACACACCTTTAGAGTTCGTATATATGATGATCTGGAGTTCTTTCACACATTCTTCCATAGATGGTCTTTCATGACTATCAAAGCGTACACATCTTGATGCTAAGTTCGCATACATTGCTACTGACTCGATTGTGTATGAGCTTCGGCTCATCTCTGGATCTATCACCTTTTTCAACCTCTTTTTATCATTCAAGATATGCCTAACCTGGTGCTTTTCAAGAGTTATCCAATGGTAAGATCTTGACCTAGACTATTGTATGGTCCGAAATGCCAAAAGAATCGTACCTGCAATACAAGATTTTGATCATTGGGTCCTTGGTTGAGGTCTATGGCTCTGCGCCCAGTCATAAGCTCAAGTAGAACAACACCAAATGCATAAACATCCCTATGTAAAGTGAGTTTTCCTGTCTGTTAGCACATTAGTCTCTAAGAAGTCAAAAAAATAGTCTGAGAAGTTTAATACAGGAGTATCCATATTCATTTGAAACGAATTAGTATAATAAGTTTTCATGAAATCCCACATGCATGTATTTCATGTTTCTAAGCATTGACGACTTGGTGTTTTTTGCTATGGGTTAGCCTGAACTTGATTTTGTTATTAATAATATCATGAAAACGCCTTTATGTTGCTATTATAGGTAACCAGGAGCAGAAAATGAACAAGTTGAAGATCATAATCCTGGATTTTATAGAACAAATAGAATTATTGCTTACCGATGTATATTCAGGATCAAAGTAACCAAACGTGCCGAGCACCCTTGTTGTCACATGAGTTTCTTGACCTTCTGGCATTAACTTGGCTAGACCGAAATCCGATATCTGTGGAAATGATTTGATTACTGACTTTAGAAACGAAATATTTTTAAAACGTGAAGGTAAAATTACCTTTGCTTCGTAGTCATCACTCATAAGTATATTGGTTGATTTGAAGTCTCTATGTACAACAGGAATTCCAACAACAGAACTTGAATGCAAATAAGCTAGTCCTCTTGCTGCACCAATTTCCACTTTACGCTTTGGCCAATCCATTTTCTTTTCCCCGATTCCTAGAATAATTTTTATCAGATGACACCACCTTCCAGTATGAAAATTTTAAAATTTATACTTTTTGTTAAAAAAGGAAATCTGTTTTATGTTCCTTATATGATCAGATTCCATCTTTATCATGATGAATCTGATAGGTGTGTAAACACCCATCCTTTTACCACTTAATTCTGGCTAAAACAAGACCAAAACGCGTATTTAATATCATTTGTTTGGAATTATGCGTGGTTTTTGTGTTTATTATGTTTTCAGAGCCAACCGGATGAATATTGAAGAAAACATGGGATTGCACGGGTTTTATTGAAGAAAAGGACTCAAGATAAAGTCTATTGTCCAAGAGATGCAAAAGATTTGAAGTCACTGGGACTATTCGAAGATTTATCGAAGAAAAGGACCAAGGATGGAAGATTTACATAAGTCGAAGAAACTCAAGTCTATTAAACGAAGAAATTAAAAGACGAGTTAAATTTAATCGACGACAAATCCCGAATCAGAATCGAAAACGGAAACTTTTCTGAAAAGACGAGAAGACAAGAAGAACGGGAGAAAGCCCACTCACCAACCAAAAGAAAAGCCTATAAATAGTCCACCCTCACACATTTTTAGCCAGTCAGCTTTTAGTTTTCTTCTCTCCCACTTTTCTCTCCTTCTTGTTCGTAGCATCACCAACACCACTAGGGTGTTTGGTGATCTTGATCTTTGTTCTTTTAATCTTGTAATTTTAATCCTTGTTTTGTTATTGTTAAAACATCAATCATCAATACAAGTTCTTGTTTAATCTTTCCATTTAATCTTGTTCATCATCATTTTTCTTTTCTAGTTCTTAAGTTCTTATTTTCTTGATTTGATCTTCAAAAGTTGTTGGGTTTTGTGTTTTTGTTGATGGGATTTGTAGTTATTGGTTAGTTAATCATTTGTGTTAAGTTGAATTTAAGTTTTTGGTGAAAAATTTGGTGATTTTTAGATTAAAATCGTCTCCCTTGTTCTTCGGGATAAAGTTTCTGATTTTGAATTCCCAGGTTCCGGATGAACAGTAAGTTCCGGATGAACACCTGAAGTTCAGAATAAAGCTGTTTTCCAAAAGTTCCGAGTGAACTGAAAAGTTCTGAACGAAAAGTTCCGAACGAAAAGTTCCGAACGAAAAGTTCCGAACGAAAAGTTCCGAACGAAAAGTTCCGAACGAAAAGTTCCGAACGAAAAGTTCCGAACGAAAAGTTCCGAACGAAAAGTTCCGAACGAAAATTTCCGAACGAAAATTTCCGAACGAAAGTTCCGAACGAAGGTAAAGTAGAAACTTCCGAATCAATTTTCTTTTGAGCATTTTTAAGTGATATTTACTGTTTTTTTTATACTTAAATTTTAATTCAAGTTTTATTAATTGCTATTAAATTAATTGCTTTTAGTTTAAGTTTACATCTTAGTGCATTTAAACCCTTAATAGATTAGAAAACCAACCCCCTTTTTAGTAACCAAGAACAATCATTCCACTTAAAGCCGAGATCAATTCGAGAGGACTGTGAGAGACATAAAATTGAACCTAGTAAAATCATTGTATCAAATGGCGCCGCTGCCGGCTCTTCTTGTTAAGATCAAAAGTTTTTTGTGAGAACTTGGATTTTGGGATCCGCTCCCCGTGAACGTTAATTTTTCATAAAAATTTTCAAAAATCCTAAAAAATATAAAATTTTCAAAAATACAAAAAAATTAAAAAACATAAAAACCAAAAATATTTTTGCCTTGTTTTTCCTTGTTCGTTCTTTTGCAGGTGTATGCGCACTAGATCCACGTCTTATCAAGAGCCCGAGCCTCTCGATAACTTAGACATGACTGGTGTACAAAACAACAATAACATACCACCTCCGAACAACAATAATAACAACAACAACCCGCCTTTCAACAACATGAACAATAACAACAACAATGAGCCCCTTCCGGATAATCGCCCGATGATTGAACTGCTGCAAGCTCATGTCGATGGCAACACGGATCCAATTGTCATACCTCCAATTGCCGCCAACAATTTGAGCTAAAATCAGGCTTTATCCAGATGGTCTCCGCTCAACAATTCTTGGGACGTACCATTGATGACCCACACGACCACATAAAGAGATTCTTGCAACTCACCAACACGGTCAAGTTCAATGGTGTTCCACAAGAGGTTATAAGGTTACAACCTTTTCCCTTTTCTTTAGAGGGACAAGCCCGACATTGGCTTGCTAAGGAACCGCCACAGAGTATTCTCTCGTGGACGGATTTGGAAACAAAGTTTATCAATTACTTTTTTCCACCCTCTCGTACTACCGCTTTGCGGAATGAAATCATAAATTTTGAACAAAAGTACGATGAGTCGTTCAGTGAATCTTGGGATCGTTTTAAAGATCTTTTAAGAAAATGCCCACAACATGGTTTTACCAAAGTACATCAAATTAATACTTTTTACAATGGTTTAAGCATGAGTGACCAAGATTCACTAAACAATGCCTCGGGGGGTAATCTATTGGCTAAGACTTCCAATGCTGCTTGGGACATCATTGAGAATAAATCTCGTGTGCAAACCAAGAGTGTTCGGACCAATGTCGCTAGTGCTAGCACTAGTGACAGCGACAAGCGACTTGACAAAATCACTACGCTTCTTGAATCGCTTGTCACCCACACCGTCAGCAACAACAACAGCAACAACGCTAAAAACGCTCAAGTTAGTGCTGTCAGCCAACCTTGTGAGATATGCGGTGGTCCTCACTCCTACACTACTTGTACTGCCACCCAAGACTACCCTGCTGAGAATGTGAATGCGGCATATGGCACCTATCCTCAACCTGCTTATCAAGCTAGACCTCAAGGTGACCGTAATTTGCTTAGCTACCGCTCCAACAACTACCTCTCACCACCCGGTTTTCCCCCAAACAACCCAAACCAACAACAAAACCTTAATCGCCCTCCTCAACAACAACAACAACCTCGACAACCATACATCCCTCCTCACAAGCAGCAACAGCCACCTCAACGTAACAACCAAGTTTACCAACAACCTGCTTATCAACCACCCGCATACAATGCTCCTCCCAACCAACCCACCGCTCTTCACCAAGAAGTGGAAACCTATATGAGGACCAATGATGTAATCGTGGGAAATCTTCAGAAAGAAGTGCTCAACCTTAAAGCAGACTTGGTCAAGCAAGGAAACGATTTGAGAGCCGACATGAGAAATACGTTGGATAGCCAAACAAATGACTTGAGGAACATGATGGCTAGTTTCTTCCAAGGTAATCAACCCTGTTCTTCGGGTACTCTTCCGAGTAACACCGTTGCGAATCCAAGAGGGGAGATGAAAGCAATCACTACTCGAAGTGGCAAAGGTACAAAGGAACCCGAGCTTCCTATACCTCCACCGGTGATTGTGACTAAGGAGAACGAGTCACCTACTCCTATTCCTCATCCTTCTCCTTCCCCAATTTCTCCACCTCTTCCTTCTACCCCTCCTCCACCCAAGGATGTGAGTGATCCTATTCTTCCAAAGATTTCCTCTTCTTCCAATATACCTTATCCTTCTAGGTTGAGGAAAGAGAAGCTTAAAAGCAAGGACGATATTCAGGTTTCAAACTTTCTTAAAATGTTTAAACAACTGAATTTCAATATCTCCTTCGCTGAGGCTCTCGCTCACATGCCTAAATATGCGAAAATATTTAAAGATCTTCTGAGCGACAAGGAAAAGCTCCTCGATATTGCCAACACCCAACTTAATGAGAATTGCTCTGTAGTGCTCTTAAGGAAATTGCCAACCAAGCTTGGTGATCCGGGTCATTTTCTTATCCCTTGCAATTTCCCGGGAGTAGAGAATTGCATGGCCCTAGCCGATCTAGGTGCCAGTATTAATCTCATGCCTCTAAGCGTTTGGAAGCAATTATCTCTCCCTGAGCTAGTCCCCACCAAAATGACTTTGGAATTAGCTAACCGTACGATTTATTATCCAGTGGGGATAGCCGAAGACGTCATTGTAGGAGTCGACAAATTCACCTTCCCTGCTGATTTTGTTGTCGTCGACTACGAGATGGACCCCCGTGTGCCACTAATTGTTGGTCGTCCATTCTTGAGGACCGGTCGCACTCTCATCGATGTTGAAGCCGGTGAGCTTATCATGAGAGTGGGTGACGATAAAGTAGTCTTCAACATGGGAAAGTTGTCTAAACATCCTTATTCATATGAGAGTGTTAATTGTATTGACGTTCTTGATGAGGCTTGTGAAGAACACTTTAATGATGCTTGCAAAAGTATTCCTACCTCTCTTCCCAATGTTGAGACCGTGTCCTCTATTGATTCATCATTGTCTCTATTTCGAGATAGTGATTTGTTTTGGAAAGATCTTGAAGACACCATGGGAGATGTGAACTTATCTACTGATGATTCTTCTACCGATGGGGACGAAGACATGCATTTCTTTGAAAGCCTTCTTAACGAAGACAATCCGTCTCCTCCATCTCCCACGGTCATTGCTATCGATACTCCGACTTTGAATACGCCTCCCGTCGAAAATCCTCCGGATTTGGAACTTAAGGAGTTGCCGCCCCATCTTGAGTATGTATTCCTTGAAGAAGAGAAGAAGTCGCCAGTCATCATTGCTAAGGACCTAAAGGAAGACGAAAAAGCTCGACTTATCACCGTGTTGAAAGATCATAAGAAGGCTATTGCTTGGAAAATCTCTGATATTCGTGGAATTGATCCTCACTTCTGCACCCACAAAATTCTCATGGAGGACGACTTTAAGCCCACAATTCAAAGCCAGCGAAGGGTGAATCCAAAAATACATGAAGTCATCAAAACAGAAGTTATCAAACTTCTTGATGCGGGTATGATTTACCCTATTTCGGATTCACCATGGGTTAGTCCAATCCATTGTGTGTCCAAGAAGGGCGGAATAACCGTTGTTCCCAATGAACACAACGAGTTAATTTCCACTCGTCTCGTTACTGGGTGGAGAGTTTGTATAGACTACCGCAAACTCAATGATGCCACGAGAAAGGATCATTTCCCTCTACCTTTTATGGACCAAATGCTTGAACGTTTAGCGGGTAATGAATATTACTGCTTTCTTGATGGTTTCTCGGGTTATTTCCAAATACCCATCGATCCCCAAGATCAAGAGAAGACTACATTCACTTGTCCCTATGGCACATTTGCTTAAAAAAGAATGCCTTTTGGCTTATGTAATGCGCCCGGGACTTTCCAAAGGTGCATGTTAGCTATCTTCCATGACATGGTTGAACAAACCATGGAAGTCTTCATGGATGATTTCTCGGTCTTCGGGGATTCTTTCTCTTCTTGCCTTGCCAATTTGGAACGTATGCTCAAGCGGTGCGAAGACACTCGCCTAGTTCTGAATTGGGAAAAATGCCATTTTATGGTAAAAGAAGGCATCGTGCTGGGACATAAAATTTCCAAAGCCGGTCTTGAAGTAGACCGTGCTAAAGTCGATGTTATCGCAAAATTGCCTCAACCTGCAATCGTGAAGGGTGTGAGAAGTTTCCTGGGTCATGCGGGCTTCTACCGTCGATTCATCAAATATTTTTCTCAAATCGCTCGCCCGATGACCCACCTCTTGGAAAAAGATACTCCTTTTATCTTTTCTAAAGAGTGTCTTGAAGCCTTTGACTCGCTTAAGGATAAGCTTACTAAGGCACCTGTCTTGGTTACCCCTAATTGGGAGCTGCCTTTTGAGTTGATGTGCGATGCTAGTGATTTTGCTATTGGAGCGGTTCTGGGACAAAGAGTGAACAAACACTTCCAACCGATCCATTACGCTAGCAAGACAATGACAGGGGCACAATTGCATTATACGACAACCGAAAAAGAGCTTTTAGCTGTTGTCTATGCCTTTGAAAAATTTCGCCCCTATCTTGTCCTTTCCACCACAATTGTGTATACCGATCATTCCGCGTTGAAGTACTTGTTGACAAAGCAAGATTCCAAACCAAGACTTCTTCGCTGGGTTTTGCTGCTCCAGGAATTTAAAATCGAAATTCGCGATAAAAAAGGAGCTGAAAACCTAGCCGCGGACCATCTCAGCAGACTTGAGGATCCTTACCAAGGGGAACATCCGACCAAAGAAATCGATGATTCTTTTCCCTTGGAGACCTTAATGTCTATAAATTCGAATTCTAATGAAACCCGTGGTTTGCGGACTTTGCAAACTACTTGGCGGGTGGAATTCTCAAGGAAGGGTTGACGTCCCAACAAAAGAAAAAGTTCTTCACCGACATTAAGACTTACTTTTGGGACGACCCTTACCTATTCAAACAATGTGCCGACCTGATTATTCGCCGATGTGTTGATGGACCGGCAGCGTCAGAAATCCTTGATGCTTGCCACAAAGGACCCACCGGTGGTCACTTTGGTCCCAACTACACCGCTAAAAAAGTGTTTGATTCGGGATTTTATTGGCCCTCCATATATCGTGACGCTCACGATATGGTTAAAAGATGTGATGTTTGCCAAAAACAAGGCACGATCACACATAAAGACGAGATGCCTCAGAATTTCATTCAAGAGTGTGAAATTTTTGATGTTTGGGGTATCGACTTTATGGGGCCATTCCCTTCTTCTAAAGGAAACAAATACATCCTTGTAGCCGTTGATTACGTTTCAAAGTGGGTTGAAGCCAAAGCTTTACCTACTAATGACGCCAGGGTGGTTTGTAACTTTCTGAAAGCTCTTTTCGCTAGATTCGGTGTGCCTCGTGCCATTATTAGTGATCGTGGGACTCATTTTTGCAATGACCAATTTGCTAGAGTCATGGCTAAGTACGGTGTAAATCATCGTCTTTCCACAGCCTACCACCCACAAACTAATGGCCAGGCTGAAATATCCAACCGAGGTCTTAAGCGAATTCTGGAAAGAACCGTGGGAGAGCATCGTGCCTCATGGGCTGATAAACTTGATGATACTTTGTGGGCTTTCCGTACTGCTTACAAGACCCCGATCGGCTGTACGCCTTATCGTCTTGTGTACAGGAAAGCGTGCCACCTCCCCATTGAGTTGGAGCACAAGGCCTACTGGGCCTTGAAGTGGGCTAATTTTGATATTAACAAAGCCGGTGACCTACGCAAGATCCAACTCAATGAGCTCAATGAACTTCGGAATGAGGCTTATGAAAATTCTTTGATCTATAAGGAAAGGACTAAGCTCATTCACGACTCTAAGATTAAAAACCGAGAGTTCCATGTTGGAGACAAAGTCTTACTTTTTAACTCTCGGTTGAAAATCTTTTCGGGCAAGCTCAAATCTCGTTGGTCCGGCCCATTCACCATTGCCCAAATTTTTCCATATGGTACTCTCGAGCTCGCTCAACCTAATGGACCTAATTTTAAGGTGAATGGCCAACGAGTGAAGTTGTACTTTGGTGAGGACACCTCTCAGGAGGTGATTCCATTCCTCACCACGTTCCTCATGAACTAACTTTGGGTCGAGTCAGGCTTGTGACTCGGTTATCAAAAACAAGCGCTCCTCGGGAGGCAGCCCGAGTATCTATCCTTTATGTTTTAACCTCCTAAGTGTAGGGGGACTTCTATACGTGTTTGTATTTGTGTGGTGATGTGATTACAGGGATAAGTGCACTCTTGGAATCTTTGAAGAACCGTGCTCCCGTGTTATCCGAAATCCGGTTCTATCTCTCAACTATCGTGATTCAATTTTCTTCATACTCACATTTGAAATTGATCACGTTAGTCGTCTCTTCCTTAGCTTGATTTAACCAACGTGCACAATGTCATAAGTGTAGGGGAGACTTTTCCCACATACTTAAACATTGAGGACAATGTTTATCTTAAGTGTAGGGGGGACTTCTATCGAAGTTTTAAGTGGACTTTTCCATGAAAATGCCTTCATTTAACCGGAAAATCATCTTTTTCAACATTTTTCAAATTTTTTATTAACTTTGGCCATGTAGTCGTAATTTTTAAAGTTTTATCATTGCTTTCATATGTATATATTTCGCAATAAAGTCAAAAATATTAATAAAGTGGTGTAGCTAGTTTAGAAGTCTTTGACATATTAGGCCCGTTGCGTTTATTTTGACTCTACCCGAATAGACTTATCCAAGTTTATTCTAGCTAGTATCCTTAACCATGTAGACCTTAATTGGTTTATTAGGCTAAGTATCCACGAGTCTCATTACTTGAGATTTTAAATTGTGGAGGACGAGAAATGATAGAGTCAATTATAAGTCGGTATTCTTGCACAAGCTCACTTGGTGTAATTATTTGCCTATTCTCCCATCACTTGCTAATAATTTATCTGCAATAAGTAAGGTCGTACGATTTGAAAAGTTACTTAGCTTCTAGCCCAAGATCGTTTAAAAGTTGCTCGGTAATGATAAGAGTTCATAGCCAAGGCATAACTTATGAAGCGGGGCGCGAAGATTGGCGAGTCCGAAAAGGCCCTAACAAGGCATGAGGATTCCATTTTATTGCTAAAGATCCAAAGTGATGTGAAAAGCATTATTCCCAAAGTCAATATGAAGGATCAAGACTCACGACGAAAAGCAATCAACTCCCATAAAGATCATGGAGAAGTCTATCCGAAAATACCCTAACAAGGTATGAGGATAAATAGATCCAAGTCCGAAAAGGAGGCGGATCGTTGTATCTCAAAATCCCAAATAGAGATTGAAGAAATAATCATGAAGTCGTGGTCAACAAAGTTGGAGTACCCCTCAAAAGTCTCCAAGTGAAGAAACTCTATGAACGATGAGAAGACCATTATCTCAAGCACGTCCCTCAAGATATGAAGTATGAAGTACATGCCAAATATCGGCCCGAGAAAGGTCTCAAATCGTGAACCAAGTTATGCCAAGATATGAACTTTTTGATATCCCGAGAAACAGTTTTAAGAGATTTTGTCCTTTAGCTAACTATTGATCAAATCGTCCTACTTTGCTTTCAGCCTAAATAAACTATCGAAATAAGTCCAAAAATGCATCTTCATGATCATTCTAAGACAAAATAAAATATAAGAGATACACCTAGGAATAAGGGAGTTTAAGCATTTAATTAAGCCATGTGTGTAAGTGTTTGATTTACTAACTTATAATAACAATGATCTCGTTTTTAAGCTTAGTTTGGGGAACGTGAAACTTGAGGGTGATAAATCTTCGCAACACCAAAGCCCTAATGTAAGTCATTGATTTCTTTGCAAGTTATTTCCATGTAGCTATTTTCAAGTGAAAATGGTTTTCTATCCTTTTGTTTCCTTTAAAGTTTGAATTTATTTTAGTACTTTAAAATTTTTATTTAGTAGTATTTGAATAAGGCCAAGATTGATTAATTATGAGAAAAGTGTGAAATTGCTTTAACGCTAGCATTGCATGAGGGCATGGCAATGGTTAAGTGTAGGGGATTTGATAGGTGTGTAAACACCCATCCTTTTACCACTTAATTCTGGCTAAAACAAGACCAAAACACGTATTTAATATCATTTGTTTGGAATTATGCGTGGTTTTTGTGTTTATTGTGTTTTCAGAGCTAACAGGATGAATATTGAAGAAAACATGGGATTGCACGGGTTTTATTGAAGAAAAGGACTCAAGATAAAGTCTATTGTCCAAGAGATGCAAAAGATTTGAAGTCACTGGGACTATTCGAAGATTTATCGAAGAAAAGGACCAAGGATGGAAGATATACATAAGTCGAAGAAACTCAAGTCTATTAAACGAAGAAATTAAAAGACGAGTTAAATTTAATCGACGACAAATCCCGAATCAGAATCGAAAACGGAAACTTTTCTGAAAAGACGAGAAGACAAGAAGAACGGGAGAAAGCCCACTCACCAACCAAAAGAAAAGCCTATAAATAGTCCACCCTCACACATTTTTAGCCAGTCAGCTTTTAGTTTTCTTCTCCCCCACTTTTCTCTCCTTCTTGTTCGTAGCATCACCAACACCACTAGGGTGTTTGGTGATCTTGATCTTTGTTCTTTTAATCTTGTAATTTTAATCCTTGTTTTGTTATTGTTAAAACATCAATCATCAATACAAGTTCTTGTTTAATCTTTCCATTTAATCTTGTTCATCATCATTTTTCTTTTCTAGTTCTTAAGTTCTTATTTTCTTGATTTGATCTTCAAAAGTTGTTGGGTTTTGTGTTTTTGTTGATGGGATTTGTAGTTATTGGTTAGTTAATCATTTGTGTTAAGTTGTATTTAAGTTTTTGGTGAAAAATTTGGTGATTTTTAGATTAAAATCGTCTCCCTTGTTCTTCGGGATAAAGTTTCTGATTTTGAATTCCCAGGTTCCGGATGAACAGTAAGTTCCGGATGAACACCTGAAGTTCCGAATAGAGCTGTTTTCCAAAAGTTCCGAGTGAACTGAAAAGTTCTGAGCGAAAAGTTCCGAACGAAAAGTTCCGAACGAAAAGTTCCGAACGAAAAGTTCCGAACGAAAAGTTTCGAACGAAAAGTTCCGAACGAAAAGTTTCGAACGAAAAGTTCCGAACGAAAAGTTCCGAACGAAAGTTCCGAACGAAGGTAAAGTAGAAACTTCCGAATCAATTTTCTTTTGAGCATTTTTAAGTGATATTTACTGTTTTTTTTATACTTAAATTTTAATTCAAGTTTTATTAATTGCTATTAACTTAATTGCTTTTAGTTTAAGTTTACATCTTAGTGCATTTAAACCCTTAGTAGATTAGAAAACCAACCCCCTTTTTAGTAACCAAGAACAATCATTCCACTTAAAGCCGAGATCAATTCGAGAGGACTGTGAGAGACATAAAATTGAACCTAGTAAAATCATTGTATCAATATCTGTCAATTTATTCAGTTTTATACAGGATCCAATATACAAGATAACTTTATGAAACGTACCTCACCAGACTGTAGTGTTCCTTTATAGACTCTACCGAACCCACCTTTTCCCAGCAACCATAGCTACATGCAAATAAGTGAATTTATGTGTTACTCCTACCAGTATCTAAAGTCAGTTTCTCCATGACAGCGGTTTAGTAAATACACGTGCCTTTGCCTTAGTGTTCATGTTATATTAGCTACTTCATTGCAATAACTCAACTTTATAAAAAACAAAGTTACATAATGTGACACCCCCAAATTGAGTCGAATGCAGCGAAAATAATATTTGGGTGTCACGTAGGTGGATCAACAGCAGATAGCGTATAGAGCGACAGATAAAAGATTATCATTACATTTATTACATGGATAAAAGTGCAAATAGTATTAAAATAGTCTTTAACATTGTTCAACAATTTGAATTATTCCCCAGTTTATAAAACACCAGATGAGCTCTATAAATGCAGCCTATCATGATGCTTGACTCCATGCACACCAATACCTGCTTCAGTTTCCTAAGAAAACATGCTTAGAGAGTCAACATAAAGTTGCTGAATTCACAAGTTTAGTAAAATAAGTTTGGACAATAAATATTCATTGAAGTAGTAATGCACAAAGCATCAATACTTAAAAGTGATTACATTCCCATATTGCCTGAAACTGAGACTTGACAGTTAAGTCCTTAACAAATAAGGACCCTTCGCCTTATAAAAGGCACCCATAAAAATAATAAGTGCTTACATGTGAAACATCTGTTGTCCTGGCCTAGGCACAGTGAGCATGACTCACCCAGATGGGGACGGTCAATCCCAAATAGATCTATTTATAACATTCAGGTAATTCAATAATTCTAACAGTTTCAGATGCACGCGTCATGTGGGTTAATCTACAATAGGCAATGTAATCAAAGGTTTCACAGTTCAATTCATGTCCATAAAATAAAATATGTTGCATGTTTTCTTCCCCGTTAAAAGGTTTAAAAGTTTGTCAATATATAAAGTGGGGTCATGAACTCACCTCAGTAGTACAACAATAAGTCAGTAGATAAATCTGATAGGATGCTCACGATACAATCAACGACCTAAATAATTATAAGGTCTCAGTAAATGCATAACATAATGCATAAAAGTTTCAGAATAAATCTGTGCATGCTTATACTGGTTTTAAGCATTTTATTACGATACTTGTACTTTAGTTCATCGTTGTACAAGTTATAGTAGTATTTATTTTAAGTATAAAATAAATAATAAGGTTAAATTAATTAATCTATTTAATTAATATTTTTGTACTTATGTTGTTTATAAAACACTTTAAATATTTATAAAAGGTAGTTTTATATATATTTACGTAATAGAAAATAAATATAATTTATATATTTATTTTATCAGTTAATCACTTTTAATTTATATTTAATATATAAATAAGGTTTATAAAACGTATAACACTTTAATTAAATTCCACGTTTCTGTAGTGTTTATAATTATTAAATTATAAGTTTGGTAAAATAACAAATGTTATGTTTATTTAAGTTTTACGTTTTAAATAGCGGGTATAAATATATAGAAATTTTAGGGTTCGTTATACTTTGGGTATATTACATTTTAGTCCCTCTACTTAAATAATTACTCGCGGTTAAATTACTTTTATACCCCTAGGGTTTCTAAATATTTCAAGTAATTACAATATTGGTCCCTCCCTAGTTAAACGTGTAACTAGGGTTTGTTTAAGTTCCATAAAATGGCAAATTTGGTCCCTATAGTATTCGGCTTATATTAGGGTTCATTATAAGTTTCACAAATGCCCCCTAGGGCTTATATAAGTTTCGGCAAATGGCAAAAATAACCCTTAGGGTTTATCTAGGGCTTGATATAGTTTACTATAATGGCAAAATAGGTCCCTAGGGCTTATATTAAGTTTCGGTAAATGGCAAAGGAAATCCCTAGGTTTTTATTAAGTTACACAATTTACCCTAACGCCTTAGTAATTTCATTTAGGTCCTTATTGTTAACTTGAAGTTTCAGATAGTGTCAAAACACCACCCTTAACTCTCGGCTAATTACAAAGTTAACCCTAAGGTTTATATTTTTGGAAAATAAGTTTCTATACTTGTTCATTTAGATCCTTACATTTAGTAAAATTACAAATCCAAACCGAAAGTATTATATTTCCCTTTTTAACCCGAAACATTATAGATTTACTATTTTATCCCAAAGTTTCATAGATCTTTCATTTTATTACAAAACATTTATAGATCTACTATCTTTAACCTGAAACTTTATAATGTTATATTTTTGACACCAAAAGGTTTAAATAAATATTATTTAGTAATAATGAAGATTTATTTAGGCAACTTATTAAGTGAGCTTAAAACTAAATCTTATAAGGCATAATAGTGAACTTATCATTTTAAGGCAAATATAATTATAGATCTAATATTTCTAGACTTGTTTAAACATTACAAGATTAACCAATATCGAGCCATAGGGTTAATCCCCACGTCCAACATGTGCATGCTTATGTTTTTCATAGTTTTTCAAGTTTAACTAGTCCATTGTGATATGTTCATCATGGTTATTAAGATTTTGCATCATGTGAACCCATGACACATTTTTACCCGTGACCTATATAAGGTCTAGGGTTTCATATTTTTATTTCAACATTAAATTTTGTGAGACCCCCAAAATCTGACATGGAACAACTAGGCAACGAGGGGGTAACACGTCATAGTACAAAAAAAAACAATGAGTTACAGTTGACACAAAGCTGACGTAATAAAAGCATATATATCACATTATAAATGATCAGAGTTTTAAACATAGGTCCCAGAGGAAAGATATATTATTTCATCATGATTTATAACATAAAGTTGCCCAAAAGATATAATAAATTTCTGACAGTTTATATTAAAACCAGTCTTTTAAAAGCATCACAGAAATCTCCAAGCTGCGATAATATCCTGCGGGCTCCCATCCAAGCAAAGCTAAGTAATAATACCTGAGATTAAACATGTAAAATCGTCAACACAAAGTTGAGTGAAATTCATAGGTTTAGTTTAGCAATAAGGGTGTGGAACACAAGCATTCTTTTGTAAACAAGTAAATAGAGAAAATGGTTATGATCATTAACCATAGTCTGAAACCAATATTATTGCTGTTTAGTTCATGAACCGAAGCTTAACTCAAAGTAAGTTCCTCTAGGGAGTATTCAGCCTAAATACTCAAGTATAAACAAATGTAAGTGCGTCAAGGTAATCGGGACGGGGATTGTCAATCCCGATGGATCTACCCACAACATTCGCGCTTAGCGCAAAGCATACGGGACAATTAACGGTTCATGATCAAGAGAGGAAACTTAAGGCTATTAACTATAAGCAATAATATCAATGAAAACTGTTGGAAAGCATACAAGTCTGAATAGCATACAAGTTCTGAATAGCATACAGTTTTTAAATGGATGTGTTCCACCATGTAAAATCTCACCCCGCGTTTAGAAACAATGTACAAGTAATAAAAGGGGCTATGAACTCACCTTTAGTAAGTAATCACAAGGTAAAAGGGGCTGAGCAAAAAGAAGTCTTCACAGACCTATGCAATGGTGACGCGTAATAAGAATGCGTTCAATGAAGCAATAACATTTTAGAAGTGGTGGGACATAGTATGACTAGGTAACTTCCGTGCGATGGCGAGACCTAAGCTTAAGTTAAAATTTTGACCCAACACCTTGACCCTACTGTAATAACCTAATTTCAACCTTGTATAATGGTCCAAGCATTTATGTGTGGGTTCCGAACACGTTTAAGACTCGGTTTGAAAAACCAAAACAAGGGACTGCATTCAGTTTTCTGAAAAAGGCTGTGAAGATTTGGTCATATCTAAAAATCTATAATAGTACAGGAGGTGAAATTTCTTGACATGTATAGGTATTTCTCTTACCTTTAAAAGTTGGGAAAGAACAGCCCTAGAACTATTTTCAATCAACAGGGAATGCACTTTTAGTGACAGACTGTCAAAACAGAAAGTTGTAAACGTCTTTCGTACCTTACGGTAGATTAAGCATAAATCCCAATCGGTAAAAGATTTTGACACGAAACCAAAAAGAGAAGTTTTATTATATTTGTAGCTACTGTAAAAAGTCATAAAATCATAAATTAATCCTTTTTACCCAAGTCAATTTACCCACGTTTTAAGCATAACATTCAGATTTGACCTAGTTTAGTAAAACGACCGTTTCGGGCTCATCCAGACACTTCCCGTTTCCATCCAACTCAACACATACTAATCACATCAGTGGGTATCCATTTTTTAAATAAAAACAAGGTCATATGTTTAAGAAAATTTTGCCATGACCTGTTTGTTTCTGTGGTGATTTCCATACTACAAAAACGACTCCATTTAGCTACCTAACATCAATCAAGCAACACTTAGGCTATACCAAATCGCCACGCAAATGTCCTAAGTCCTAATATGTCCTAAGTATCTATAATCTCAGTGGGTTTCACCCAATGAATTCAAACTCCATGAATAAAAAGAATCAAAGTACTAGTAACATCAAAACTAAAATGCTAGGAGTGACTATACCTTCATAACACGTAGGAATTAATCCAAACACGCAAATTAAACAATTCCTCCTCCTTGATCCTTAGAAATTTCGTGGCCCTTAGCCACGTGTTAAGTCAATCACGGTACTCAGCAATTGAGTAGAAATAATGTAGTGAGACGATCACCGATGATATGGATGCCCGGGGAAAACACAAAAACCGCAACCTATCACAATAAGGCGCGCGTTAAGACTCGAACTCAATATCGATATATATACCAAATATAACATGACTCAAATGTTTTCAAAGTATACACGTTTCAAAACCATTGACACGAATCAAAAGAATCCATTTATCCAACGTTACTCGTTATAACACTTGAACACTTGAAAATGACTCGTCATACGACGCCAAGTCAACGCAAGTCAAACTATCCTTTACCCTTATTTGGACCAGTAGCTAAGTCATTTATATAATAACTAAGCACTTGAGTAAGTCACCATGTCCGATGGTGAACACTCAAACTCACGCAACACAAGCATTTGAACTACGTGTCCAAAATAAAAATCAGCAAGTACACCCCGAATGTACACACCGATCTACCCTATCTAGACATGTCCGTTTTACATGAAAATTGGTTTCAAGGTCACTTATAACCTGTATAAGACCTCACCAAAATTTGAGCTAAAGTTCACACTTTAAAATCCATCAGCTCGACACTTTACTCGACTCCAAATTTTAGGACAGATTTGTGCACTTGTTTTGTAACACCGTTTGGACCACTTTAAAAATACTATCTCGACAATCCGTCTTTTGAAACCACTACTAGACTCATCAAACTCAGTTTGTAAACTTTGAAAATCAGTAGTATCAACTATCTAACCAAGCCTAAAGTCCCCGAGAGTCGACCCAAAATCAGCCACAATTTCGGATTGTGCCGACTTGCGTCTCCCGTACACGAAAACTAAAACTAGCATAACTTTTGACTCGTAATGAGTTATAAGCTCTATCTTATACCAAAACGAGCGTCTCGGAAAATTCTACAACAATTTCAAATAATCTCAGTCTTTCACAGACCTTAAACCCACGAAACATACTGTTTAAGGCTGCTGTCCCAAATTAGCTTTTTAGAAAACATGACAAATCTATTTTTCACTCAAAACCAATCGTTCTCATACCCCTAGGATCACTATACTATCATACCCATCAACCAAACACTCCTAAAAACACTTGTATGAAAAATCTAACAAAAATCAAAGATTAAAAACAAGACTTTTAAGGATCAAAACATGATAATCTTACCAAATATAACATATGCAAGATGATTACAACATCATACAACCATAAAATCATAAGTTCTTGAAATCTTGATGCATGTAAGAAATTTTTGTATCATTAGAATCACAATTAAATTCTAAGAATGGGTCTTTATTTAGATTTTGTTAAAACAAGATGGATGGTGGTGGTTTATGGTGGTGAAGTGGCGGCAACAATGGAGGGTGGGGAGAGAGTTATTGTTTTGGTGTGTGTGTTTTATGAATAAGTGGAAGAAAAAAAATCTTTATATAGTGCTAGTTAAGTGGAGGGGCTAATATTGCCAATTTTGAAACTTGTGGACTTAAAAACAATTAATAGTTTTAAAAGGTAAAAAATGGTTATTGGTAAATATTTAAAATATTTACGGGGCTCTGGTTTCGTAAAAATACTTTTCAAAAGTTACAATGCATCATAAAAATGATTATATGATTTCCCGACACGACTTAATACGTAATTAAAACGAAATCGTCGAAAATATTAATTATCGAAACAATCGATAAATAAATGTAAACTTTTGGGCATCCGTCGGTATCGCGATCACTAGGAAATTCTCGTTGTACATTGATTTGAATAAACTCGTTATAAAACGCAGGGCGGGTGATTTTAAATCAAAAACTTTGATTTAAATTAAATATAAAAAAAATAAAATAAAATTTTTATAATTCCATATGAAGCATTGTCAATGAACAAAATAATACTTAAAAGTATAATTTAAAAATCTCAGGATTTACATATAAAGTATTCAAGAAAACGTAATACATTGGAAAAATTCAAGAAGCACGAATAAAAAGAATAAAATAATGTTGGGAAAGTACGGGTTCTCACAGTCTTCCCCTCTAAAGGAACTCTGGTCCCCAGAGTTCTCCTGAAAACAGTAGAAGATGCAAACAAGAGGAGGTACAAAGTGTAGAACAAAATTCATTGCATCCCAAGTAAACTTCCGTACCATGACGAATCTTAACGGTTAGAATTCACTATGCTTCAGTTTCTTAACTCCTTTTCGTATAACTTTTCAGTCTTGGATTAGGATAACGATCTTTCAATACGGAGATACATCGAGATATAGAGTTGTTGGAAATACGTGCGATAAACTAACAAGAATGAACACAAGAATCGCTTAAACAGGCAAAGTGCGATAAAATGAACCAAGATTGTAAATCAACAACGGGTCGCAAATCGTGCAACTGTAAAACGTGACAATCTTAAAACGTAAATAATCCAGTCACAAGCGAAATAGAAGGGAAAAGAAAATGAATAACATATGATCATTTAAAATACAAGTTGTCTCAATAAGTTGTCTAGCATTTTGGGATTACTTTAAAAACTCAGTTTAAATATTTTCTTAATTAAAATTTTTTTTTACCAGATGTAGTGATTTAAAAATCAAACTCTATATAAAATGAATGGGTAAACAGTTGTCAAATCTTTTTTTTTCTTGATCAGGACTTCAAAGTTAAGTAGAACAGTTCAAAATAGTTATCCTGATCGGCTTAAGAACTTTTGGATGACCGCATGAAATTATTGTTAAAACCTCAGGTTTATCGTTGCCATTAGAAAAATCAGTTTTTTTTCCAAGTTATTTTGAATCATTGTTAGAAATTATAAATTAATTTAAATAATTTCATTAGGTTGACAATAAAGTATGATATAATCAAATACTTTAAAAGATACAGCTTGATATCCTTTGAAACATTAGGTAAATTTACCAAAGAGGATATATAGATCCGATACTTAACTTGAAACAGTTATTTTGGTAATTTAAACATTTGATAAAATGTATAAAATGTTCTTAAAAATTAATAATAAATTTTTTTTTTGAAATTTAAGAAAGTGTTTAAGATATCAAACGATAAACACGTAACAGTTTCTGGTTTTCAAAAGGTGACAAGACAGCAACGAATGTGAATCATATAAAGGTCAACAATCTGTATGCGAGCAATATACAAGGGAATAAGACGGAAGTCGTATCAATTCTTAACAAAAGTGGTAGAATAGTCACGTCAATAATAAAAATAATAAGAAACAAGGATTATAGCAAGATTAATTCACGAGTGCGGTTGGCGTCACCAATAACGGCTTATTAAGTTCTCGGTGGTCGAAATACGATCGAAAGGGAAAAGCCACACAACGAATAACTTTCGAATCAAAGAAAATTCTTAAAAAGTCAATTGAGAGAAGTTCCAGTAAGATGAACAACATTAGCAGTGAAAGGCGAAATCAACACATGATTCACACGAATGAAATTTCAAGACGATAGTATCTTAACACATATCATGGCAATTACACGTAATCATCGTTCACGTCCAGTCATAAATCACTAATCGCATCCAGAGACGTTTCGAAGGTCTACCAAAATAGATAGAGATGGTCAATCGATGTAGGAGCATAGCAACGTTGAAACTTTCAAGTCGGGTATTAATGGTAAGAATTTAGGCAAATGGTAACGAAAATCGTATCATGAGGATGATTAGGTAACATGTAAAACAAAGGTCGTTGAGTAAGGAAATATATGCTCGAGGCATGTACTTAGTTCAAGAAAAGATAATGGTTCATATGTGTATGTTGCAAACTGTTGCTACTCGCATAAAATGTAAAAGTTTTCAAAACTTTATTTTATCAAACATTTTAAGCAACATAACTAAAAAGTTGATTCTAGGTTAAATATTTAAGGCGACTACTATTTGGCCTTGCATGGCTCCTTCAAAATTAAGCATTGGTGATCAGGCCATGCATAATTTAGGACTAGCAATGCGATGCTCATCTTCGTCAAACCAGTATCACAGGTCATATTATTTAAAATATGTATATAATGCCATTTGTAAAAACAGAAATCAAAATAGTTTATGAAACTATTTGCTAATAAGTTACTGGCTAACTGTTTTAAATCGACAATTCGTATAGTTACAAGGGTTCTTTATAAGACCGTATTAGAACAATTTGTGAAAATACATTGTAAAATTAATATAAGTTAATTTTATAAGATAGCAGTCAACTATTTAAGAAAGCCCAAATGAAACCTTTTGTAAAATGATTCGCAAACAAGACCAGTTTGAGTTGTATGGTAACATGACAATAGTTTATAAAGTAGCGAGTGGGTTACAAGAGAGAAATAAGGAGTAGTTCAAGACAACCAATAAAATGGTTACAAGGTGATTAGGTTTCAAAAGGTTTAGCCGAAATCGTCAGGAGACACGTGTCAAGATGATAACAAACGATATGAAAGAAAGATCTTCAAATCTCGGTCCAAATCAGTGGTACGATAGAAGCAAAGAAACACAATGGAATGACAAATAAGTCATAAATAAAAGAAGGAATAAGGAATCCGTATGTGCACATCGTAATTTATTTGACAAAAATATACTTTTAAGAAAGTAGGGTATCAGTTAACAAATAGTACAATCACTTCGAAAAGCTTCTATATTAGGAAGTTACCGAATTTCAAAAGTTCAAGATCTAGGTACATGTATGACCCAACTCAAAGTTACTATTCTATTATTTTCAAACGCAATCATTGTTTTTAGTTTGCAAAATATCGTTAGTTAAAGTTTTACGAGCTCAAACGAACTCAAAAACGCTTCAATCCATGTTTTTTAACTTTTATTAGTTTTGACCTTTGAGTTTGACTAGACCAATTAACTCACTAAACGATATTCTAAGACTCAAAGTCTAAGGCATTTCGATGTAAAACAATGTTTTGAACAACTTTCTAGTTTTACCCGAGAATTGAAACGGAATAAAAATGGACGAAAATGCCCTAGCATTAAATCTGTTAACAAAATGATATTTTAGCATTATTCAGAAAATAACTTCTTAGATTTTACAATCTCAAATGAGCGTAACTTGCTCGATTTTAAAGTTTACTGGTCAAATTTTATGTCCTAAACTAACGTCTCAACATGTAGAAATATATATATTTTTATGTCTAAAGTTATAAAAATATTTTCTCGACACTGTTAAACTTCCTGTAAAGTTTCTGTACAAAGTATATTTTTCGACACAGCTTGAAATTAAATCCAAATTTCATGATAACTCAAAATTAATGTACACATAGGACTTGTGGATTCCATAAAGACGAAAGAAGGTAAACTGTATAATTAGTCATGTAAAGAAAACACAGTATAGAAATGGTTCAAGAATGCCAACGATAATCGGAGACATAAAAAAAACGACGCATATCATCTGTGTCTTCGGCTGCAAGATGCAATGCAGAAAGGTCTCTTGGTGGCATGATTTCCAAAATCACAAGATATATCGAGAAAGAAACGGGACAATAACAAGTGGCATTCCTGGAGCAAAGAGGTTCAATGAAAAGGGAGGATACAAGTAGGATCGTATTCCAAACGATCATCACATAATAAATGACGATTATGTGTTCAAGGTACAATGGATGTTCTAAGTTGAAATCGAAACGTAGAATGGTCAATGAAGTAAGATGTAATCCATGTACAAGTGTCGCGTAAAATGGTGGCGTAAAGGTAAATCAAGATTATGAAAACCCACAATATTATTCAGCACTGATTTAACAAATTCTTCGAGATGTGAGACTCACACGATGTCCTTTAGTCTTTCTGGGAGACACATTGAGCTACACAATGGTCTATAGACTAGACATTCAATTATGAATGGTCAGAAAGAAAATCTGCGTATCTAAGTAGATATTTTAAGGGAAATAAACAATGAAAGCAACACATACGGTAGTAGAATGAAAATCAGAAGTTCATCGAAAACAACACTTATTCAATCCCGAACAATGGTATCGTGATAGTATGCACAACACGTATCAACGAGTCAAGAAAAACAGACGGTTCAAACCGAGCGAGCATATAAAGTCAGTCGTATCACGCATAAATGAAATAGCAATAGTACTCAGAAAAATGAGTATGAAAAGTCGGCAGCATACGCGCTCTGAATACAAGTATGTAACGTCATAACGATATAATATCATTGCAATAAGATCAATTCACAAGAACAAGAATTCAAGAAATACAGTATAGGCAGATGTAATCACAGTAACATTCAATGATAATTCATGAAGCACATAGGCTTTGAAAAGACATAGTAATTATCGTCATTAGCGTAAAGTAATATTTCAAAATGTAATCAAGAGATGAAATACTACAACGATAATTAAAAGTAAATAATAAGGATTAGAGAGTTACCCGCGAAGATATCGAACAGCAATGGCAAATTCTGTGTTTGACACTTAGAAACAATAAAATATTTGAACTTTCGGTTATAGACTAAGTTTTGAAAAACGACTCAGTTCCCTATAACCATCGCTCTGATAGCAATCTGTGAGACCCCCAAAATCTGACATGGAACAACTAGGCAACGAGGGGGTAACACGTCATAGTACAAAAAAAACAATGAGTTACAGTTGACACAAAGCTGACGTAATAAAAGCATATATATCACATTATAAATGATCAGAGTTTTAAACATAGGTCCCAGAGGAAAGATATATTATTTCATCATGATTTATAACATAAAGTTGCCCAAAAGATATAATAAATTTCTGACAGTTTATATTAAACCAGTCTTTTAAAAGCATCACAGAAATCTTCAAGTTGCGATAATATCCTGCGGGCTCCCATCCAAGCAAAGCTAAGTAATAATACCTGAGATTAAACATGTAAAATCGTCAACACAAAGTTGAGTGAAATTCATAGGTTTAGCAATAAGGGTGTGGAACACAAGCATTCTTTTGTAAAACAAGTAAATAGAGAAAATGGTTATGATCATTAACCATAGTCTGAAACCAATATTATTGCTGTTTAGTTCATGAACCGAAGCTTAACTCAAAGTAAGTTCCTCTAGGGAGTATTCAGCCTAAATACTCAAGTATAAACAAATGTAAGTGCGTCAAGGTAATCGGGACGGGGATTGTCAATCCCGATGGATCCACCCACAACATTCGCGCTTAGCGCAAAGCATACGGGACAATTAACGGTTCATGATCATGAGAGGAAACTTAAGGCTATTAACTATAAGCAATAATATCAATGAAAACTGTTGGAAAGCATACAAGTCTGAATAGCATACAAGTTCTGAATAGCATACAGTTTTTAAATGGATGTGTTCCACCATGTAAAATCTCACCCCGCGTTTAGAAACAATGTACAAGTAATAAAAGGGGCTATGAACTCACCTTTAGTAAGTAATCACAAGGTAAAAGGGGCTGAGCAAAAAGAAGTCTTCACAGACCTATGCAATGGTGACGCGTAATAAGAATGCGTTCAATGAAGCAATAACGTTTTAGAAGTGGTGGGACATAGTATGACTAGGTAACTTGCGTGCGATGGCGAGACCTAAGCTTAAGTTAAAATTTTGACCCAACACCTTGACCCTACTGTAATAACCTAATTTCAACCTTGTATGATGGTCCAAGCATTTATGTGTGGGTTCCGAACACGTTTAAGACTCGGTTTGAAAAACCAAAACAAGGGACTGCATTCAGTTTTCTGAAAAAGGCTGCGAAGATTTGGTCATATTTAAAAATCTATAATAGTACAGGAGGTGAAATTTCTTGACATGTATAGTTATTTCTCTTACCTTTAAAAGTTGGGAAAGAACAGCCCTAGAACTATTTTCAATCAACGGGAAATGCACTTTTAGTGTCAGACTATCAAAACAGAAAGTTGTAAACGTCTTTCGTACCTTACGGTAGATTAAACATAAATCCCAATCGGTAAAAGATTTTGACACGAAACCAAAAAGAGAAGTTTTATTATATTTGTAGCTACTTTAAAAAGTCATAAAATCATAAATTAATCCTTTTTATCCAAGTCAATTTACCCACGTTTTAAGCATAACATTCAGATTTGACCTAGTTTAGCAAAACGACCGTTTCGGGCTCATCCGGACACTTCCCGTTTCCATCCAACTCAACACATACTAATCACATCAGTGGGTATCCATTTTTCAAATAAAAACAAGGTCATATGTTTAAGAAAATTTTGCCATGACCTGTTTGTTTCTGTGGTGATTTTCATACTACAAAAACGACTCCATTTAGCTACCTAACATCAATCAAGCAACACTTAGGCTATACCAAATCGCCACGCAAGTGTCCTAAGTCCTAATATGCCCTAAGTATCTATAATCTCAGTGGGTTTCACCCAATGAATTCAAACTCCATGAATAAAAAGAATCAAAGTACTAGTAACATTAAAACTAAAATGCTAGGAGTGACTATACCTTCATAACACGTAGGAATTAATCCAAACACGCAAATTAAACAATTCCTCCTCCTTGATCCTTAGAAATTTCGTGGCCCTTAGCCACGTGTTAAGTCAATCACGGTACTCATCAATTGAGTAGAAATAATGTAGTGAGACGATCACCGACGATATGGATGCCCGGGGAAAACACGAAAACCGCAACCTATCACAATAAGGCGCGCGTTAAGACTCGAACTCAATATCGATATATATACCAAATATAACATGACTCAAAAGTTTTCAAAGTATACACGTTTCAAAACCATTGACACGAATCAAAAGAATCCATTTATCCAACGTTACTCGTTATAACACTTGAACACTTGAAAATGACTCGTCATACGACGCCAAGTCAACGCAAGTCAAACTATCCTTTACCCTTATTTGAACCAGTATCTAAGTCATTTATATAATGACTAAGCACTTGAGTAAGTCACCATGTCCGATGGTGAACACTCAAACTCACGCAACACAAGCATTTGAACTACGTGTCCAAAATAAAAATCAGCAAGTACACCCCGAATGTACACACCGATCTACCCTATCTAGACATGTCCGTTTTACATGAAAATTGGTTTCAAGGTCACTTATAACCTGTATAAGACCTCACCAAAATTTGAGCTAAAGTTCACACTTTAAAATCCATCAGCTCGACACTTTACTCGACTCCAAATTTTAGGACAGATTTGTGCACTTGTTTTGTAACACCGTTTGGACCACTTTAAAAATACTATCTCGACAATCCGTCTTTTGAAACCACTACTAGACTCATCAAACTCAGTTTGTAAACTTTGAAAATCAGTAGTATCAACTATCTAACCAAGCCTAAAGTCCCCGAGAGTCGACCCAAAATCAGCCACAATTTCGGATTGTGCCGACTTGCGTCTCCCGTACACGAAAACTAAAACTAGCATAACTTTTGACTCGTAATGAGTTATAAGCTCTATCTTATACCAAAACGAGCGTCTCGGAAAATTCTACAACAATTTCAAATAATCTCAGTCTTTCACAGACCTTAAACCCACGAAACATACTGTTTAAGGCTGCTGTCCCAAATTAGCTTTTTAGAAAACATGACAAATCTATTTTTCACTCAAAACCAATCGTTCTCATACCCCTAGGATCACTATACTATCATACCCATCAACCAAACACTCCTAAAAACACTTGTATGAAAAATCTAACAAAAATCAAAGATTAAAAACAAGACTTTTAAGGATCAAAACATGATAATCTTACCAAATATAACATATGCAAGATGATTACAACATCATACAACCATAAAATCATAAGTTCTTGAAATCTTGATGCATGTAAGAAATTTTTGTATCATTAGAATCACAATTAAATTCTAAGAATGGGTCTTTATTTAGATTTTGTTAAAACAAGATGGATGGTGGTGGTTTATGGTGGTGAAGTGGCGGCAACAATGGAGGGTGGGGAGAGAGTTATTGTTTTGGTGTGTGTGTTTTATGAATAAGTGGAAGAAAACAAATCTTTATATAGTGCTAGCTAAGTGGAGGAGCTAATATTGCCAATTTTGAAACTTGTGGACTTAAAAATAATTAATAGTTTTAAAAGGTAAAAAATGGTTATTGGTAAATATTAAAAATATTTACGGGGCTCTGGTTTCATAAAAATACTTTTCAAAAGTTACAATGCATCATAAAAATGATTATATGATTTCCCGACACGACTTAATACGTAATTAAAACGAAATCGTCGAAAATATTAATTATCGAAACAATCGATAAATAAATGTAAACTTTTGGGCATCCGCCGGTATCGCGATCACTAGGAAATTCTCGTTGTACATTGATTTGAATAAACTTGTTATAAAACGCAGGGCGGGTGATTTTAAATCAAAAACTTTGATTCAAATTAAATATGAAAAATAAAATAAAATTTTTATAATTCCATATGAAGCATTGTCAATGAACAAAATAATACTTAAAAGTATAATTTAAAAATCTCAGGATTTACATATAAAGTATTCAAGAAAACGTAATACATTGGAAAAATTCAAGAAGCACGAATAAAAAGAATAAAATAATGTTGGGAAAGTACGGGTTCTCACAAATTTTACTAAGAATAACCATGTGTATGTTAATGTATATGAAAGGTAAATATATTGAAAGATAGGTTTTAAGTTTAACTTACTTGTTTAGATAGGTTTAGGATTGGATAGGAGAATGAGTAAGAACAAGTGATAAGCTTTCAACAATGGAGATCCTAGTAACAAAGATGTAGCCATGGGCTTCAATGGGGGCTTCTATGGCTTCTTTCTTGCTTCAATGATCAAGATACTTGTAGAGTGAACCAATGATTAACATTCATGTAGTATGAGACATGATTTAGGAGTAGGAAAGGAGTTTGAAGGTCTTGTTAATGGTGGAAATGTGTTTGAGCCGTAGGTTGAGAGAGAGATAGTGAAGTGATGGTATCAAGTGAATTGTGTTGGTGAGTTGTGTGTATGCTTCGGCTTATGAAGAAAGAGAAGGTGGATTTTATGTATCTTATGTAGTACTTTAGTATCTTAGGAAGATACATATTAGATATGTTAGGATATGCAAGTATTAGGCACATGCTCAAACTAGAAATTTGACTTTCTCCCTCAAATGGCAAAGGGTTGCCGTGTGTTTAGAGGTCAAAAGGGGACAAGAAAAGACTTGGTATAGTATTATGTATGGTGTGTGTAAGTATGCATAGCATGGTTGTGTAAGAAAGTAGGGTTAGCATAGTGTATTAGTGGAGTATACGATTATACTTGTAAGTTAGCAAAACAATGATGAATGTGTAAGCATGTATACATATACACGGCATGTACATGCATGTGGGAGAGTCTTGATAATTTTTATCAAGTGTTGAATGAGAATAATAGCCCTTGTTTAATATTGTAAGTATTTGTTGAGTCATAGGTATTTTTGTTGAAGCTTTTAGGTAATTTAGTGAATGTGTATAATGAATACATCACTATAATTATTTTACTTAAATAAAGTAAATAAATGACAATGTAAAATAATGTACATTATTTGAAGGTGTTAGGTGTTTATTCCTATTATGTAATATATGTAAATATGTACATATAAAATAAGTTCAAGTACTTAATAATTAAATTAAGTAAGGTTACAGTTTATCTCAAAAATATGTACTGAGGTGATAAGTCCTGGTTCATTCAGGTGGCCAGTCAGTTGCCAGAGTAGTCAAAAATGACTAAAGGTCCACATAAATATAAAATAAATATGAAGGGTAGTATGATAAAAGGTATATGATAAAAAAAAGTCATATAGAGGTAGAATTGTATAGATTCCAAAAATAAATAGTACAACAGTTGACAAAGTCAATAAGGTAAAATCAGAGGTTTTACAGCACCATCTCGTTATTTTAGCTTTGTCCTCAAAGCTTAGGATGAAGTCATTGGTCAGGCGAACAAGTGTGGGTACTTAGTTTTGATCGAGTCTTCTCATTCCCAAGTAAACTCAGGGCCTCTCCTAGAGTTCCAACGTACTTTGACCAACGGGATGCGACTGCGTTTCAATTTCTTAACTGTCCTCTCCATGATTTCTACTGGTTCTTCTATGAACTGAAGTTTGTCGTCAAATTGAACTCCCTCCAATGGCATAGCCAATGGTTCTTCAGCATAGCACTTCTTCAGGTTAGACACATGAAAGATAGAGTGTACCCGACTCAGTTGCTGGGGTAACTCTAAACAATAAGCTACCTCCCCGATCCTGGCTATTACTTTGAAAGGGCCAACATAACGTGGATTCAGTTTTCCACGTTTGCCAAAGCGTACAACACCCTTCCAAGGTGATACCTTGAGCATAACACGGTCACCTACTTCAAATTGCATAGGTTTGCGTTTCAGATCCGCGTAGCTCTTTTGTCGGTCGCGAGCAGCTTGAATTCTTTGCTTAATGAGGACGATCTTGTCTGTAGTCTCCTGGATTAGTTCCGGTCCAGTGAGCTGAAATTCACCTACTTCTACCCAGCACACAGGTGAACGGCATTTGCGACCGTACAATGCTTCAAAAGGGACAGCCTTAATACTGGCGTGATAACTGTTGTTGTAGGAGAATTCCACTAAAGGAATGTGGTCAACCCATCCATTTCCAAAATCAATCACACATGCCCGTAGCATGTCCTCTAGAGTCTGGATGGTTCGTTCACTTTGACCATCAGTCTGCGGATGATAAGCAGTGCTCATGTCTAAATTGGTACCTAAGGCTCGTTGGAAAGCCTTCCAAAAGTTTGATGTGAACCTACCGTCTCGATCACAAATTATCGACACTGGTATTCCATGTTTGGTCACAATCTCCTTCAGGTACGTTTTTGCTAGTCTTGCAAGGGAATCGTTCTCCCTAATTGGCAGGAAATGAGTGGACTTGGTGAGTCGGTTGACGATTACCCAGATAGTATCGTAACCATGAGATGACTTTGGGAGTTTGGTGACAAAGTCCATGGTGATGTTGTCCCACTTCCATTTCGGTATCTCGGGTTGTACAAGTAAACTGATGGTCTCTGGTGTTCAGTCTTGACACGTGAACATGTTAAACACTTCTACACGTAGGTGGCGATGTTGGCTTTCATATTTGGCCACCAGTATAATTTCTTCATATCTTGATACATCTTTTCAGATCCGGGATGTATAAATATTTAGACTTATGAGATTCGTGCATGATCACGTTCCTCAAATCTCCATAGCAAGGTAACCAACTTCGTCTGTGAAGGCATAGGGTTCCATCTGCTCTAGGTTCTAGCTTCTCCTTACTAAGATCAGTTCTGAGCATTCCCTCGACGTCTTCCTTCACGAGGTTTTCAGGTAATTGGGCTTGAGTCTGAGCTTCCAAAATCTGTTTGGGTAGATCCAAACTGATTGTCATAACTAATGCCCGAACTCTCATAGGAGGGTCCGTTTCCTTACGACTTAAAGCATCAGCAACTACGTTTGCTTTACCGGGGTGGTATTTGATCTCGCAGTCGTAGTCACTCAACAACTCAATCCAACGGCGTTGTCTCATGTTCAGCTCCTTCTGATCCAATATGTGTTGCAAACTTTTATGGTTAGTATGCACTGTGCACTTTGTTTCGTATAGGTAATGTCTCCAGATTTTGAGAGCAAAAACTACGGATCCAAGTTCTAGATCCTGAGTGGTGTAGTTCTTCTCATGCTTCTTCAGTTGTCTTGAAGCGTAGGCAATCACTTTCATCCTTTGCATCAATACTGCTCCTAGACCTTTATGTGAAGCATCACAGTATACAACGAAATCATCGTTGCCTTCAGGCAAGGCCAATATGGGTGCACTGCACAACTTCTGTTTGATCAGTTGAAAAGCTGATTCTTCCTTCTCTCCCCAATCGAACTTTATTCCTTTCTGTGTGAGTTTGGTCATTGGCTTGGCTATCTTGGAAAAATCTTCAATGAATCTGCGGTAGTACCCAGCAAGGCCTAGAAATTGGCGGATCTTTGTCGGTGATTTAGGAGATACCCAATCCTTGACAGATTTGACCTTTGCTGGATCTACGTGAATACCGTCACAATCGATGACATGACCGAGGAATTGCACTCTGGGAATCTAGAATTCACATTTGGAGAATTTAGCATAAAGCTGCTCCTCCTTGAGTACCTTTAGTACTTGTGCAAGATGTTCCCCGTGTTCTTGTTCGTTCTTGGAATAAATGAGTATATCGTCAATGAAGACTATCACGAATTTATCCAGGTAGGGTCTGCACACACGGTTCATAAGGTCCATGAAAATAGCCGGTGCATTGGTCAACCCAAATGGCATAACTTGGAAGTCGTAATGACCGTAACGGGTTCTAAAATCTGTTTTTGGAATATCTTCCTCCCTGACTCGTAGTTGATGGTATCCAGATCTCAAGTCAATCTTAGAATACACACTTGACCCTTGCAGTTGGTCAAATAGGTCGTCAATGCGAGGAAGCGGATAACGATTCTTCACAGTTAACTTATTCAGTTCCCTGTAATCGATGCACATTCGAAAAGAACCATCTTTCTTTTTGACAAATAACACAGGAGCTCCCCATGGTGAGGAACTGGGTCGAATGAATCCTTTGTCAGATAGTTCCTGGAGTTGTTCAACTAGTTCTTTCGTTTTCGATGGTGCCAACCGGTATGGAGCTTTGGCTACAGGTGCAGCTCCGGGAATCAAGTCGATTTGAAATTCCACTTGTCGAGTCGGTAGTAAGCCTGGCAACTCATCAGGAAAGACTTCTGGAAAATCTCGGACGATGGGTACGTCCTTGATTTGCTTCTTCTCGGGCTTGTCTTCTTCATATGTTTGAGAAATATGGGCCAAGAAGATAGGACATCATCTCAACAAATATTTCTGAGCTTCTGCACAAGAGATAACACTAAGTCTAGTGTCAGTGAGGTCGGTGTTACCGTCTCCTCGAATGATTAGTGTTTCGTTTCCCTATGGAATACGGACTAGCTTTTCATCACAAACAATGACTGCGCGGTATCTCGCTAACCAGTCCATACCAATAATAACATCAAAGCTACCAAGGTTTACGGGGATAAGGTCAATGTTGAACGGATGTTTGGAAAGATCTAAGGTACAACCTCTAATGATAGTGTCATCATCTACATTTTTACCGTCAGCTAATTCTACGGAGTATCGGTGATACGGCAGCAGGAGTGTCAGTAGGTGAAGCCATAATAATCTGAAAATAATATCGTTTTAATTGACATAAGTATAAACTTACTCAAGTTAAAAGTTTTTGGGAAATAATGATTAAATTATATATATTAGTGCCATTTAACACGACGATGTTAAAGGTTACGTTAATACTTATGAGATTAATTAATCGGATGTTAATAATCAATGCACAGGTAGCCATGTAAGAATGTATGCTCTACACTCTATATGCTTAACTATTCTAGTCCCGAAAATCCCAAAAGATATTTAAAGCAGTTATAGTCCAGTTTATATAAAAAATTTATTTTTATATTTATTTAAATTTTGTTCTGGTTCTCTATAACTATCGCTCTGATACCATTCTGTGACACCCCCAAATTGAGTCAAATGCAGCGGAAATAATATTTGGGTGTCACATAGGTGGATCAACAGCAGATAGCGTATAGAGCGGCAGATAAAAGATTATCATTACATTTATTACATGGATAAAAGTGCAAATAGTATTAAAATAGTCTTAATCATTGTTCAACAGTTTGAATTATTCCCCAGTTTATAAAACCCCAGATGAGCTCTATAAATGCAGCCTATCATGATGCTTGACTCCATGCACACCAATACCTACTTTAGTTTCCTAAGAAAACATGCTTAGAGAGTCAACATAAAGTTGCTGAATTCACATGTTTAGTAAAATAAGTTTGGACAATAAATATTCACTGAAGTAGTAATGCACAAAGCATCAATACTTAAAAGTAATTACATTCCTATATTGCCTGAAACTGAGACTTGGCAGTTAAGTCCTTAACAAATAAGGACCCTTCGCCTTATAAAAAGGCACCCATAAAAATAATAAGTGCTGACATGTGAAACATCTGTTGTCCTGGCCTAGGCATAGTGAGCATGACTCACCCAGATGGGGACGGTCAATCCCAAATAGATCTATTTATAACATTCAGGTAATTCAATAATTCTAACAGTTTCAGATGCATGGGTCATACGGCTTCATCTACAATAGGCAATGTAATCAAAGGTTTCACAGTTTAATTAATGTCCATAAAATAAAATACGTTGCATGTTTTCTTCCCCGTTAAAAGGTTTAAAAGTTTGTCAATATATAAAGTGGGGCCATGAACTCACCTCAGTAGTACAACAATAAGTCAGTAGATAAATCTAATAGGATGCTCACGATACAATCAACGACCTAAATAATTATAAGGTCTCAGTAAATGCATAACATAATGCATAAAAGTTTCAGAATAAATCTGTGCATGCTTATACGGGTTTTAAGCATTTTATTACGATACTTGTACTTTAGTTCATCGTTGTACAAGTTATAGTAGTATTTATTTTAAGTATAAAATAAATAATAAGGTTAAATTACTTAATCTATTTAATTAATATTTTTGTACTTATGTTGTTTATAAAACACTTTAAATATTTATAAAAGGTAGTTTTATATATATTTAACGTAATAGAAAATAAATATAATTAATATATTTATTTTATAAGTTAATCACTTTTAATTTATATTTAATATATAAATAAGGTTTATAAAACGTATAACATTTTAATTAAATTCCACGTTTCCGTAGTGTTTATAATTATTAAATTATAAGTTTGGAAAAATAACAAATGTTATGTTTATTTAAGTTTTACGTTTTAAATATCAAATATAAATATATAGAAATTTTAGGGTTCGTTATACTTTGGGTAAATTACATTTTAGTCCCTCTACTTATATAATTACCCGCGGTAAAATTACTTTTATACCCCTAGGGTTTCTAAATATTTCATGTAATTACAATATTGGTCCCTTCCTAGTTACACGTGTAACTAGGGTTTGTTTAAGTTTCATAAAATGGCAAATTTGGTCCCTATAGTATTCGGCTTATATTAGGGTTTATTATAAGTTTCACAAATGCCCCCTAGGGTTTATATAAGTTTCGGCAAATGGCAAAAATCACCCTTAGGGTTTATCTAGGGCTTGATATAGTTTACTATAATGGCAAAATAGGTCCCTAGGGTTTATATTAAGTTTCGGTAATGGCAAAGGAAATCCCTAGGTTTTTATTAAGTTACACAATTTACCCTAACGCCTTAGTAATTTCATTTAGGTCCTTGTTGTTAACTTGAAGTTTCGGATAGTGTCGAAACACCACCCTTAACTCTCGGCTAATTACAAAGTTAACCCTAAGGTTTACATTTTTAGAAAATAAGTTTCTATACTTGTTCATTAAGATCCCTACACTTAGTAAAATTACAAATCCAACCCGAAAGTATTATATTTCCCTTTTTAACCCGAAACATTATAGATTTACTATTTTATCCCAAAGTTTCATAGATCTTTCATTTTAATACAAAATATTTATAGATCTACTATCTTTAACCCGAAACTTTATAATGTTATATTTTTGACACCAAAAGGTTTAAATAAATATTATTTAGTAATAATGAAGATTTATTTAGGCAACTTATTATAGTGAGCTTAAAAATAAATCTTATAAGTCATAACAGCGAACTTATCATTTCAAGGCAAATATAATTATAGGTCTAATATTTCTAGACTTGTTTAAACATTACAAGATTAACCAATATCGAACCATAGGGTTAAACCCCACGTCTAACATGTGCATGCTTATGTTTTTCATAGTTTTCCAAGTTTAACTAGTCCATAGTGATATGTTCATCATGGTTATTAAGATTTTGAATCATGTGAACCCATGACACATTTTTAGCCGTGACCTATATAAGGTCTAGGGTTTCATATTTTTGTTTCAACATTAAATTTTACTAAGAATAACCATGTGTATGTTAATGTATATGAAAGGTAAATATATTGAAAGATAGGTTTTAAGTTTAACTTACTTGTTTAGATAGGTTTAGGAGTGGATAGGAGAATGAGTAAGAACAAGTGATAAGCTTTCAACAATGGAGATCCTAGTAACAAAGATGTAGCCGTGGGCTTCAATGGGGGCTTCTAGGGCTTCTTTCTTGCTTCAATGATCAAGATACTTGTAGAGTGAACCAATGATTAACATTCATGTAGTATGAGACATGATTTAGGAGTAGGAAAGTAGTTTGAAGGTCTTGTTAATGGCGGAAATGTGTTTGAGTCGTAGGTTGAGAGAGAGATAGTGAAGTGATGGTATCAAGTGAATTGTGTTGGTGAGTTGTGTGTATGTTTCGGCTTATGAAGAAAGAAAAGGTGGATTTGATGTATCTTATGTAGTACTTTATTATCTTAGGAAGATACATATTAGATATGTTAGGATATGCAAGTATTAGGCACATGCTCAAACTAGAAATTTGACTTTCCCCCTCAAATGGCAAAGGGTTGCCGTGTGTTTAGAGGTCAAAAGGGGACAAGAAAATACTTGGTATAGTATTATGTACGGTGTGTGTAAGTATGCATAGCATGGTTGTGTAAGAAAGTAGGGTTAGCATAGTGTATTAGTGGAGTATACATGATTATACTTGTAAGTTAGCAAAACAATGATGAATGTTTAAGCATGTATACATATACACGGCATGTACATGCATGTGGGAGAGTCTTGATAATTTTTATCAAGTGTTGAATGAGAATAATAGCCCTTCTTTAATATTGTAAGTATTTGTTGAGTCATAGGTATTTTTGTTGAAGCTTTTAGGTAATTTAGTGAATGTGTATAATGAATACATCACTATAATTATTTTACTTAAATAAAGTAAATAAATGACAATGTAAAATAATGTACATTGTTTTAAGGTGTTAGGTGTTTATTCCTATTATGTAATATATGTAAATATGTACATATAAAATAAGTTCAAGTACTTAATAATTAAATTAAGTAAGGTTACAGTTTATCTCAAAAATATGTACTGAGGTGATGAGTCCTGGTTCATTCAGGTGGCCAGTTAGTTGCCAGAGTAGTCAAAAATGACTAAAGGTCCATATAAATATAAAATAAATATGAAAGGTAGTATGATAAAAGGTATATGATAAATAAAAGTCATATAGAGGTAGAATTATGTAGATTCCAAAAGTAAATAATACAACAGTTGACAAAGTCAATAAGGTAAAATCAAAGGTTTTACACATAATGGGTTTTGAGAGATTCAGGTTCATATGTTTTACCTCTAATTTACGTGTGTGTTTAAGGAGATTTCATCAACCTGAAGAGTAAGCATCAAAACACACACCACCTGCATGGTTTTTGAGAGATTCAGGTTCATATGTTTTCCCTCTAATTTACATATGTTTATAGAGATGTCATCCATCTAAAGAGTAAGCATCAAAACACACACACACACACACCTGCAATTGCATATGTGTCATTGATTAAGAATACAGAAAGTTGAAATAAAAGGAATGACCTGAATAGAAATATGGTTTTTCACCCGAACTAAATACCTGGTTTTTACTTGTTTAATTTAAATGGCTCATGTGGCACGTGCTTGCGGTGTCTGCACTCTGCAGCAATTGAAACATGAATACATTGAGGTTAGGAGAAAACTGGAAGCCTTGTTTAGCGCCTGTCTACTACATAAACACTACATTTTTACCTTTGGCGATGGCAAATTTTTGCTGATAGAACATATAATTTTCCCCTTATATTTTGTCTTTTCATTAGTTGGGACAACAAACAAAGAATGACTTCTAATTTGCATTTGTTTTCAGCGACTTATTCTCGTTTACTATAAGGTTACCTCCACATTTGTATGATGACACTATGATATACTTTCATGAAAATAGAAAGGTTGGAAGTAAGGATCGATTAACTTACGCTAACATGAGTAATTGTTCCTGTTTCGATTAGTGTTATGGAAACAATAAAAAACCCTTCTACCTATACTAATTCGCTTTTACACGACCCTGTTATCGAAGTGTTCATACATTTTGTCACTTCCAACCCGTTTGCATTTTTCAAGATATCGCAACTTATGTTTTGCCTTTTTAAAAATCATTTCAATGACTAATATATATATTCTTACTTAAAAGAAGTTGATATGAATCTATACCTGTTCAACTTGTAGCCACGAAATCTCTTCCTCCACGACAGGTAGCCATATAAGCAGTTCTTTTATCTGCAATTCAAAAAGCACGATGGAGTCACAGATAGAAACCGTATAAAATACAAACCGATTTAGGTAACATAAAATAAACAAAATCAACAAACTTTAACACACCAATTCATATAATTAGCAGCAAGCACCAAAACCCGGAGCCGCAACCTACAAAAATATTATAAGAATAAACCAAATCAAGCAAACCCCTAGATTATGACCAAACTCTATTTCAAATTGAAAAAATGAAAACAAAGACCTCAAAATCCTTCGATTTAGCAAAAATATAAAAGTAAAAGAAAAAACACATACCAACATAACATTACCAATCAAAAGGATTCCTAAAAATTTATTATGATACACTAATTTAGATGAACCGTAAACCACCAGTCATCACCATCAAACAAATCCCCGTTAATCATCTGTTGTTGCATTGCGGTATGATTCGAATCACCATAACAGTAGTTGACTAAAACCTGATAAGAAACACCATCCAACTTAAACTTGTCATCAAATCACGTAATGGGTTTAAAACTAAACAAATTATTCTTAGCAAATAAATAATCAGTATTTTGAACATACCTCATTTGCACCACAATATACACCTTGACCCTCTTACACATTCTTCTCATTACTTCTTGCTAAAATTTGCTATGAGATGATAGTCCTTGTACACATGTTGCTCAAAACCCGAAAACTTTCGTATCCTGTAGACATAAAACTGAAAACTGATTATCTAAACTACACAAAAAGTCAATATATAAATCTTAAAAATTTACCTTTAAACCGGAAAATGAAAATCCTAATTGGGCTGTTTCCAACATTCCTTAAATGAGGGACTTTGAAACAACTGCATGAATCAAAAATCACTGATTACAATCCTTAACAAACCACTCACCCAGCTAAGCTAACCAACGTCACCAGCCGACCAACAACGTCACACACCAAGAACGGAGGCAACGAAGAGACCGGCGTCAACGAAGGTTATGTGGTATTATAGGCTAGAACCAAAATCATATCGCGGACAACCAAAGTTGAAGCACACGATGAATATAAACTGGAAGCAAACCTTAGCAACGACCGACATCCACGCTTACTGCATCTCTCAAACAAAAACAACCGTACCCCAAACCTCCTAGATATCTAAATCCATCAACTAGAAACATCAATCAACCATCGTTGGAAATGGTGGATCTGGTGGCTGTGGTGGCGGTTGTGATTCTTAGAGAAAGAGAGAGGTGGCTGTTTATTTGAGTTTAGAGAGATGGTGGGGATTTCGTATCACCGAGTGTGTGTGTTTTTTTAATGTTAGAAATATATTTTTGGTAGGGCCCATAAAATAAAAGTGTTTCAACCATTCTAGTTTCAACATTCAATCAATTTGGTTTTTGCTTTATAAGGTAGTAGAGATATAGATATAAATTTTGTCTTTTTAGAAGGGCACACATTTTCAACCATTTTACGTTTTTAACCATAAGCGAATACATCCTTTATAATATCCTTTATAAAATAGTAAAGATAAAAGGGTGAGTAATAAAAAGGTGGTGTTATTTGGTATTATGAAGCTGATATGACGTTAACTGTACTCTTTTGTGTTATGGTATTATAACAACTTACGCTCTTACGACATCAACAATGCACCATACTCCATAGAGTTTAATACATTGACACGCTGTGTGGCACTTCCACAATCTATTCAACGTATGCCACATCCTATTAAACTTCTCAATTAACGCTGCTGCGTGGAGGGTGGCCTTAAGAGCAATCACCCCGTTGAAAGCATATAAGCATGTGAAAAAACGATCATGACCCACAACTGAAAATAAACCTCCCAAAACTTTCGGCCACACAATGAGACTGATGGTATGATGAAATACAGGTAAGTTTTTCAAAGGAAAACCATTATTGCATAAGGTATATTGGGCCCTTAAGCATGCTAATTTTGACTTAAAGACCGCGGGGGATCGCCAGGAAGAGAGTCCTACTTCGATCTCACTAATGCTACATAAATAGTATACGTGTATAAGTATTCTGATTACTGAGTACCTAACTGATTTTATATTATGTCTTAGCTTTTAGATTTGACGTGATGAAGGATTGTAGTGACATTACTTGTCACATTGAGTGAATGCTTATTATACTTTGAATTGTGTGATAATAGAATCATGCCGACCAAGAGAGCCGTGACTGAGGAAGATGTGCGTAGGATCATTGCGGAGCAAGTTGCAGCATCTATGGCTAAGTTTCGCCTCGTCAAGGAATTATCCGATTTAGAAAGAAGAAGAAACTGAATCCAAGGTATATAGGACCATTCAAAATAACCAAAAGAATTGACATGTGGCATATAAACTAGAGCTACCTAAAGAGTGACCTGCACTAAAATGTGATTTCCCGGAGTTCTATAAGGAGTTAGAAGCCCAATTTTGGTGTGCTGATTCACAACTCATGGGCCTTCAATAGTCTCAATTGGACCTCAGGCAGGGGAAGAAGCCATGGTATTTTCATTCAGACGGTTAAACACGAACCAAAAAATCATGCAACTCATGGTTTACCGGTTGAACAAAAATGATGCTGGTGATGTCAAGTCTTCAAGGGTATTTGTTGAATATTTCATGATCTAGGGCCCGGTTCTTTGTACGGCTTCGTTTCTCGTGTCCGTTTTTCCTTGTTTCTTGTGATCTTTTGTCTTTTTCACGATATCCATCCCCTCCAAAACCTCAGCATTGGGGATGGAAACAACACCACCTTCATCTTGAAGATGAAGGGAACTCCGAACAGAAGCTTCAGTAACCACGTAAGAACGTCCATCTATGGTACCATGGAGTTCACGTGGACGACCAACTAAAGCCACAAGAGTAGCAGAACCCCAAAACTGACGGATTACACTATCATAAACAATGGGGCACACAGTAAAATCATACCTGAGGTTAGAAGCCTTAATGAATTCCAGAATGTCCAATTTGGAGAGGCTAAGACCGGTGCCTTAGTTAATTTACCCTTAAGAAGTTCGAAAGAGTCGAGACATTCTTGAGAAAAGATGAAAGGAGCATCCTTTTCTAAGAGGTGAGTCATAGGACGAGCTATCGCCCAAGCCTGCTAATGCCATCTTTCGCCCACCTCCTCCTGTTGTTCAAACCTCCAATCCTAATGCTCCTCCCACTCTATCCTCCGGTGTTCAAGAAGAAGGTAACTGTGGTGTCCCAACTTCTGCTGATTTTAACCAATTAAACGACATCGATTTATAAAACTTAAAGCACCTACTTAATGACCACCCGGCTAGCTACCCAACGGTACTAGCGGCTTACTTTGTAAGCTATTATTCAACCCGCTATTCACGCCGAAGTCTTCAATGACTTTTTATATTAAATGCCATCAATACACATCACATTTATGCATACAATTTTCATACAACTTTAAATAAAGACTTGAAAAATACCAAATCTTCTTTAAAAGCTTAAAAAAACTATGTTTGCAATGCCAACCAACTTAAATGACTTATATAAATAATAAAAAGTTACGGATGTGTCATTGACAAACTACCTCCTTCTTGGAAAGATTTCAAGCACACCTTGAAACATAAGAAGGAGGAGTTAACTCTTGTTGAGTTGGGCAGTCATTTGCGCATTGAGGAATCCCTCAGGGTGCATGAAAGTGATAAGCCAAAGAGCAACAACTGTTTGTGTTTTATCTTGTTCAATCTTTCATAATGACTATCGGTGCTCCTGAAACTCCTGCAACTACTAATGTGAATGTAGCTGGTGCGCCAGTTACCTATACAGTTGCTAATCATGCTAAAAAACCAGAAAAGTTCAATGGGCAGAATTTTAAGATTTGGATTTTCGTTCTAAATCTGGAAAAAGATTGAGTAACAGATAGAAAAAAATATGTTTATAAAAGTTGCACTAAAGGTGTTTGATAAAATGTTTCAGAGGCGAGATATATGCAGAACTAATTTTTAGTGTAGAACTATGTAGAACTCATTTGAACCAATAAGAATTTTGTATTAATGAATCTTTTTATTTAATTGAAAAGGGTATAGTTGTAAAACACATTTTTACTTTTCTTTATGAATTATTTAATTAAAACGTTTTAATTAAAAAAAATTAATTTAATTTTATAATTTTGTCCTCATTTTAACCGGAAAATTTGATTTTTTAACATTTTTCAAATTTTTTAATCTATTTTGGCCTAGTTGTATAGTTGTTTTTACCTTTGTATAGTTATTTTCTTTCCTTATTAGAATAAATTTTTAATAAAGTGGTTTTAAATTTTCAAACGTTGTGAATCCTTGAACTACCTCGACCAAGTCACCTTCCCCAATGATAATTAGTATTGAGGGGATCGAGTCGAGCTCATGACTCGGTAATCAAAAACGAGGTGCCTCGTGGGGGAGTCCCATGCTTATCCTATGTACATATTATCGCTTTCTAATGTAGCTTACGTGTGGGGATTTGTGCCCTTCCAACCTTTGTTCCATGGTTGTTTGTGAATTGTGAACTTTAGATGATCATGATCTTCACGATTGGAGCTTCTCGTGTTCGTTTTATGGGAGCACTCGATCGTTTGCTTTGAAGACTTTCTCAATATCCATGATATATCCTTTTGATGTTCTAACCTTAGGTTTATAGCACACTTCATAAACTGCTATTAATTTATTGGTTACACCCTTTCCATGCTAGATTAGGCATTCGACTACGTCTCTAGTATGGGGGTGTTTGCACCCCTAGACTCGGCACTTGAGGCACCGGTGTCGTGACTCCTCCGCGGGGTAGTGATTTCTCGCGGCGTCCCTTTAGTTTTAGTTAGCCATGTTTATCAGTGGGGTGAATGGGTGCATCCTAGTTATCAGTATACAGTTACAAGGTGAATGTGGTGTGTGCTCTATATTGTATCCTACGATCGTAGCACTCGATCGCAACCTAGATCGTAGTATAGCGATCGCACTCACTGATCGCAACCATGATCACAACAAGTGGATCGTGGTCTTTGATCGTGGCCTGTGATCGTGACATCTACCGGTTGAAGAATACCGCCAGATCGTTGATGCTCAATCTTAACCTGCTGGCAGGTAAGACATTTGGAGACGTAAGTAGCAACATCCTGTTTCATACCACTCCACCAAAAGTACTGCTTGATGTCATGGTACATCTTGGTCGAACCAGGATGGATAGAAATTGGGGAGCTAGAATTCTACAAACTTTTAAATTTCGAATCTTATGTCCCTGGAAAGGAAATTGAATTAGCTTTCAAATGAAAGAAAATAAAAGTCGTGTTGATCTCCGTGACAATAAAACAAACTTCTTTTGAGAGAAGCCTGAGTTAGCTAGGAAAGGGTTTTGCATTACATCACTAGGTCCATGATCTTTATGGGAGTTGATTGCTTTTCGTCGTGAGTCTTGATCCTTCATATTGACTTTGGGAATAATGCTTTTCACATCACCTTGGATCTTTAGTAATAAAATAGAATCCTCATGCCTTGTTAGGGCCTTTTTGGACTCGCCAATCTTCGCGCTTTACCGAAAGCATATAGTAGTAAAATTCACGGCCTTTTCGTGTGACATTCTTGTATTCGGGCTTCAAAACATACAGAGTTACGGGACAAGAAGAAAGAAGGAAGAAAGCATCATTTTTTTACTCCTCCTATAAATACCCTCCTAATGTGTCATTAGGAGGTGGTTATAAAATTAGGAGTAGATTAGTTTTAGGATTAGGAGTAGATTAATATACTTTCTCTCTTTAGCTTTTCTTTAATGTTTTAATCTTTTTCATTAATCTTGTATTAGATCTTAATCACACTACTAAGCTTTTCATTAGGTTGAGCCTTGAAGACAGCATAATCATGCATGAGTTGCTTCTTCTTCTCTTCCTTAGTATCTTCATTGCCACCATATACAACTTCAAGAGCTGCCCAAAGGTCCTTAGCAGATTCATAACCTCTGTATTTATGCTGGTTCTCTTGTCCCAAAGAGAGTTTCAGAATATTTAGGGTTTTCATATCAACCCTTTTCTTTGCTATGTCTTCAGCAGACACAGCTCTACCATCATCAGGTTTTTCCTTCTTATCTGCTTCTGAACATACAACAACAACAATAAAGTCTACGGGATAGTAGAACTTTCCAACTTTCACGAAGACGTCCTTGGCTACTCCACAAGCTAGAATTGTAGAATGATCGGCCATCTCGATTGACATTCTTGAAGGAGTGAGATTGGGAAGATTGAGCGACTTAAAAAATGCAGACTTGGTACAAGTTGTCAGCACACAAGGCCTTGAACTCAAGCAATTGAGGGAGAGGATTGTTATCTTGGAGAATGTTAGCACAAGGAGAGGGATGGAGGAATCTTCCAAAGGGGAGGCTTGAATTGGGATCGGGGCAATCGGTCCGCCCCGTCCATTTAAAGTCGGTTGACACAACTCCTCCATTGTTCGGAGATCGGGAGCCGGTCCTTGAGGTCCTTGAGGCCCACCACCGCCACCGTTACCATTATGTGGAAAAGGGGGGTGGAATTTGGTTTTAAAGCCCTCCGGGTCTAGGTCCTTGTGAGGCCATTTCAAATTCTCTTTGTTCAATGTCAATGATTCTTTGTCGGATAAGTTTTTCGGGATTACTTAATGGAGAAAGAAGGTTTGGAGAAGAAGAACGGGTGCTCATGCACCAAAAACAATTCAATGAAGGCGAAAGGCTATGAAAAATGATGAACTTAACCAATAATCATCAAGAGATAAGGTAATTCTATTATGAATAAGCTCACAAAGAAAGGCGGAGGAACGAGGCGGCGCGAAGCTCTTAAGTGCCTTTTCCAATTCGGGTCGTTTGGATTGACTAATACACATGTAGCATTCATAAAATTGGTGAATCACGTGTGTAGGCTGTAATTTGATAAATTTATGCTCGTGATCATTAAGAACCATTTGTTTGTCTCTAAGAATAGGAAGGAGTTAATAATCGTTTATAGACTGCCCTGAATTGGCCGAGTAGTGAAAACCTGTACCTTAAATATTTAACATGTGATTAAAGAATAAATCCTTTACAGTTAGTACATGCCAATAAAATTATATATTGATGGAGGCAAAAGTATTGAAGAAAGGACTGACTTGGTTCTAAAAGCCCAAGATCGTGTGCCGAAACAGGATTTCTTAAAATGGTCGTAACTTCAGCATCGTAAGTTTGTTTTCAACCCGTGACCTGTCAAAACGACCGAAAAAACAAGAGGAATATCACGGTAACCAACTTTAGGTTGGATCTTACCACAACATATATCCACTAAAACTTCCCAGAGATGATAGACATAACTTGCACGAAGCAGGTAATGTAGATAACATCATGTATGTAAAAATGAGTCCCGCGATCACTAATGATAGCACGAGGAACACCAAATCGAGCAAATATTTGTTTCATAAAGATCACAACCACCCTCGCATCATTCATAGGTAAAGCCTTTGCTTCAACCCATTTGGATATGTAGTCAACGACTACGAGGATGTACTTGTTCCCTTTGGATGATGGAAATGGCCCCATAAAGTTGATGCCCCATACGTCAAAGATTTCACATTCTTGGATGAAATTATATATGATTGTGTTTGTTTACTTGTGTATTTTAGGTATGGATATCGTGAAAAAGACAAAAGATCACAAGATACAAGGAAAAATGGACACGAGATACAAAGCCGTATAAAGAATCGGGCCCTAGATCATGATTTATTCAACAAATACCCTTGAAGACGTTGAACCTCTAATGCTAAACCCTATCTAATACATTGAACCTCTAATGCTAAATCTTATCTAATACGTTGAAACTGTTTACCACCCTTGCCGCACCCACTCCACAATTTTCTGGCAGGGCTATACAACTTACTCAAACAATGATGAAGCAAATCAGACGGGAAACAGCTAAACCCAAAGTATCCAAACACACACCTTCTGATTCCCCTGCCACCATTGACGATTCTTGCATGTTATGACTGGTGTTGCACCAGAAGTTTCTGTGTTTCTATCTACTTTGTACAAGCAGAAGGAAGATCAAAGGTTATTTCAGTTCTTTAGTGGGTTGAGTGATCAGTTTAGTTGAGTTATTTTATGTACCTGAGGTATAGTATTTTTCTTTTGATGTTTAAGTTATGTCCCTAAGAATCATGTGGTGGCTCGAGTTATTAGGAGTAGGTGGATATGAAGGATTTTAAGTTGTTTCCACTCTTATGGGCGACATGACTTATAACTGATTATGTTTTCGTTTTGGATTTAGTCTATGCTGTTTTAGCTAGACTATGGATTTATGTATTCCAATAGTTTGATTATATTTTTTTGTGTCTGAGCTATATACATAAGCCCAAAACTTTTTAAATCATTATTTCTACGAATTGATCAAACTCGTGTGAACAACATTTAGAAAATTATGGTTTAATAATTTAAAATTTTCTTATTTTCTTCCACCGATGCAATAAATGGAAAATCTTTCTATTTGCTTGGTGCGAGTCTACCTCGAGTAGCTCAAAAGTTTGTCTTACCAATTGTCCCACCCTTCTATTTCTTGTCATCTATTTTCTTCAAACTCTTTGAGTTTATGGCACATGTTGAAGTGGCGTTGATTTGGTTATCCAATGAAAACGAAGACGCCATCTTCGATCCCGGTATTTTGCACCATCAAAGGACTTAGTCCTTAATACCGGTTGCTTTTTGGGCGCCACGTCATGGTACAAGAAACAATGAAATATTATTGACATAAAGTTGACATAATAAAAATTTATACATTAAATCATAAAGAATTAGAGTTTTTAAACAAAGGTCCCAGATTTTTATAAGCGGAAATCTATAATTTAATTATGGTTTTGTAACATATAGTTACAAAGAATACATGTGATTTGTTAATTGTGTGTTTGATCCTAAGGATTAAATCTCGGGACGGGATTTCTATTAGGAGGGAGTGATGTGACAACCACGGTTTTGAGGTTTGCACTTGTCTTTACGTGTTTATGTGCTAATTGGTGTGTATAGATTGTGGTTTGGATATCGTTTTGGGTACGGGGTACCTTCTGAGTGTTGGACTTCCAGTATGCAACACATCATTTGCAAGACGAAATAGGCCAGTTAATTTGCAGCGAAACATGCTCCCACACACATGTTCACCACCGTCCATATGTTGAACAATATTCCTGATTTGTGGTTCAAAACCAAAATGAACACAACGGTAAGAATCTGTTATTGCATAAATATGACTTGTGTGATACTTATTGTCTCGATGTACTACAAAACGTGGCTATTTCAAGAGTTATGCTCACTATCCACAAAGTAGATCCGATAAATATCAGTAAGCTCGATTACTCCATTTTCCACTTTCTCCTTGATGAAGTGGTAGCGAATGTCACTATGCTTCGACCGGGAGAATTGAACATTGTTGCAGCATAAGGCAATTGCACTCTTGTTGTCGCAGTACATCGGAATTTTGTTGAAACCTAGACCATAGTCGGTTAATTGCGATCTCATCCAAAGAATTTGAGCACAACAACCGGACATAGCTATGTATTTTGCTTCCGTACTTGATATTGCAGCGCTTTTATGCCTTTTTGATAACCAGCCTAAAGTTGGTTACAACGATATTCCTCTTGTGTTTTCGATCGTTTTGACAGGTCACGGGCTGAAAACGAACTTACGATGCTGAAGTTACGGCCATTTTAAGAAATCCTTCTTCGGCACACGATCTTGGCTTTCAGAACCAAGTCAGTCCTTTCTTCAATACTTTTGCCTCCATCAATATATAATTTCGGTGGTGTTATCATTATACCATTGGATACAGAGTTTCTTATGGATCATTGGAGAATCATTTCAGCATGTTTTTGTTTATGGATGATGGTTGGAATTTTCTATTCCTATCTTGACATAAATTCCTTAACCAATCTACTTGATATCCATTAGGCCAAGTAGTGTCAATAACCAATCTATTTTGTTGAGGTAGTACAACGTGGACTATTATCAAAGCATGTTGCCCAAAACTAGTTCATGGGAAACGTGGTGAGGGATGGAATCATCTCATGAGAGATGTCCTCACCAAATTACAACTTCACTCGTTGGCCATTCACCTTAAAATTAGGTCCATTAGGTTGAGCGAGCTCGAGAGTACCATATGGAAAAATTTGGGCAATGGTGAATGGGCCGGACCAACGAGATTTCAGCTTGCCACACACATCCGTATGTATAATACCAAGTAGATCCGTAGCCCTTTCAATGTTAGAATTAAAAGGTTTCCTTGTCATTTTTCCTAAAATACAAGATTCACATTTATCCAATGATTAATCATCGAAACTATCCAAAAGTCCTTCTTTCGAAAGCTTTCGCATGCGAGTCTTCCCAAGCTTGGCTTGTGGTATCCTAAAGAATCACCTTTTGTTCTTGAAGCATCAATAGTGGTGACAGCGGAAGGCTGTGACACAACTTGATTGTTTCCATAGTAGTATTCATCAAACATTGGATCATATAAATCAACCAACTCATTCATATGTGTCGTATCCGTCGAGTCTGCTGTAGGAGTACTTTGTTGACGGCCCATATAGCATAATCACTTGCATCGCACATGATTTCAAAGGGTAATTCCCAATTAGGAGCAACAAGAATGGGAGCTTCGATATTTTCCTTTTGAGAGTTTCGAAAGCTCTAACACAATCCTCATTGAAATTAAAAGGAGCATCCTTCTCGAGAAGGTGTGTCATAGGTCGAGATATTTTCGAAAAGTCTTTGATGAAACGACGATAAAAGCCCGCGTGGCCTAGGAAACTCCTAACTCCCTTAACGGTTTTGGTAAGTGTAAGAAGGCTGCGCCTACTTCTGGGGAAGGTACATCAGCCCCATCAGCCCCATCACTCGGTAAATGGACTAAGAAACAAATTCAAAGGGAAAAAATTGTTGTACCTTGCCCCTTTAGGTTGTATGCTTCTTGGATGAAAACAGAGCATTCATTTCAAATCAAATCATTGAAAACTGAACATAAATGTTGTAGGAATTACAACATGGGATCCTTAGTGACATTTAACTGGATAGCCCTTCATTTTTCTAAGGATATCAACTCCCACTAGCTTTTAGGAATACTTAGAAATCATCTTATTTAAATTTAAATCCAATCTTGTATTTCAAATTAAACATAAGAATAATCTTCTAGATGCATGCTTTTATCCATTCATGGATAATTGCAGTTTGTACTTTTCTAAAGATTTATATTTTGAAGTAATAAACTCATTGTTATATCTAGATATAACAATTGTTATAAAATAAGTTATAGTTTTTAAATTGTTATATCTAGATATAAAATAAGTCATAGTTTTTTAATTATTATATCTAGTTTTTAAATTTTTATTTACATCTAGATATAAAATAAGTCATGGTTTTAAAAAATTATATCTAGATATAAATTGTTATATATAGATATAAAATAAGTCATAATTTATAAATAGTTATATCTTGATATAACAATTGTTATTAAATAAGTTATAGTCCTTTTACGCATAGCCAGTTGATTATTCCAAAATCTTCCCATATATTCCAGAAGAACCTTCAAGGAGAAGGACGGTACCATGAGATTATGTGTCGACTACCGTCGGCTTAAACAAATCACCATTCATAACCGTTATTCTCCTCCACGTATTGACAACATGTCCAATCGACCTTATAGTGTTAATCACTTTTCCAAGATTGAACTCATGATCATGCTGCCAACAGTGACGAGGGAAAGAGCAAGACATGTCCATGACTGCTATTCCCCTATAATTATCGATTGTATCCATAGGAGGGTGGCTAGCTTGCTTCTTTTTAGATATTCAACCTCCGTTGTGGCGTATTCTTTGAGTTTCCTATTTCACGTGTCCGTTTTAAAATGATGTCCTTGGTGTTAAGTATACATGTGTAAATAAAATATGGGTTTGTGTTTAGGGTTTACCAAGGATGTTTGTGGTATGATTTAATTGCAAGATTGATGAAAAAAACTTAAAGGTTGGGGCTGTTTTGGTGAGTGTTCGTCGCACAGAGAAAACAAGGAGAGAGTTTAATTTGTTTTGGTAAGAAAAAAAAAATGATAGTTGGAGTGTTATGTGGTGGAATGCTCTTCATTCCAAATGGTTACAAGCAGACGCAGCTGTCCTATTGGCCAGATGGTGTCTCCACTAAAGCCAATGAGCGGCGACATGGCCGGTACTAATTGGCTTCTTATTTCTGGTCGTAACTGTACGAAACAGTGTTCCTCAACAAGCTTTGATACCACTTGTTGATCCCAAACTTAGATCGATTTAGCTTTATGTATACGAGATTAGATCAAGTAATACACTTAGGGTGCGTTTGGTAAAGAGAAAAGAAGACAAAGAAATGAAAATGTCTAAATTTCTCTTGTTTAGTATGTCAAGGAAAACAAAAGGAGGAGAATTAATTCTCCTGCCAAAATCTCTCTAGTGTATTTTGTTGTGATGTTATTTCCACTTCAACTTGAATGGAAATGGTTTTCCCTATGCATTATTTAAAAAATGACAACACCTTAATAAATATAATAATGAATTTGGGCACCAAATAGGATCACGGCTATGTTCTTTTTTATAAAACCAACTACTATTTTAATAAATGGTCAAATCTTTAAATAACACCTTACTTATTGTTGTAGAAAATTTATACGGAGTACTTGTTTTTTATAAAACTTGTTTTTTTGTAACTATATAAAACTTGTTTTTTTTCCTATCTTACAAACAGTTGTTAAAAAATTGTATAAAATGTCAAAAATGAAGTTTGGACATTTTTTAGTCAAGTCTCTGTTGTTACCAAACGACATAATTAATCAAATTTCTCTACTGATTTCTATTCTCTGAAATTCTGTTCTCTGTTTCATTTCATTTCTCTGAAACTCTTTGTACCAAACGTGCCCTTAGAGAAACCTTTGTATATGTATATGACAATCTAAGTAAAGACTGGGCATCCTTGAATATAGTCGGCCAAAAGAAACCGGTTTGCAGGACTTTATGCCCAGTTTTTGTAGCACCAAAGTGACCACCACATGCATAAGAATGGCAATGAGCCAATATGTCCATATGCTCATAGTCAGGAACACATCTCCCAACGACTTGGTCAGCACACACCTTATAGAGCTCCGGATCCTCCCAAAAACAATGCTTCAACTAGGAGAAGAAGTATTTTCTTTGTTGTTTGGACCAAAACTCCGGAAGCTTTTTAACAGCTAGGTAATTAACTATATTTGCGTACCAAGGAATCTTAGAAACCTCAAATAGACTTTCATCCGGAAAGCTTTCCTTCATCCGGAATACCTTCGTTCGGAATATTTGCTGATCCGGAATGTTTCGTTCATTCGGAAAGTAGGTTCATCCGGAATAACTAACTCATCCGCTAGTACAATTAATAGATCTATGGGGGAAGCCGCCCCGGTTCAGTTTGTGTGGACTTGTCACAGAAGCTTAGGCTCGACCTCCACACTGTTTGAACATATTGTATTGAGAAGTCAGGTATACGGCAATGTACCAATAATCTGGAGGTAACGACAATTAATAAATCTCTCGTCTTATTAGACTGATATGGGAGCATTTTCTTTTCAAATGTTTCAAAGTTGGCAGTAGTGACCCTTGTTCTTTGGCAAAACATGCATAATAAGAATTTCAGCCACAAAAACGTGTTCCCTTTGTAATGAATGTTTGCCTTTTCACACTTTTGCCCCAAAACTTTGGCAAAAGGTTTTAAAGGGTTGTTTTTACCATTTTCCATAATTCAAGGGCTGATCTTCGGCCACTTTTTTTGGAAAGGAGATTTTCTACCATTTTAGTAAAAAGCAAAATCAAAAAATAAAAATCGTGAAAGCATAGTTTTTTTTGTGTCCAAAATCTTCGTTGGTGCCCGACATATGTTATTGCATATAAATTTGTATCCTTATTCGGTTCGAAATCCAAAAGAAAAGCAAATGAGCATACGAAAATGTAAACACACAATTTGTATTGCAAAACTTTATTAACTTGCAAGTGGCCAACTGTGCTTGAACATTATTCCATAGAAATGCACTAGATCTACGACAGTTTCCTGGTATCTCAGGTCTAAGGATAACTATTTATGATTTACTTGATGACAAAGATCCATAAAGTAAAATCATATAGTTGAGATAAGTCCAATATTTGATTCATCAAATATCATCCAAAATTGACCAATGAGCATCAGCACTTGTTTTTGGCCAGCATATACTGAGTGTGTTCACAAGTTCGATGGTCAGTCCTTTCATATTTGGTACAATAAATCACTTTTAGGCAAGTTTCAGTGAGATGGTTATTTAGACTACATAAATCGCATGCACATGTATTTATGTTGTCTGAATGAAAATTCAAGTTGCATGCAATACATGTTGTTTTATCTATCATTCTGACGGTCTGCGAAATATTCCTTAGGGATTCAATCGCGCTTAAGAAAAATACTAGATCCTAGTTTGTTTGTGGTGTTACTGTGTACCTTCATCACTGTTTGCAATTTTCCCAGGTACCCTAAGTGGGGTCCCTACCCGCGGGCAACAAGGAAAAATGGGCCAAGCCCATTTGTCAAAGTTACTAAAGGGGGGTTATTATTTTTTTTACTACTCAATTAAACTTTACAGAAGATTTTTTAAGAAAACCTAAAAACCTCCTTCCTCCTTTCTCCTTTGTGCCGCCACCCTACAACCACCATAATTCTTCAACTTCTAACTCCATCGAAGTGCCTCCTTTTCCTAGCCCAACACCCGTTGAGGCCAAAGGTTTTATCGACATTGATCCTCTCGTTTTAGAAAAGTCACCTAAGCATAGTCATTCGACTTGTAAGACCATGGTTGTGAGTGCTCACATCGACTCTTTCTTTGACGATGACGATGGCGATTTTGCCGAGATTGATCACGTACTTCGAAATTCACATGCAAATTTTGATTCTCCTAAAAAGAAATATGTGAAGTACGATGATTATGAGTTTGATCCCGAGATTGAGGAAATGATTTAAAGAAAAGAGTTGTTAGAAATTGCAAGGAATGCAAGATAAAAGTTGAATTGCTTAGTAGTAGATTGGATGTGGAAAACGGTTGAATGGTCTGATAAGAGGAAGTATTTGTCTTTTAGAATGCGTGCAGAATTTTGCGAGTAGAACGAGGTAGGAATTTATTCGCATTGCCGCTGAGAGAGGGTACAAGGAGGACGTAGTTGAAAATGCTAAGGATGTTGTATGAAAGCTTTGGGTTTACGGTTAATCTTGGCATGTTGGCCGACCATTCCACGAGTAACACTTTAGGCATGAGTAGTAGTAGGATGTTTATATACCAAGCCCACGCCTTTATATGGATGAGTCCGAATGGTCCGATCCTGAATATCCTCTTGGTTATGATGAGACATCCCTTTGGGAAGAGGAGAGTAGATCACCGGTCAATAAAGAGTTTGTGAAACCATATAATTATGCTTTGGACTGAAACCACGGTACACATACAAAAAATTTTACCCAACTATTTGTCTTATTCGTACATTTACTTTAACATTATGTTAATATGTGTAGTAATACTTTGAATTTGATGGTTCGAGTTATTAGGAGTAAGTGGATATGAAGGATTTTAAGCTGTTTCCACTCTTATGGGCGACATGACTTATAACTGATTATGTTTTCGTTTTGGATTTAGTCTATGTTGTTTTAGCTAGACTATGGATTTATGTATTCCAATAGTTTGATTATATTTTTTTAATGGATGGAGTTTTGTACTTTATTGTTTATGTGGTTATGAGCTTATGTGAGTAGATGGATATATGTGTTAGCTCTTGTAAGCTTGCATCAAGACATCCCTTTGTGCTCATAAACAACATACTCTACTATGGCATACTTCTTCCCAAACTCACTTGGTGGAATTTCATCATTCTCTTGCATAATCAGATGCTTATCTATTTTTCATTGGAAGGATGCTGAGTTTCCTTAGTAACTATACCAACCTTTTCCATCCTTTTTAACCTTTTGGATTCTCTCTGGCTATCAAGGTTTTGTCCACTTCTTCCACCCTACATTCACCAGCCTCATAAGTCACATACTGACGGGGTGTTTGGCCATACACTACCTCGTATTGAGTAGTTTTTGTTGAACTATGGAATTTAGTGTTGTACCAAAACTTAGCCATAGCCAACCATTAGATCCAGTCCTTTGGTTTGTCTCCTGTCATACCATTGTTTAGTGACAATGATTCCTTCTCATTCTTTGCTGGACAAGACAACAGGCCAAGATTAACTCTCAATGACTTGTTCCAAATGGATGATGCTGATGTTGAAGAGATGGATCTTAAATGGCAAGCTGCTATGGTGTCAGTAAGATCTAATAGGTTCTTCAAGAAGACTGGAAGAAAAATGACTGTTGATCCTAATGAGACATTAGGATATGACAAGTCTAAAGTTGAATGCTATAACTGTGGAAGGAATGGACACTTTGCAAGAGAATGCAATAGAGCACTTGATGAATGTTTTTCTAGAAAGAACAATGTTAGGAAGTTTCTAAGGACCTTACATCCGAAGTGGAGAGCAAAAGTCACGGCGATTGAAGAATCGAAAGATCTCTCAACTTTATCACTCGATGAACTCATAGGCAACTTTAACTTATCGCAGGCGGGGTGCTCCAGTTCGACCAGATTTTCCCTCTCGTAGTGATATTCAGGAAATGATGGAACGAAATGAGCGACAGATGGAGCTGCTGAGGAAAGAGAATCAGGAGGCGCAGCAACGGGCTTACTTGGCAGCGTTAAAGGCAGATGCGGCGCAACAATATACTCAGACGTCGTACCAGCATATGGCGCAATATCAGAGTCAATTGGGTGAGTTTTTCCAGAACTACAACTCAAATACTGATCACCCAATTAACCCTCCTACTTTTGTACCCCCGCCTCGACCCTTTATTATGCCCACCCTAGCTCCTGATTGGGCTCATTTAGTCCAATCCAAAAAAAAAAACGTTTTTGAAACACAGTTCAAAGAATCCGGATGGTAAATTGAAGGCACACTATGAAGTATATGATTCGTCAATTAGCACACATTCAAAGATTTCATTTGGGTAAGTTTAAGGGTTTTAGTTTTATAATTTATGAATTTGGCTTTCTGAACCCGTATTATTTTCAAGTGATAGATACATGTTCTTTGTATTGCTGATATATTTCAAACGATGATAATCTCTTTGTTCGGGTAATTTTTGAGGTTTTAGGGGATTTACGATTAAGCTAACAAAAGTGGCTCCTCGTTAAATGACAGACGATGACCCGGATTTCAAATAAAGGAAAGTTTATCGCCGATGATAAACTTATCCTCACAACGAGAAATTAATTTTTCTCGGGCATGAGCTCATATTAAAAACATTCGAAGTTTTTAAGCTCATGCACAATGGGTTGCAGTCGCATGACAGACTGTAACCCGAACATTCCGGATCAGTAGTGCTTATTCAGAATAATTTATTAATCCGGATCAAGCATTTCATCCGGAATATCAAACATTCCGGATCAGCCTTTTATTCCGGATCAAGTCCACATTCCGGATCAACAGAACATTCCGAATCTAGGAGACATTCTGGATCAAAGACTTCATCCGGAATCCTCCTGCATAGCCTCCACCCAACTTTGATCCTCAAGAGCATGGGCGACAGATCTAGGTTCCACCTGTGAAAGAAAACAAGCAAACAAACAGTGTTGAAAGTCCGTATGATTGTTACGCTTTTGATCTTCAATATAGCTCACAAGAGCATGATGATCAGACGAGACCTTCTTATGCATTCTGCGTGTCTTGACAGTAGAACCAGGATCTCCAATGATTTGAGTAGTAGGATGTCTAGATATATGTGTATAAAACACACACAAGAAATTTCGTGACGATCCAATGGTCCAATAAAAAGTTATGACCTTCTGAATACTGTAAATTAGTAGTATTAATGCATTTTAGATTTACTTTTGAAATATATCTACTAGTTTGCATCTTGTTATTTGTAGGTACTCATGAAGATAAATCATTCCATTTCTTGTGGATTGAGTTACTTTCCCGCATTTTTACTTAGTGTTATTTTTACAACTAGTTTGTCCTAAAAGCATCACATACTCACTTGCACAATTTTTGCTGACCCGAAATCCTTGAAGATACACCTTAAACTTGCGTTGCTAGTGGGATTGAGTAATCATGGATCCGAACCACGAACATTTGTCACAACAACCTAACCTAGACCAACAACATTTGCCACAACAACCAAGATCTCAACCACGCCTTGACATCAACTTGAACCAACATGAATCACAACCTGAACCATTAAATTGTCGAAAGAAATGCTTGCCTAATCAAATCTGCATCATGAGCCAACAAACGACCCAAACACGAACCATAACCAATGCCCAAACCACGACCCAGAAAGACAATGACCCAAACCTGCACCATGGCAAGAAAATGACCCAAACCACAACACATTCATTTAAAGTTTTAAACCATGAATATATAACTCGTCAAAAAAATCTACGACTAGACCCACTCATAGGAGAAGGGTTGACGGAATATAGGTGGTGGTGGCGGCGAAAACACTCACTTAACCACCAAAGATTAAAGACGATCTGACCTCAACTACACAAACACCAAAGTCAGAAGCACAAAACCAAACCCGAAAAACTTGCTGTAACAACAAAACACAACCCTTTGAATGGAAGATAACTGCCGAGTTTGTACTGATGATCACTCCAAACCGTGAATCTTGATAATCAATAAACATTAGATCAAACCAATAGTAATCATTTTGTTCTAACAAACATCAGAAAGTTAAACGACGAACGACTATTGACTAGTTGAGAGTAGTTTGACAACAAGTGTGTGTGTAGATCATTTTGAAGCACACAAGAAATTGTAAATAAGCTTATTGAAGTTCTTGGCCTGTTGAATCTGAAGTAAATGTGATGCCTTCTTCATCACCTCCAATGATGCTTTCTTCCCCAACATTCTAAATCAAAACACCAATATTACTCTATAAGAATCAACATATATATACATATAAAAAAGGTTAAAAGGTCTACGAAACGGATTTTCGATTATACACACATTCGTTAATGTTCACAAAAATTTTAAGTTTCTCCTTTTCAAACAATGTGGACGGGTTGTCAAACTCACTAGTAGAAGGACACGATTTAGGCAAATTTGATAAGAGTATGGCCAAGTTTATGATATTTCAGTCGCACGCTAATAGTCTCATAATCATATCAATTTTATGCATGCCATTTCTATCAAATCATCTAATATATATAATGACTGAAACAACTAGCATGTTAGTAACGGGTATGGCTTTGTTACTAATAAATAATATGCTCGGAAAATCCTTTGAATCGTGTTAAAGTCATTTTTAGATATAGCGTTTCGACCTTGTTTATAGTTGTTAGATATATACGATATAACATACAATGACCATCTTTCTAGTTTACCTATAGCAATATGTCATACATTATATCCATCATATAGGAAAAGGAAGGGTGACATACTCTTTAAGCTCTTTGGCCATATCCACCGGGAAGATGTTATCCTGATCACCCCATATGATTAGCATTTCCTGTGAAAGAAGGATAGCAATCACAGAAGCACCAAATCGAGTAACAGTTATCACAATGCAAGTAATATCGACACAGAATTATCACTAAGATGCATCAAATGTTTAACTCTGATTGCTTGCTTGTTTCACAAGTTTAGCAACCTAAGTTTTCTCTAGTCCTAAATTATACAAACATAAACCAGTGGGGGTAAAAAGGAAGAACCTGATGAAGAGAGGAAATGTTAGGGTTGTCATTTTTGCCAAGAGTTAACCCTTCTAGCAACTCCAACTTTTCTTTCCTGTTCTCACCATACAGTTTCTGCACCCAAAATTACGTATTCACACTTCAATCTCCATTAGAGTACTGAATAAATATATGTAAATTCCTTCAAGAAAGTATATTGGAAATTTCGTGTAACTGTATAAAATCTTACAACTAAAACACTTAAAAAGGTCTTTTTACTAAAATAACATTTTTTACATATATAAAATCTTACAATTAAACACTTTAAAAATCCTTACTAAAACTAGTTTGATACCCGCGTAATACAACGATAAATATCCAATATCTATTTTTACGAATAAATGTTAGGGCTTGTTTACACTATATTAACCTCTTAATTAGGCTCTTAGTGGGAAGAGAGGATTTTATGTGCGTGTGTAACAAGAAGTTCAAATGGTTTTGGACCTACAACTCTCTCCACTAAGAGCATGAGCAAGGGGTAAAATACATAATAGATTTTTGCTATTCTTAAAAGCTTTTTGAGAGAGTTTTAACCATTGCATACAAAGCTTTTTGAATAGCTTTTATCTAAGACTTGACAATTCATTTGAAAAAGCTTTGATCATTAAACATGGAATGTATTTAAGGCATTAAATGTTCCAAGTCATTGAAAGCTTGAAGCATTGTAGATGCTCTAAGAGGCACAACAATAAAAGTAAACACCCCCTTACACTTTTATCTAGTAAAACCTCCTTCTTCCCACTAAGAGGCTAATTAAGAGCCTTATATGATATCATTAAAAAAATTAAACTACCCCTAAGTTTGTATATATAAAAATGTATGTTGAGTTAAAGAGTAAGAAATTTTTTAAAAATATAGTAAAATTAGATTATGAAAAAATTAATAGTTAAAAGAATATTATAACATGAAAAATTAATTTTTCTTTGAATAATTTGTTATCAAAGTTGTTATAAAAGTTTGTTAGAAAAAAAAATGATTAGAGATATAGGTTTGTGTTGGAATCGACACCACCAACAACCCAAAGATCGATATGCGGAACCTAGATCGCTGTAAATAAGATCGCAGTGATGCAACAAATGAAACCCAGAAGAACGACACAAAGGTAACCAAACGATTTACTTTATTATACCAATCGATTGATTACAGTAGAAAGAATAGAAGCTACGGTGTGATTTGAGCATCACCCCCTCACCTCCTTTTATAGGGTGAGGGGGTCGGTTACAAACTCGGGCCAAGCCCACTCGACACACTTACCGTAAAATAAGGAAAGAAACCTAATCAAGATGCTAACTATCTTAGGAAACTATATTCAACAATTTCCACCTTAGTGACAAGACTAGTTAGCCCTGACACCAAGTATCTTCATGCAATACTTGAACTTCGGACCTGGAACCACCTTTGTAAACGCGTCAGCTTCATTATCCTCCGTGCCTATCTTTACCACTTCAATCTCTTTAGATTCTACGATCTCCCTGATGAAGTGATACCTCACGTTGATATGCTTCGTCCTCTCCTGAAACATAGCATTTCTTGAGAGATGAATTGCCCCTTGATTATCACAATTCACAACCACTGACCTTAGGTTTATTCCCAGCTCGATTAGTAGACCTTGAAGCCAAATGCTTTCCTTAACAGCTTCCGTAAGCGCCATATACTCCGCCTCTGTAGTAGACAATGCAGCAACATGCTGCAGAGTTGCTTTGCAACTCACAACACAGCCATGTACCATAAACACGTACCCGGTTATCGACCTACCCTTGTCAGGTTCTTTAGCATAATCGATATCCACGAAACCGTTAACATCCACGTGTTTCCCTTGATCTCTACCATACACTAGACCTACATCAGCAGTGCCCTTCAAGTACTTCAAAATCCACTTCACCGCTTCCCAGTGATTTTTACCTGGATTCGCCAAATACCTGCTCACAATGCTAACAGCGTACGCAATATCTTGTCTAGTGCAAACCATCAAGTACATTAGACTACCTACAACATTTGTTGGAAATACGTTTTACGTATTTATGAAGGATCGGTCGCTACAACGATAATTATGTAATGGGCTCGTGGTCCACTTTGTAATTGTATAGTCCATATAGCCCACATGTAGGGTGGGCTATATATATACCCCTCCTAGCATGTTAGGAGGGGGTTGTTGTTTCATTTTACATTTCATAGTAATAAAACCTTTCACATATTCTCTCACTTTCTCTCTCTAGTTTCTCTCACTAGAAAACATTTAAATGTCAGACTGTAACTCGAACTTCAAATAAAGGAAAGTTTATTATTAATGATAAACTTATCCTCATAACGAGAAATTCAGTTTTCTCGGTCATGAGCTTGTCTTAAAACATTCGAAGTTTTAAGCTCAGAAAGGAAAGTGTATCTTTTAAATAAGAGAACTTTTCCTCGTAACGAGAAACTAACCTTTCTCGGTCATGAGCTTTCCGTTAAAACAGTCAAAGTTTTCAAGCTCATGAACACGACTTCTAAGTAAATGTCAGCTTAGGACTCGTTCTTCAGATAAAAGGAAAGTTTATCGCCGATGATAAACTTATCCTTAACAACGGGAAGTTTACAACTTCTCGGACTTGAGCTCGTTTTATAAGATATTCAACATCTTAAGCTCAAGTAATTGGTTTTCAAAACTTTGAACACAATTTTTTCGAGAATTTCTCAAAAGGTTTTTCTAAATCTTTCAAAATTGTGTGTTCAAAAACGTTTTGATAAAAAGAGCATGTCTTCTGGAATCGATAATATTTACGAACCTAGAAATGTCATTCAATAATGATACGGGGTTGTAAATAAAGTTCGAGCAGAAGTTCAAACTTTTAAAACATGCTCAAAATGGTTTGCTATTATTTCAGATAGCAACCCGCTTTTCATAATCAAGTCAAGCATTTCACCGGAAAGCTTTGACTCAACAACGGGAATTAATTTTCTCGGGGACGTGACGAGGTGACCAACATTCGTGAACAAGAACCATGTGCTTCTTTCATATGCTGTTCTCCATTATTCAGGTCCAACCTCGTACATTGCTAATCTTGTGAATTCATTATTATATATGATCTTTGCACGTAATAAATACCTTACACTTGTGTTTAAAAGGTATTTAATTTACGTTTCAAGTACACCCTCATTAATTTGAGGGGGAGCTTGTTAAAATCATGAAGATAATTGGATTTGCATTTTTCTTCCCTAATTTTTTTAAAAGGCTATTAAATCAATTGATATTAAAAACATCGATTGGGTTAATATTTTTAATATGGGGGAGAAAATGTGATTTAATATGGGAAATGATTAATCACAAATGGTTTGACTTAACGTGTTAGCTCATCCCGACATGTGCGAAATGTTTTCGAATATCGTAGCATATGTTAAGGGGGAGCAAAATGGATTTGCACTTCAAAATGGATTTCATGGTGACATACACTTACCCAAAACATCTCTTTTCACGACGATGAAGATTGTGGTGACATAAGGATGGTAGGATAGGTTAAAGTCCAATGATTTCTCTTGAACCGGAGGAATCTTCCCAAGGACATTCCATAGCTAGAAATAGTAGTCCTTAGGAAAGATGGAGAAAGATTGTGAACGTAGCTGAATGCCGACCAAGTACTTAAGTTAGCACTGGAACAATCACAACAAGGTGCTAGTGATGACGTATTGGTAAGCATTGAAGGGGTTGAAGAATGAAAAAGAATTGTAAAGATAAAGGGTGTAAAGAAAGAAGCCCTCCTTACAACCTTAGGCAGAAACCGGGTCAATTCATATGCTATTGAGATCATTTTTAATGATTCTTGATATTGAAGAAAGACATCATGGATCCAGTGATGCAATGCACAACCCTTCCCAGCTAACTCAAATATCTCTCAAAAGGTATTTGTTTTAATCACACGGAGATCAACACATTATCTATTGATTTATTCACTCCGAATAAATTGGTATTGAAAAGGTGGCACTCCTCTCCAGCCTCCGATCACTAAAATCCAAAATGCACGATCGAGTCTAGAGCCATTTGAGATCATCAAATATCTCATTAGGACACACTTTCATATTTACTTGCTTCTTCACACACTGTGAAAAGTAAGAAAGATCTTAAGAGTCCTACGCAATATCTTCATGATCTTGCCTGAACATCCGAGTAATACGAAAGTATTTACAATGAAGATGGAAATCCTTCTTGAGCGAATATCAAAAAGCTCATGGTAGGTGACTTGTGCGATTCTTTATGAATCAAACTTGTGATAACTGGAAAGCAACAGTGGTTTAATTCTTAAATGAATTTAAACACGTTCCAGGCCTCTACGCAATATCTTAATGATCTTGCCAGAACATTCAGAGTAATACTATTAAGTATTTACAGTGACGAATGGAAATCCTTCTAGTGTTAACATCAAACAGCACTTGGTAGGTAACTTGCAAGATTCTTTATGAATCAAGCTAGTGACAACTGGAAAGCAACGATGGTGCGGTTCTTAATTGAACTTCACTTGTTCCAGGAACATGAATTGACGACTTCAAATCATGCGGATATTATTATCCAAATGATTCACTCTTTACGTTCGCAGTCAGCTTTGGACGGTCGAGTAAAGAGAACGGGTTTACCCGCGAAATCTTGTCAAGGAGGTTCTTAATTGAAACTACCTGCCACAAGTACGATATTTAATATCGTCCAACGGTCTTCACCGACCGGAGGTAAAATGCTACCGAATTAGAATGAAATGTTCAAGGCCATTTCATCCGTGTATATTGTTTGTTGCTAACTGTCTTATGCAGCGTAACAAGAAGGTGGCATTGCGGTGTACAATCCAGAAGAAGTCGTCACCACATGCTTATACTACATACACTTAGTACTTCAACAAATTCAAGAAAGTCTGAAGGTCAAGTCTTCCGCTGTATCAAACTCTGAAGCTTTCAAGAATTTAAAGGTATAAGTATGTGGAACATGAAGTCACGAAGAGGCAAATTTCACAAGTGATGAATGCACAAGGTCAAGGCAAGGAAACATGCTCAAGACTAAAGTCAAAGATCATATCAAGCATATTCACAAGAACAAGATCGAAGACTCAAGCATAGATGCTAGGTTTAAGATTTTGTAAAATGGTGTGACCTCCCTTAGGGGGAGATTGTTGGAAATATGTTTTCCCAAAGGAAGTCTCGGTCACATCATTATTAGCATAGATCACGAGCCATAGAATATTTAGAACTTTGTAACTTGGAGCGACCTCCCTTAGGGGGAGATTGTTGGAAATACGTTTTACGTATTTATGAAGGATCGGTCGCTCCAACGATAATTATGTAATGGGCTCGTGGTCCACTTTGTAATTGTATAGTCCATATAGCCCACATGTAGGGTGGGCTATATATATACCCCTCCTAGCATGTTAGGAGGGGGTTGTTTTAGTTCATTCAACTTTTCATTTAATCTAATTTCCCTTTCTCTCTCTATTTTTCTTCCCTCTCCTTTCTCTCTCTACACCTAATCTCCTTCTTCCCCATCTCTTCCACCAAATCCATAGATCTAATCCTTCATTTACCAAATCCTTAGATTTTGTAGGCCTTCAACTTTCGCATATGGGACCTTACTCATTCTTTCCACATCCCAGTCACTCGACGGACAATCCTTCAAAGATACCTTGAAGTGTGCTCCTAATGGCACAGAGACCGACTTGCCATTATCCACTCTGTAGTTATTCAGAATTTTCCGCACATATCCCGACTGAGACACCTTCAGGGTTCGGTTACCCCTATCCCTGACAATCTTCATACCAAGTATCTTCCTAGCTGGACCAAGTTCCTTCATATCAAACTCTTTCCACAGCTTGGTATATTCGATCTCAGACTTGCTTTTACAAGCAATCAACATATCATCTACATACAACAGTAGATATATGTACATACCTGGTGCAAACTCCTTGAAGTAAACACAACTATCATAGTTGCTACGGCTAAACCCATTGCTGACCATATACACATCAAACCGTTTGTACCACTGCCTTGGAGACTGCTTAAGACCATAAAGGGATTTCTTCAACAAACATACCTTGTTGCTCGTTCCTTCTTCAAAACCAAGTGGTTGCCTCATATAAATGGTTTCTTCAAGATTACCATGCAAAAACGCCGTCTTCACATCAAGTTGTTCCAACTCGTAATCTTCACAAGCAGTTAATGAGAGAATCACCCTAATAGATGTATGTCGAACCACGGGTGACAATACCTCACTATAGTCAATCCCTGCTCGTTGTGTGAACCCCTGAGCTACCAGCCTTGCTTTATACTTTGGTTTCTGAACGCCTTCAATCCCTTCTTTAATCTTATACAACCACTTGCAGCTTACCAGCTTCTGACCACGTGGTTGATCGACCAGCTCCCAAATATGATTCTTCTTTAAAGAACTCATCTCTTCCTCCATAGCATGAACCCACTCATCCCTTTCAGATGAATTAATCGCCTCCTGGAATGTGATTAGTTCATGTGTATCTTCTTCCTCAGCAATAGCAAACGCATAAGCCGTAATATCATCTTCTTCCCTAGACCCTGATGATCTAGACAATGATACATTACATTCATTCTTATACCTTGCAGGTATAGTAGTTGTTCTCTTAGCTCTATCACGCACCAGAACATAGTTGTCCAGATTCTGTTGTTGAGGCATTGCATCTACTGCATCTTCAACTTGATCCTCATATTCATTCCCTGGATTTACCCCAGTATGAGGATCCACAGTTGGTTCGACCCGACTGCCTTGAAGTTCCACCTCAAACTCAATTTCCTTCCCAGAATCTGCAGCACCAGCATCCTTGAGAGTATCTTTATACATAAGGCTCTCATTAAAGACCACATCCTTGCTTATGATTATCTTCGGTTTAACATCATCCAACCTCCATAATCTGTATCCCTTCACACCCTCAGGATACCCCAGGAATATGCATTTTAGAGCTCTAGGCTTGAGCTTCCCCTGATTCACGTGTGAATAAGCAACGCAACCAAATATCCTCAACATCTCGTAATTCGCCGGATGTCCTAACCATAAATCCATAGGTGTCTTCTTCTCCAATGCTATAGATGGAGACCTATTGATCATATATGCTACCGTCACTGTTGCTTCAGCCCAGAATGATTCTGGCAAACCAGACTGAATCAGTAAACACCTAACCTTGTCCAAGAGCGTCCTGTTCATTCGTTCAGCTAGACCATTATGTTGCGGAGTTCCAGCAACCGTCAAATGTCTTGCTATCCCGCTCTCCTTATACAAGTTATTAAAGTCCTGATTACAAAACTCCAAACCATTATCCGTTCGTAGTTTCTTTAGTCTTCTACCTGTCTGGTTTTCTACCAACTGCTTCCACTCCTTGAACTTGCTGAATGCCTCGCTTTTGTGTCTAAGAAAATACACCCAAACACTCCTCGAATAATCATCAACAATCGATAAGAAGTACCGGCAACCACTCATCGATTCCACCCGAGAATGACCCCAGAGATCCGCATGGACATAGTCTACAACTCCCTCTGTTGTGTGCTGACCTCGACCAAAACTTACCCTGGTCGATTTTCCAAGAACACAATTTTCACAGAATTCAAGCTTACCTAGACTTTTATTCCCCAGCACCTCTCTTCTTTTGAGTTCATTCAAGCCTGCTTCACTAATGTGACCCAGGCGTTTATGCCACACGTGCGCAAGACTTTCCTTTTCTTCTATACCAACACTAGCTTCACTTGATTCAGCCCAACCATCCAAGGAGTACACACAATTTTCCTTCAAAGTTCCCGAAAAAACCATCAAAGAACCCTTGATCACCTTTACTCTTCCATTCTGCAACTTCACGGTATAGCCCTCTCGATCCAGAGTGCCCAAAGATAACAAATTTCTTTTCAACTCGGGAATGTAACACACATTCTCAAGCACAAAACTTGAACCATCTTTCATTTGTACTCTCACCTTCCCTGTCCCCTTGATGACACATGCTCTATTATCACCGAGCAAAACCATACCTCCATCAAGCTCCCTAAAATCAAACAAGAAGTCCCTCCTAGGCGTCATGTGATAGGAACCACCAGAGTCCATGATCCACTCTAAGAACCTTTCCCTACTCACCACCATCAACAAATCACCATTTCATAACCCTTAGAATACGAACCAGCGTCCTGTTTTGCATTCTTGTTGACAAAGCCAGTTGATTTCTTCTTGTTCCATTTTGGACAGTCTTTCTTAAGGTGATCCTCAGAATAGCATATGTAACACTTCTGTTTATAAGTTCCTTTACCCTTTGACTTTGATCGCGAACTACCACGTCCTTGATTACCCCGATGCTCCGACCTTCCCCTTACAAATAACCCATCACCATCACCCTTGGAATCTGTCCTCTTCTTCAACTCCCGTGAATTGAGGGTAGACAAGACATCTTCCAAAGAGAGCGACTCCCTTCCATAAAGTAATGTCTCCACAAATTTATCATACGAGGACAGTAATGATGTAAGCAACATGAGTGCCTGATCTTCGTCATCAATTTCAACGTCTATGTTCGCCAAGTCACCGATCAACTTATTAAACTCATCTATATGTTCAGATAATTTCTTACCTGAATGCATGTAGAACGTGAACAACTTCTTCTTCAAGTACAACTTATTGGCTAAATACTTTGTCATATACAAAGTTTCTAACTTTAACCAAACCCCCGCAGCAAAATTTTCTTTGTTGACTTCCCTCAACACCTTGTTATCCAAGCAAAAGAGTAAGGCACTGTGTGCTTTTTTATAGACTTCCGTCTTCAACGCCGCAGTCTTTTCAGCGTCCGTCATGGTACCCGGGAATGGATCTAACGCAGCCTCCCAACCATGTTGAATTAATAGACACCACATCTTCACACGCCACAACCCGAAGTCATTAGACCCGTCGAATTTTTCGACGTCAAACTTCGCTATCGACGACATATTCTTTCTCCCTTGTTGCGTAAAAAACCCTTCTTGCAAATCGATTTAATTAGAAGAACCCTAAACCTCGATCACGTACAAGCAAACCCGATCGTATACTTGAAAACCCAAGTGAACCACGATCAAACTTGAACCACAAGAAACCCGCAATAAGAACCTTTGCTTTAAATACAACTTGGTAACAAAAAAAAAACAAAAAACCTCCACTATCCGTTTTTATAAAAACGAATATTAAGTTATTACTAAGGATTTTATTTTTTCTCCAATATAAAACATTTGTGTTACCCATTTTGTATCTCTTTCCCACGTGATCTAAAGAATAAACAAGTAAGTTTTTTTTTCTTTATTGTATTAAAGAAACACACCCACGTTAGTATAACTTCGTCTTCTCCAACCGGCCAAACCTGCAACTCCAAGAAACTTTAATTCGACAAAAGCCCGAACCTCCTTTCTTCACGACACCTTCTTGATCTAGCACCGATCTTCAAAGCCCAACGAACCTTGAGCTCTGATAGCACTTGTTGGAATCGACACCACCAACAACCCGAAGATCGATATGCGGAACCTAGATCGCTGTAAAGAAGATCGCAGTGATGCAACGAATGAAACCCAGAAGAACGACACAAAGGTAACAAAACGATTTACTTTATTATACCAATCGATTGATTACAGTAGAAAGAATAGAAGCTACGGTGTAATTTGAGCATCACCCCTCACCTCCTTTGGTCGGTTACAAACTCGGGCCAAGCCCACTCAACACACTTACCGTACAATGAGGAAAGAAACCTAATCAAGATGCTAACTATCTTAAGAAACTATATTTAACAGTTTGATATCTTATGTTTAAGATTAAAATCGAAGTTAAAATTAGATATACTTTTATATAGATATAGAAGTATAAATAACATTAGTGGGTCACTAATTTCCATTTGTAATAATAAAAAAACAAGTGTTTTATATAATAGTTTATTAGTTTAACTAAATAATACACCCAAAAGATACATAACTTATTCCATGGTAGTCAATGAAAACGACAATTTAATTAATCAACCATATATTCGAAAGCCCAATAGAAATGATACTTGCCTCAATAAAATCGTTGAGAATACAATCCGGCACGTAGACACGACTTATATTAGCAGCGAAACGCAACAACTTCCGTAGCTGTCAGGCTGTTTCGGGCAGCATCAGCTCGTCGATCTTTTCAACATTGGCTTTTTTCATCAACTCGACGTTGTCTATAGGTCTCATATTAATTCCCGAACTTGCAAACACAACTTTTTCAACGCGTTCGGGCCACATTTCAGCCAATCGATACGCCACGAATCCACCATAGCTTGTACCGACAACTGAGTACTTGTTGACACCAATTTTTTCCATTAGTTTCCCTATGACTTCTGCTTGGAAAATTTCGGATCGTTCTGAGGATTTTGTTGTGGATTCTCCGAAGAATACGAGGTCTGGGACGTACACATTGAAATAAGGCGCTAGAAATGATACCTATGTAAGAGTAATTCACAAGTAAAACGTTACAAGACAATTTTTTTCACTTATCGTACGAAGGACGACATAACAGATCGAAATGTACCATATTCTAATTCTAATATCGTATACTAACCTGTTGACGCCACTGCCAAGCGCCATGCGGACCAAACCCGTGAACTAAAACTATCGACGATTTCTTATTAACCCCATTTTTGGACTCAGAACTGGATGCAGGCCCCCAAAAGTGGACGGTGGTGTCGGCATCCACATCGACAACTTGGGACGAGAGGCCAGAAGCAGTCAGCGAACAACGGAGGAATGATTGGTACAATGAAACAAGGCTGAAACAAGAGCTCATGTTATAAATGATGTTGTTGGCCGGTTTAGCTAGCTACAAATTTGGAAAGAGCTTAATTGGAATGATGAGTTTAAAAAATATGCAAGTGTTTGTTCTTTATACGATAGTAGAATGTATTTTTTATGATCGTGATGTATACTTGTGAATTATATATTGTGAGAATAACTTATATAACTACTGATATTCATAAAAAATATTGACATATCTGCCTATTTAAAATTAGATAAGTTGTGTCAATATACACTGATATGCAGCCAGGGTGTCTTCTTCGTTCTGTATATTTTTCGTAAATGCACATGGTCAAATTGTGTGAGAGTTCCGTCCTTGCTTATATGACAAACGGCTGTTGGGTTAATATACACGCAAGTTATTAAAGTTTGATCAAAGTAACGATTTTGTTACTTAAGTTTAAAACCTTACACTTGGGCTACTAATGTATTGTTTACCTGAACTTCAAGTTACCTATAATGTTTTTACCTGTAGTTATAAGTTGCATGTTTACGTGAACTCCAACTTACGTTTTTGTCAGTAAACTTACGTTTTCTCCAGTAAAGTTACGTTTTCGTCAGAAAATTTACGTTTTCGTCAGTAAACATACGTTTTCGTCAGTAAACCTACATTTTCGTCAGTAAACTTACGTTTTCGTCAGTAAACTTTCGTTTTCGCCAGTAAACTTACGTTTTCATCAGTAAATTTACGTTTTCGTCACTAAATTTACGTTTTGGTCAATAATTTTACGTTTCATCAGTAAACTTACGTTTCCGTCAGTAATTTTACGTTTTTGTCAGTATTTTTACGTTTTCGTCAGTAAACTTACGTTTCCTTCAGTAATTTTACGTTTTTGTCAGTATTTTTACGTTTTCGTCAGTAAATTTACGTTTTCGTCAGTAAATTTTCATTTTCGTCAGTAAATTTACGTTTTCATCAGTAAATTTACGTTTTCGTCAATAAATTTACATTTTCCTCAGTATTTTTACGTTTTCGTCAGTATTTTTACGTTTTCGTCAGTAAATTTACGTTTTCGTCAATAAATTTTCATATTCGACGGTAAATTTACGTTTTCGTCAGTATATATACGTTTTCGTCAGTAAATTTACGTTTTCGTCAATAAATTTACATTTTCCTCAGTATTTTTACGTTTTCGTCAGTATTTTTACGCTTTCGTCAGTAAATTTACATTTTTGGGTATACCTAGGTTTCCGACTCGACATTGCGAGCCGACTAATCCCAGGGCGACTACCCTTTTGGATAGCCCGGAGTCGTCGCAGGTGAACCTCCGTGGCCACCCCAAGTGTACACACCTAGTGAGGTTTGAACCCTTGACCTCTTGTTTGAGAATCAAGGACCTTACCACTAGGCCACTTGGTGGTGGTTTTTGTCAATATCTTTACGTTTTCGTCAGTAAATTTACGTTTTTGTCAGTACTTTTAGGTTTTCCTCGGTATTTTTACGTTTTCGTCTGTAAACTTACGTTTTCGTCAGTAAATTTAGGTTTTCGTCAATAATTTTACGTTTTCATCAGTAAACTTACGTTTCCGTCAGTAATACGTTTTTGTCAATATCTTTACGTTTTCGTCAGTAAATTTACGTTTTTGTCAGTACTTTTAGGTTTTCCTCGGTATTTTTACGTTTTCGTCAGTAAATTTACGTTTTCATCGGAACTTTTACGTTTTCGTCAATAAATTTATGTATTCATCAGTAATCTTACGTTTCCGTCAGTAATTTTACGTTTTTGTCAGTATTTTTACGTTTTCATCAATAAATTTACGTTTTTGTCAGTATTTTTATGTTTTCCTCGGTATTTTTACATTTTCGTCAGAACTTTTATGTTTTCGTCAGTAAATTTACGTATTCATCAGTAATCTTACGTTTCCGTCAGTAATTTTACGTTTTTGTCAGTATATTTACGTTTTCGTCAGTAAATCTACGTTTTTGACAGTACGTTTATGTTTTCCTCAGTATTTTTACGTTTTCGTCAGTAAATTTACGTTTTCGTCAGAACTTTTACGTTTTTGTTAGTAAATTTACGTTTTCGTCGATAAATTTACGTTTTCGTCAGTAAATTTAAATTTTCGTCAGTGAACTTACGGTTTTGTCAGTAAATGAATACTTTCATCTGTATTTTTACGTTTTCTTAAGTAAACTTACGATTTCGTCAGTAAATTTACGTTTTCATCAGTATTTTTACGTTTTTGTCAGTATTTTACGTTGAATAAAACGTAGAAATATTGACGAAACGTAAGTTTACTGACGAAAACGTAAGTTTACTGACGAAAACGTAAATTTATCCACGAAAACGTAAATTTACTAACAAAAACGTAAAAGTTCTGACGAAAACGTAAATTTACTGACGAAAACGTAAAAATACTGAAACATAAACGTACTGTCAAAAACGTAGATTTACTGACGAAAACGTAAATATACTGACAAAAACGTAACATTACTGACGGAAACGTAAGATTACTGATGAATACGTAAATTTACTGACGAAAACATAAAAGTTCTGACGAAAATGTAAAAATACCGAGGAAAACATAAAAATACTGATAAAAACGTAAATTTATTGATGAAAACGTAAAAATACTGACAAAAACGTAAAATTACTGACGGAAACGTAAGATTACTGATGAATACATAAATTTACTGACGAAAACGTAAAAGTTCCGATGAAAACGTAAATTTACTGACGAAAACGTAAAAATACCGAGGAAAACCTAAAAGTACTGACAAAAACGTAAATTTACTGACGAAAACGTAAAGATACTGACAAAAACGTATTACTGACGAAAACGTAAAATTATTGACGAAAACCTAAATTTACTGACGAAAACGTAAGTTTACAGACGAAAACGTAAAAATACCGAGGAAAACCTAAAAGTACTGACAAAAACGTAAATTTACTGACGAAAACGTAAAGATATTGACAAAAACGTATTACTGACGGAAACGTAAGTTTACTGATGAAAACGTAAAATTATTGACGAAAACCTAAATTTACTGACGAAAACGTAAGTTTACAGACGAAAACGTAAGTTTACAGACGAAAACGTAAGTTTACAGACGAAAACTTACTCACGAAAACGTAAGTTTATTGACGAAAACGTAAATTTACTGACGAAAACGTAAATTTACTGACTAAAACGTAAAATTACTGACGAAAACGTTAAAGTACGAACGAAAACGGAAAAAAACTGACCAAAACGTAAAGGGTTAATATACATGCAGGTTACTAAAGTTTGGCCAAAGTAACGATTTTGTTACTAAAGTGTGGCAAAAAATAAGGTAACATGTTGCTTAACCGGTAACCCCTCTCATGAGTAACGGCGGGATTGTTTTTCTAAACGTTTTGTAACAAATAAATCAAACTTGTATACAATAGTAACCTATGTGTAAGGTTTTAAACTTTAGTAACAAAATCGTTACTTTGGCCAAACTTTAGTAACCTGTGTGTATATTAACACTTAAATTAGCATATACCTATCCAATCAATCAAAATCACCAATTTTTAAAAAAACCCACTTCCCACCACTTTTTTAAAAATTAAATATCTCACAAACGGTAAATCGTCAAACAAAAAAAATACACAATTGTGACGAGAATTAAATCATCTATCTATCGAGGGGCACATGTATATACTTTCGACGAACTTTTTTTTCGACTTTATCTTTTCTTAAGTCACGTCTGGAGAGAATCCTATATGATTCGTCACAAATCATATATGATTCGTCACGAATCATATATGATTTTCAGAAAATCATATATGATTCTTGATATGAATCATATATGATTTTCTGAGAATCATATATGTTTCGTAACGAATCATATATGATTCTCTCCAGACGTGACTTAAGAAAAAAAGTCGAAAAAAAAGTTCGTCGAAAGTATATACATGTGCCCCTCGATAGATAGATGATTTAATTCTCGTCGCGATGATATGTTTTGTTTTACGTAACGATGAACGGTTTGTGAGATATTTAATTTTTAAAAAATGAGTTTTTTTTGTTAAATGATAAAAATGGATGGTTATGATTGGTTGGTTGAGTCGATGCTAAAATAAGAGTCTATGGGGATCTTTAATGAGCCAATGTATGTTATGTTAGTTTATGGACGTATTTAAATAGTCGTGTGTTAGGATCGAACTCGAGACTATGGGATTGCACACAAACGTTTAGAGCTATTTAATTTAAATAGTTATATTTTATTTATTAAAATATAATTTATTAACGAGTGTTAAAAATCGTGACTAACGACCGTTAAGTATTTAATGGAAAATGACTAACGGGCGTTAACTGTAAAAATGGAAAAAATATTTTTTGGTTCCCTCTATTTTAAGGGGATGTTTGGTCGGCCCCTATGGGGTGTGTGTTTGTGTTTTTTTGTTTTGGTTTTAAAGCAAATAATATATTCTCTATATATAGTTTGTCTCCAAACCCTATCTTATGACACACTATAAATACAAAGGCTTTCATTTATTTTCATTGCTCATTCATAGTGAAAGAAAATAATCTTTGAAACCTTGCCAAACACCATATTCGGCCGACTATAGCCTAGAGCATACTCGGTTCGGTTTTTTCACCACTACGACACGGTTCTGCTCGCGTGACCTAGCTTGTCGAATAGCTTGTGTGAGGCGTGTGTACAGGAGCATAGATTTAACCTCCTTTGGTTAATCTTGGATTGGTTTGAAGTGTTCTTTTGCTAGAAATCTTTGCAAGGTAAAATACCCTTTTAATTTTAATGTTTAATTAGTTATATGCATGTTATGTTAATTGATAATAATCGCTTCCGCATGTGCTATGATGTTTATGTTTTGTTTATCAAATAAATGTTATGTTAGATCTAACAAATAAAAAGTGGCATCACGAGTCATTTTAACATTGCAATAATTATTGAACACATAATGATCTTAATAATTCTATTGTTAAAACATGAGATTTAGGGTTTATACATTTATAAAAAAATCCGGACCTAATTATTTAGATCACACGAAATTTTTTTGTGTTTTTGCTAAATTAAGAAAAAAAAATTCTTGTAAACCTTATTTACATGTTAGATCTTTAGGTTTAACTACTTGATTAAATTGTTAGTTCATGTAATTAAATTACTTGGGTAACGATTCTATAAAAACAATATAATCTTTACTCTATTTAAGTGATTATATGTTTTAGACATAATCTTTACATGTTTTTAGTTGATTATGTGGATCCATGATTTACATGCATGTTGTCATGGATAAAAACTTGCCATGTGATAAATGTTATGAATATTTGGCATATTTGTTTTGAATGAAATCATAAAATCTTTAATTAGGTAAGACTAATATTCTATTTGAAATCCTACTTGTAAAATATTTTATTCCATAAATAAATGCATGTGGCTATGTGATTTATTTTTAGAGCATATATTTATGATATTTATGCTTAGAGTTATTATTATCTAATATATTTTGTAATATGCCATTTGTTTAACTTATTCTTGAAAAAATGATGTAAACAATGGCTATTTTTTTCAAAAATAGAAATTGACTAAATAACTATATAAAACTAATAGATTTGTTAAGAAGTTTAAATAAGACCTATTATTGAATGTATCTAGTGCTTTAATTATAAGTTAGTATCCTTATTCGTAGAGTGTTCCATCTCGATATTTCATCTTGGCTGAATGTGCTGGGTTTACGAATTAAAGTGTCATCGCTCCCCAAATGATTATAGAATGGCGTCGACGAATAATGGTTACTGAACAAATAATCTAGCTCTCTATAATTATTTAATTTGGTCATTTAATCTTCAAGAAAATGTCTATACAAAGTTTTATAAAACCTATGCTATGGAGTTGTATGCATGCTTCTCCATACATAAACTTTTGATTTGACACATCAAAATAATACCCACAATTTAAGTTGAATGTCATCTAATTGAGAACACTTGAAGTTGCAATTTTTGTCAAGTGAGAGCCTTGGATTAAGATTGTGATGAAAAAAAACTATTCATATAAGTGAGATCTCGATTGAAAGTTTTACGTTCAATAGATTAGAAGACTTAATTGAGTTAGTTAGTGAGATCTAAAAAATCAAGGCATTAGAAAGGGACTAAACATGTTTACAATGTAAAGTTATTAAACTTGCAATGTAAGTCCTTTAAAATACTAGAATTGCAAAATGAGTTTGTCAATTAAATTATTCGACAAGTTGCCATGCTGAATACATTTATTACTAGAAGATCAACTGATGTAGTAAATTTATGTCACCATGGGTACTAGTAATTCAAGAAAAATACTATGGTTAATTTATTAACTTGGGCAATTTTATTTTCTTGAAAGTATTGATTATCGAAAATACTAATACATGAAATTTTTCTGTAGAAATGGCTCATCCCCAAAACAACTCTCAACATGTGTCTTCTTCCCTCAAAACTTTCTTTGAAGGCGAGAAGATGACTGGCCATAACTTCAATGATTGGTATCGCTCCCTAAGGATTGTCTTGAGGGTGACGGATACTATTGATTTGTTGTACCAGCCTTGTTCTCACCCTCCTGTTGAAGATGCTTCCGAAGAGGACCAAGCTCTTTTCAAAGCTGATTACAAAAGGTACTCTGATGTAGCCTGCATCATGTTTAGCGGAATGAATGCTGCTCTCAAGCAACAATTCGAGTACTATACTCCAATGGATACGCTTGCTGAGCTCCGCAATATGTTTGAAAAGACACCAGCTGTTGAGCTCTAAGATCTTGTAGACGAACTGCACAACTGCAAACATCAAGCAGGACAACCCGTTAGTGCACACTACTTGAAAATGAAAGCGATGCTGGATCAGCTTTATGTGCTAGGGAAACCCTATGACGATGCAATGTCGATCAACTTGATCAATAGGTCCCTTAACAAGGACTTTAATGAGTTTGTCAGAAACTTCAACATGCATTGCGAGGGTAAGACATTGAGTAATTTGCACGCAATGCTCATTGACTATGAAAAGGTTTTGAAGGACAAAGCACCTGCACATGCACCTACGCCTCAAGTACTTGCAATACAAAAGGGTAGGTTTTGTAAGCCAAAACCGCAATCGAATAAGCAGAATACAGGCAAAGGAAAACTTGATAAGGGCAAGCAAGTTGTGACTTATCAGAACAAACCTAAGAAGCATCTTCTAAAGAAGAAGGAAAATTCTCAAAAGGATAAAGATTGCCACTATTGTCATGCTGATGGACATTGGAAGAGGAACTGCCCTCTTTACCTCGAGGATTTACGTACAAGTAAGAAGAAGTTTCAGCCTGGTGCGTCAACTTCAGGTAACTTGTGATTGAATTATTCAATTTATCATACAAATCTAATTCTTGGGTATATGATACGGGATGTGGTATTAACATTTTTAATACCATGCAAGGATTTAAGATTTAAAGGAAGCTATCTTATGGTGATCAATTTCTGCAAGTGGGCAATGGCGCACAAGTAGCGGTTGAAGCCATAGGAACATTTAAGCTAGTTTTACCTTCGGGTTTAGTACTGAGTTTGAATAAATGTCATTATGTACCTTCTATTGTTAGAGGTGTAGTTTCCGTTTCTTGTTTGATAGACCTTGGTTTTCACCATACTGTTTCTAATAATGGAATTTGTGTTTCTTTGAATGGCATTTTCTATTTTATTGCTATTGCTGTGAATGGTGTGTTTGAAATTGATATGAATGGTCATGTCACCAATGATAATAATAATTCTAATTTTAGCATCAATAAGAATAGAAAGTTAGACTTGGATTCTTCTTATCTTTGGCATTGTAGACTTGCCCATATTGGGAAGACTCGCATGCAAAAGCTTTCGAAAGAAAGACTTTTGGATAGTTTCGATGATGAATCATTTGATAAATTCGAATGTTGTATTTCTGGGAAAATGACAAGGAAACCTTTTAATGCTAACATTGAAAGGGCTATGGATCTACTTGGTCTTATACATACGGATGTGTGTGGAAAACTTAGACATGTGTCAAAGAGAGGTGCTAGCTACTTCTCAACATTCACGGATGATTTCAGCAGATATGGTTTTGTTTATTTACTTAAGCATAAATCTAAGGTAATTGAAACATTCAAAGTGTTTAAAGCTGAAGTAGAATTGCAAACTGGAAAGAAGATTAAAACTCTTCGATCCGATCAAGGTGGCGAATACTTAAGTCAAGAGTTTAAAGATTATCTTGCTAAGAATGGAATTGTCCAGAATCTTACTTCTCCTTATACTCCACAACAAAATGGTGTATCTGAAAGGAGAAATCGTACATTATTGGATATGGTGCGATGCATGTTTAATCTTACTACTCTACCATTATCCTTTTGGGACTATGCCTTAGAATCTGTGATTCGTATTCTTAATATGGTTCCCACAAAGAAGGTAAGTTAGACACCATATGAAATATGGCTAGGCAAGAAGCCTAATATGTCTTATCTTAAGGTCTGGGGTTGTGAGGCGTACGTGAAACGTGACTCAGCTGATAAACTCCATCAAAGATCTGTGAAGTGTATCTTCGTAGGATACCCTAAGGAAACTATGGGTTACTACTTTTACTTCCCACCTGAAAACAAAGTTATTGTTGCAAGATATGGAAATTTTCTTGAAAGAGAATTTGTATCTCAAGAATTCAGTGGGAGGAACTATGATCTGGAAGATGATCATGCAGATACATCACCTTCTTAAATTACTAGCGAAATTCCCATAGAGCCTGAAAGTCTGGGTCCTCCACCAGAATTAGTTCCTATCCGAAGGTCTGAAAGGAATATTCGAGCACCCAACCGTCTTATTCTAAACATAGAGGTTAAAGATAATGAACCAGGTGACTTCGGTGAACCTACTAATTATAAATCTGCTATGCTTGATCCTAAGAGCAAAAAGTGGAGAGGTGCTATGGATGAGGAAATGCACTCCATGGATGTCAACGAAGTTTGGACGAAAGTGGATCCACCTCCTAGTGCTAAAGTAGTGAAAAGTAAGTGGATTTACAAGTTGAAAACTGACATGGATGGAAAGATACAGTCCTACAAAGCTCGTTTAGTAGCCAAGGGCTGCACTCAAACGCATGGTGTTGACTACGACGAGACCTTCTCGCCGGTAGCCGACATTAGAGATATTAGGATTCTCATAGCTATAGCCGTGTACTATGACTATGAGATATGGAAAATGGATGTTAAAACTGCCTTCTTGAATGGTCGTTTAGATGAGGACATCTATATGGAGCAACCTGAAGGGTACGTTGATCCTGAATATCCAAATCGTGTGTGTAAACTTCAACGATCCATTTATGGTCTGAAGCAAGCCTCACGACAATGGAATAAACGATTCGATGAAGAAATCAAGAAGTTTGGATATGTTCAGAATCATGATGAGCCATGTGTATATCGCAAAGCTAGTGGGAGTAATGTAGTTTTTTTGGTCTTATATGTTGATGACATATTAATCATGGGAAGTCATATACAAAGTCTTAAAGCTGTTAAGGATTATCTTGGTAAATCTTTTTCTATGAAAGATCTAGGAGAAGTTGCATACATATTGGGTATTAAGATCTATCGTGATAGGAAAAGACGGTTGATTGGACTTAGTCAAAGTGCATATCTTTACAAGACATTAAAAAGGTACAACATGCACAACTCCAAGAAAGGTTATCAACCTATGGATGTTGATCATGGTTTAAGTCATGAGAAAGATGCATCAACTCCTGAAGAGGAGGAATACATGGCAATAGTTCCTTATGCTTCGGCTGTAGGATCTATCATGCATGCTGTAAGATACACAAGGCCCGATGTGGCGTTTTCTCAGAACTTAGTCAGTCGTTATCAGCAGAAACCTGGTAAGCTCCATTGGGCTGTTGTTAAACACATTCTTAAGTATTTAAGGAATACGAAAGACATGTTTCTTGTTTATGGGGGTAAACCAGACACAGAACTGAATGTTACAAGTTTCTGTGATGCTTCTTGGCAATGTGATAAAGATGATACGAAGTCCCAAACTGGTTATGTCGTTGTCGTCAATGGAGGAGCTGTAGACTGGAAGAGCCGTACGCAGTCAACAATAGCTATGCATGCTGCCCAGGTCGAGTATGTAGCTGCCTCAGAAGCTGCAATGGAGGCTGTTTGGATTAGGAAATTTATTGATGATCTGGGAGTGATGCCTTCAATAAAGAATCCTACTGATATGTATTGCGACAACTCTGCCGCAATCATATTCGCCAATGAACCTGGAGTCATGAAAGGCGCCAGACATTTTCTGAGGGTATTTCACTATGTTCGAGAGCAAGTTGCTGCCGGTGAAATTAATTTGTTGAAAGTTCACACAAATAGTAACTTAGCTTATCCTTTCACTAAAGCATTGTCTGGTAGGAAAGTCACCGAGCATGCTAAGGGAATAGGACTTATATTGGCTAGTGACTTCATGTAAATATGTGATTTAGTATTTGGATAAGGGGTGTTAAACATATTACCTTGATGAAATAAAGTTTGGGTTACGTTTATTTTTGTTAGTTAATTCCGTATCCTATATTTGCATGTTTATATCGATGAATATTAATTTTATTCTAAATTGTCCGTTGTCGATTAATAATATGGGAATATTATTAAATTAAGACAAATCTAAAGTTTGGTGGGAGTAGTTCTTGAAAGAATACTTGATGTGATTACATACCAAATTTAGATGATATTCGATGATTCGAGATATAGGATTTATCCCAACTAAAGTGATATTACTTTATGGATCTTTGTCATTAAGTATATCATAAATAGTTATCCTTTGACCTGAGATACCAGGAAACATTGTGGATCTAGTGCATTTATGTGAATCAATCTAACGCTATACGTAACTGGTGGCTATACGGATTTGATTTCAGGGGTGTTGCAAAGTTCATGAGTTTTGCTTGTAGTCAAAATGGGATTTTGTTTCCTTCAATATTTTGTTGGAGTTTTAATACAGTTGGGCCCCTCGTAGGATTAGTTAAATATGTATGTGTGGCCGCACCCAAATAGATATTTGGTAATCTTTAATAATCAACGAACGAGAAAGCATTTTGTTAATTAAGGAATGACTGAGATCCATATCCTTATTAACGTGTATTAAGAAACAAAAGGATAATAATAATGATGTTTAATCATTAAAAGGTTTTGTCCAGGAGACCTTACTCGAGATCGTACTAGAGGCATCGACGTGTAGCTAGACGCTAATCGATGTGATCACGATATTTATGAAATAGTCCAAGTGGGAGCTGTTAGTTTATGGACATATTTAAATAGTCGTGTGTTAGGATCTAACTCGAGACTATGGGATTGCATACAATCGTTTAGAGCTATTTAATTTAAATAGTTATATTTTATTTATTAAAATGTAATCTATTAACGAGTGTTAAAAACCGTGACTAACGACTGTTAAGTATTTAATGGAAAATGACTAACGGGCGTTAACTATAAAAATGGAAAAAATATTTTCTGGTTTCCTCTATTTTAAGGGGATGCTTGGCCGGCCCCTATGGGGTGTGTGTTTGTGATTTTTAGTTTTGGTTTTAAAGCAAACAATATATTCTCTATATATAGTTTGTCTCTAAACCCTAGCTTATGACACACTATAAATACAAAGGCTTTCATTTGTTTTCATTCTTCATTCATAATGAAATAAAATAATCTCTGAAACCTTGCCAAACACCATATTCGGCCGACTATAGCCTAGAGCATACTCAGTTCGGTTTTTTCCACCACTACGACACGGTTCTGCTTGCGTGACCTAGCTTGTCGAATAGCTTGTTTGAGGCGTGTGTACAAGAGCATAGATTTAACCTCCTTTGGTTAATCTTGGATTGGTTTGAAGTGCTCTTTTGCTAGGAAGCTTTGCAAGGTAAAATACCCTTTTTAATTTTAATGTTTAATTAGTTATATGCATGTTATGTTAATTAATCCTAATCGCTTCCGCATGTGCTATGTTGTTTATATATTTTGTTTATCAAATAAATGTTATGTTAGATCTAACAAATAAACATGTTATATGTTCACATGTGAAAGATTATGCACATGTGAAAAGTCACCAACCATTCAAAGTACTTTTGCTATTTCCCCTTCCTATAAATACTTGTTCCTTTTATTTTATCATTTCTTAGATTTGATGTAATCTCTTTCTCTCTTGTAAATGTGTGAAACACCTCAATCATTCAATAACAAATCATTTGACCATTTAAGTTGTGTGTTAGCATATTACAACTTATACTAGCTTAATTGTGTTGTTAAGTACTTGCTTAATTGATAAGCTGAACATAAGAAGGTTACATTTGGTATCAGAGCAACGTCTTGCGACCTTGTTCCGCCATTGTTATCGATTTTCTTAGTCATCGGGAAAAGTTTGTTACAATTCTGGTGAGTTAGTTGTGAAACCGTTGAGGTTATTGGAGTTAGTTACGAGATTACATCCTGTTACAAATCTGTTACGTTAATTACACCAAACAACCTTCTGATCTTAAGATCAAATCACTACACCACATAAATTCTGATCAATCTAGATCATCTGTCCATATCTCAAATACGTTCTTTTTTGTTCATCTCCAAAATACGTCTTGTTTAGTTATTTCTGCTTCGTTTGGTGTAACATTAGGATTTGATAACAACCTTGTTTTGATCAAGTTTGTTATTTGGTCAAAATCTGTTACAATTGGTCAAAGTTAGTTACAAGTTGTTAGTTAGTTACAATGGTGAATACTAGAAATACTGCTATGGGGATTCTAGTTGATGAAGCTACTAGGAATTAGGTTACAAATCAGATCACTTCTATTGTTAATCCCCTTAAGGAACAAATTGAGGAAATGAATAGTAGTATAAATCAGCTGATTCTAGCCACTGCAACACCTGCTCATAACCGACATGGAGAAGGTACTAACAGGTTTAGCAGGTTGACTAAGATGGATTTTCCAAAGTTTTATGGTGATGATGTCAAAGGATGGTTGTATAGGGTGAAACAGTTTTTTACTATTGATGATGTGAGTGAGGAGGATAAGCTTAAGATAGTATCTGTTCATCTCTATGATTCAGCTTTGGCTTGACATTTACAATATATGAGAAATCATGCTAATGTAGTGTGGGAGGTCTATCAAGCTGCCATTCTCAGAAGGTTTGGGGATGCAACTGAAGATCCCATGGCTGAACTCACCAAACTAAAGTACAAAACTAATATGAAGCAATATCAATATGAGTTTGAGGTACTCTTGACTCAAGTTGATATTACAAAGGCACAACCTATTAGCATTTATCTTTCTGGTCTACCACCAACCATGGAGACAAATGTCAAAATGTTTAGACCATGGACTCTTGCAGATGCATTCAGTTTGTCAATCTTACAGGAAACTGCTCAGTCAATACTCAAGCAGAGGTATACCCCTGTCCTTCCTACTTATAAGTCAAGTTCATTTGTGTCTAGAAATGTCGCATACCCTGCTAGGAGTCCTATTTTGACTTTACATGCACCTACCACTCAAACTGTAACCAAAAGTAAGCCTGTGATGGGTAATAGCCAGAGAAGGTTGTTAAGTCAAAAAGAATATGATGAAAAAAGGTCTAGGAATGAATATTCCTATTGTGATAAGAAGTATATGCCTGGTCATAAATGTGAGGGTCAAATCTTTACTCTGGAGATTAGAGGTATCGGGGTAGATGAGTGTTTGGAGGGTGAAGATGATGAGCATGACATGATCTCTTATGAGATTACTGAGTCAGACCCTCAGACTACACCTCATATATCTCTAAATGCTTTGTCTGGAGTCTTTCCCTACAACACAATGAGATTGAAAGGATTTTTCTTAAAACAAATCCTACATATTTTGATGGATTCAGGCAGTACACATAATTTTTTGGATTTGCATATAGCCAAAAGCTTGGGATGCCAAATTAGAACTACTTTCCCTTTGGAGGTTTCTATGGCTGGAGGGTCTAAGTTAGTGAGTCAATACATGGTGAAGGCCTTTCAGTGGAAGATTCAATGGGTAATGTTTGAGACAGATGTTATGCTTTTACCTTTGGGAGGATGTGAGATGGTATTGGAAATTCAATGGTTGGCTACTCTTGGTACAATTCAGTGGAATTTTCAAGACTTAACCATGAGATTTCAATACCAAGGCTAGAAGGTGACACTTAGAGGTACCCATAAGTTAGAATTAGCTTGGTTAAGTGGCAAACAGATGAACAAGTTAGTATCACAGTCTGGACAAGTTACCATTTCATCCAAGTGTTGTCATTCTCAGTCTGCTAGTTTGAATTTAATGCAATGCAACAATGGTCAAGCTACTAGTACATAATTACAAGAGTTATTGGTGGAGTATGCTCATGTATTTGAGCTACCTAAAGATCTTCCTCCAAAAAGATCTTTTGATCACAAGATTCCACTTAGAGAGGAAAATGTGTCCATTAATGTTAGGCCTTATAGGTATCCTCCTACTCAGAAAGATGATATTGAAGCTATGATTAGAGAATTGTTGGATTCAGGGGTAATTAGGCCTAGTAATAGTCCTTTTTCTTCCCTTATTGTCATGGTTAAAAAGAAAGATGGCTCTTGGAGACTGTGCATTGATTATAGGCAATTGAACAAGAGTACAGTCAAAGACAAGTTTCCCATACCAGTTATAGAGGAACTTGAAGTCTAGCTCAGTTGGATGAATGCATTTGGTTATAGTCTCCATGTGGGGGAGGTCAGGGGTTCGACTCCTGTCATTCCCCATATGGGGGATTTTCCAGAACTGGCAGCCGGGTTTGAATCCCATCGCAATGCCTTGAAGCCCCTCAATGGGAAACTGGATGGCTAGCATGGGGGTTGGTATTCTCTTCGTGAGATGATTCGAACTCGGGTCGAGAGACTTGGTGCCTTCGTGGCACGCAAGATACTCCGCTGCACCAAACTGCCGTTCAAACAAAAATAGAGGAACTTATCGATGAGCTTAATGGAGCAGTGTTATTCTCTAAATTGGATCTAAGGTCACGGTACCATCAAATAAGAATGTGTGCAGAGGATATTTACAAGACTGCCTTCAAGTCTCATGAAGGCCATTATGAGTTTGTAGTCATGCCTTTTGGCTTGACTAATGCTCCCTCTACTTTTCAAGCTCTCATGAATTCTGTGTTTAAGCCTTTTTTTGAGGAAATTCACCTTAGTTTTCTTTGATGATATCTTGGTATATAGTTCCTCTAAGGATGATCATCTAGTTCACTTAAGGATGGTTCTTCAACTAATGATGGAAAATACTTTGTTTGCAAAACAGTATAAGTGTGTGTTTGGGACAACACAAATTGAATACTTAGGCCAAGTAAGATCAAAGTTATGCTGGAATGGCTTGTTCCTACAACTTTAAATCAACTAAGAGGGTTCTTGGGTCTCACAGGTTATTACAGAATGTTTATTCAAAATTATGCCAGTATCAGTCAGCCACTCACTTTATTATTAAAGAAGAATGCTTTTCAGTTGGGTCCTCAAGCTCAGGAAGCATTTGGGAAGTTGCAACAAGTTATGGTTCAATTTCATGTATTGGCTTTACCCAATTTTGATGAAGAATTTGTCATTGAAACTAATGCTCCAGGATATGGCATTGGTGCAGTATTGCAACATAAGGGTCATCATATAGCTTATTTGAGCAAGACTTTGGCTCCCATGCATCAATCCCTTTCTACTTATGAAAAAGAATTGCTAGTTGTGGTCATAGCTTTACAAAAGTGGAGGGTTTACCTACTTGATAGACACTTCAAAATTAGGACTGATCATTTTAGCTTGAAGTATGTACTTGACCAAAGGATTACCACTCCATTTCAGTTCAAGTGGTTGCCCAAATTGCTTGGTTTTGATTATAGTATTGAGTATAAGAAAGGTGAAGATAATGTTGTTGCTCATGCCTTATCCAGAATAGAGAAACAAGGAGCCCTCTTTAGCATGTTAGCTGGTATATCTAATGAACTTATGAATGCTGTGGTGGCTTCTTGGTCTAGTGATCCTCAATTGCAGGCCATTGTGGAGGGTTTGAAGGCTTAGACTCTTAATAACAACAAATATGTGTGGCAAAATGACCAGTTAACCAGAAAAAGTAAATGGGTAGTGGGGCAAGATGTGGATCGTAGAAATAAGTTGGTGGGTCACTTCCAGTAATTCTAGTGTGCAGGCCACTACTAAGAGGCTTACTACTTATTTCTATTGGAAAGGCTTAAGGAAGATGGTCAAACAATGGGTCAGAAATTGTGACAATTGCCAGAGAAATAAAAGTGATTTAGGTGCCTATCCCCTATCCAGGTTTGCTTCAACCATTGCCTATTCCAGATAAGATTTGGCAGCACATTTCCATGGATTCTATTGAATCTTTGCCAATGTCTCAAGGAAAGACAACTTTATTAGTGGTGGTGGATAGGTTGTCTAAGTATGCTCATTTCTTGCCTATTACCCACCCATACACAGCCTTGCAGGTGGCTCAACTCTTTTTGGATAATGTGTATAAACTCCATGGGTTGCCAAAGACTATTGTTAGTGACAAGGACAAGATTTTTATGAGTTTGTTCTGAAAATCTTAGTTCAAATTGTTACAAGTGAAGCTTAAGATGTCTACTGTCTACCACCCTCAGACAGATGGCCAAACAGAAATTATCAACAAATGTTTAGAAACTTATTTGAGGTGTATGACAGGAGAGACTCCAAAGGATTGGGTCAAATGGATTCCTTTGGCTGAGTATTGGTATAATACCAACTATCACACCGTTCTTGATACCACTCTGATACCACTCCGAATGAGGTGGTGTATGGCCAAACACCACCCATGCACATTCCTTACATTGCAAAGGACAGTCCAGTGGAAGCTGTGGATAGAACTCTCACTGCAAGGGAACAAGCAATGTAAATGCTGAAATTTAACTTGAAGAAAGCACAAGATAGGATGAAGATCCAAGCTGACAAGAAAAGGTCTGATAGGAAGTTTGAGTTGAATGATTGGATCTATTTGAAACTTCAACCCTACAGGCAACTCTCTATGAGGCACAACACAAGCTTTCTTCCAAGTTTTTGGTCCTTTCCAAGTGGTTAAGAAAATTGGCCAAGTGGCATACAAGTTGCGGTTACCTCCTAGTGCTAAAGTTCATCCAGTTTTTCATGTTTCTCAGTTGAAACCATGCTATGTGGAGACAATTATTATGGGAGTTTTGCCAGAGCGTGATGCTGAGGGACTTTTGGCTGCTATTCCTTTTAAACTGTTAGAGAGGAGGATAGTCAAGCAAAATAATCGCATGGTGGTGTTTGGGTTAATTCATTGGTCTAATGCTACTGAAGAAGATGCCACTTGGGAGAAGTTAGAAGACACTGTGACACGGTTTCCAGATTTTCAGCTAGATCCTTGAGGACAAGGATGTTTTTAAGGGGCACTGAGTGTTATATGTTCACATGTGAAAGATTATGCACATGTGAAAAGTCACCAACCATTCAAACTACTTTTCCTATTTCCCTTCTTCCTATAAATACTTGTTCCTTTCATTTTATCATTTCTTAGCTTTGATGTAATCTCTTTCTCTCTCTTGTAACTGTGTGAAACACGCCAATCGTTCAATAACAAATCATTTGACCATTTAAGTTGTGTGTTAGCTTGTTACAACTTATACTAGCTTAATTGTGTTGTTAAGTTCTTGCTTAATTGATAAGCTAATCTTAAGAAGGTTACAATGTATTCCGACATTACAGATTGTTTGGTATATATCAAATTGGATTGAATGAATGGAATATGATATTGAGCCTCTAACGATCTCAGCGCACCCTTTCACCATATTAGGGTTATAGTTGTTGGTTTCCTGTAACAGCTGAAGGAGTGGGCCGACTTGATAAGGCCGGGGGCTAAACTTAAAAAGCATGCTGCAAGTTTTGAGTACTCAATATGTTGATACTTGATAGCTATAATGTGTTTAAATTCTCATCTCCATTCATATGATCATCATATCAAATGAATTATGATATCCTTCCCCACTTATTTTTTTTGGTAATGAGAGTTAACCCGGTAAATGTATTAACCAAAAAACCATATAAAGAACAAATGGAATGCGACTGAAGTACCGCATTAACCTCAAGCCAACAGCTTGATAAACTAGTGTTCATGATAGACCATAAACACCTCAACACCTAGTTACAAATAAAGCGATAACTAGAGAAAATCAGCATTCGCATAGAGCACCTATCCCGCAACACTCATGAAAGAAGATCCTCCACCAGTATCAAGAATGTTAGCTGTTTCATCGTAGAGATTTTCAACATCCTCATCATCCGCGTCACCATCAGAAGCCAAAGCTTTAAATGAATTAGGCATAGCTACATTATCGTCTAACGAAAAAGAAATCGCCCCCTTCCCTTTAGAAGAAGGTGCATTACCTGCAACTTTACCACTCTTCTTGGGAGCACTAGGAGTTGTTTTAGGCTGGAACTTAACAGACGGGAGAATCGTAGGACCAGTATACTTGCTAGACTTGGACTTCTTGTTCCTTCTTTTCTTGCCAACTATTTGAAAACCATCATTAGGAATTTCAACAGGCGCTGCAGTATCAGTAGGACCAGGAGAAGTCACAACCTTTTTTGGGCACATATCACATCATGACCAAAAATCTTACATTTGTCACACCTAGGAGGCTTCCATTCATATTCAACACGGATAGTTTCTTTAGTATAATCATTATCATTACTAAGTGAAGGAACACCAATAGTAATTATATCAACCAAATCAGCTTCCGAGTTAACTTCAATAAGACATCTCACAAAACTACTTTTTCCCCATGAATCTTTACACATAGCAGACGTAAACGAATCAAACATAATAGGCTTGCCAAGGAAAGAGGCAATCAAATTTATACCTTCCTCTTCAAAGACCTGAATAGGAACATCATGGAATTTAACCCATATTGGAATACGCGTGAGATCTCCTTTAATCAACCGAGTACCCATAGTCCATGTCTTGAGAATGATGGGGTTATTCCGAATCAACCAGGGACCACCCTCCAACACAGCTTCTAAGCCAGCCCGAGAGTCAAACTTAAAGAAGAAGAAACCTATATTGTTCATCATAATTCTTTTAAGACCATTTTTTACCCTAATTGGTTTTAGCAAAATACTCAACCACTGGAAAGGCAAGCCTCTGACCTAAAAAGTAACCATATAAGGTATGCTCAAAACGAGAACAAACCTTCTTGACAACCCTACGTGGCACAGAAACATTAACACCATCAAACATAGGGTCAACCATTTTCATCCGCACAAGAACTCTGATTAGTGACCTCAACAGACTCAGTAATAGGATCCTCAACAGAATTAGTGTTGCTAGTACTCATCAAATGTGATAACTCAGCATGACGATTACACACAATTTCAATAATCTCCTCCCTATTCACCAAGGTGGTCGAAGACCAGTTAGGGTATTTGCCTAACTTGATATCATAAATAAAAGCTTCAAGCTCAGACAATGTATTCAGAGATGTAACAAAAACCCTAGCAACATCATCAATGGTATGCTTAACCATACCAGCCATCGATATCTGCAAACCAGCCATGTTACCACCACTACTAACCCCGAGAGAACTACTATTCAAGCTAGGAAATGCAGCGTACCAATCATAACTTTCTGTCCCAACATTTCTCACGCTAGAATTCGACTCAACAGGGCTCGGTATTCTAGCAGAATTAGGGTTATTACTCCCCTCCTTCGCAAGCAAAGCAGCTTCATAGGAACACAACATGTTGATGATCTCTTGGGATCGATCACCAACTACCAAGGACCAGAATGCATACTTATTCATCTTTAAACTATGCACAAAATCATGAACCTCCTTTACAGTATTCAGTTTCACCCCAAAGATCTTCATAACCACGTCGATCTTACAAACCTGCAAACTATTAATAGCCGCAGCCTTTTCTCTAACATCCATCTTAGCATAATCAGTATGTTCCATCTTAGCTAGGTCTGAAACCCTAACCAGCGAAACAACTAATAAACCCTAATAATAAAACAAAGAAAACCGAAACCCTAAATGCGACGACAAGAAAAAAACAAACACAGTTGACAATCGTGGAGGTAAACTAGAGGACCACTGATTTCACAGACCACGAAACCGACCTAGACACACTAAAAACAACGCAACACTAATCGCAAGCAGAAAAGGAAAAAAAACGATTAATAACTAAACCCTAGAAAACGTTCAATCAAATAATGACTATGTTAACTCAATATTAATCAAAGATTAATCGAGAAACCAGCATCATTACAAGATTTAGAGATTAAACCTTCCCCACTTAAGCGATAGTGTATGAAAGAGGCCTACTAGACCGAGTCAAACGGTGAGTTGTACAATGTTTTGGGACTCAATTCGACAATGATCTGATATGATTTTTATATAGGGTCAAACAAATTGAAGAGTTCGTTTCTTGTTGAGGCGACATTATCATTTAATGATACTTAATATTATGTAGCTGGGCATATTAACTGTAAACTTAAATATAAGTGGCTTGACTAATAAATTATGCAAAAAAAGTAGCTTCAACAGTGGAAACTACTCGTACATACTTGAGACTGTGATCCTTGAAACCGGCGAATCTTGATAACCAACAAACAGTAGGACAAACTTAAATGGTATCTAATTTCCAAGAGTGCTTAGTAATCGTTTTGTGCAAACAAACAGCAGAAAATTGAAGCTATGACCGATGAATGATTGATAGAAATAGCAGTATGACGAAAATTGTATGTGTGTTCATCATGTAGAAGCACACAAAAAATTGTAGAGAATTTTGTTGAAGTTCGTGGCCTGTTCGAGCTGAGGTACATGTGACGCCTTCTTCATTACCTCCAATGATGCTTTCTTCCCCAACAACCTAAATCAAAACAACAATATTATTCTATAAGTAACACATATAAATACTTCTTGATGCCTAAACCCAAATTATTGTCCCTTGTTGATTTTTCGAGTCTTTCTCTTCCGACTTTGACCTTAAATAACTTTGTTTGTGTTATATAATACTTGATGCAAAATATTTTCATTTTTATAAGTCTCATTAACTATCATAAAATACAAACACAAATATATAAGGTCAAAGTTAAAAGAAAATGACTCAAAAAGTCAATAAGAGACAATAATGTTAGGACTGAGGATAGATATAGAAAAGGTTACTGAAACATGTCAATTTGATAAAGAGAAGTATAGCTAAGTTTTTAAGCTATTTTCAGTCACTTATCAATTGTACCCAGTCTTAATCTTAACTTCTAAAAAGTCGTCAAAAGTGATTGAGGTGACTTAACAGATTAGAAAAGTTTATGGGCTTGTTACTAATCAATGTTCAGATTGGATAGTTCTTTGAATCATGTTGGATTTGTATAGCATTCCATCCTTTTTTACTTAATTCTCAGTTTATCAGGGTTTGATAATTAGTACTTTCTCTACGTTTAGCATTTCCTTTTCCTTAAGTAATGTAATTAACTAAGTATGATCATACACCCACCATCTTATCTGGTTTACATATGAAAAATGAGATATTAAGTCGATAAGAAAAGAGATGAAATGCATACTCTTTGAGTTCTTTGGCCATATCCACCAAGAAGATGTTATCTTGGTCACCCCATATGATTAGCACTTCCTATAATTCAAAAGTCACAATATTTAAATACAGCAGTTAGGAGAAAGTAAATCAAATTTTAAAGTGATATTAACATAAATTTCCATATACTAGTAATGTACTATAACAACTATTAGCTATTACCAATCTGTAGGCAGTTTCACGTTTTAACTCATTTACATATGAATGGGTCAAGTTCAGTTATGGTCTGTCTCTTATGGGTCAGATGATTGAACTCATTAAACAGGTCACATGGGTCGAAAGTCTCCTAAACTGTACAGTATAACTTACAGAACTAAATTCCAAGCATAAATTTTTTTCTCGTTTCAACCCAACCTGAACCAACCCATTACCCATAGTTTATAAACTTGTTTCCAAATAATTCTTGCGCCAGTTGGGCTTGTTTACTTTTTTTAGTGCTACCATATTAACATCTTAATTAGCCTCTTAGTGGGAAGAGGGAGGTTTTTATGTGAGTGTGTAACAAGAGGCTTAAAAGGATTTGGGCCCACAACTTTTCCCACTAAGAGACACAAAAAGAAAAAGAAACACCCCTTGTTATCCTATATAACTAGAAAGCTTAGATACTGTTTTGCCGCAGTTATATTGAATTTTCCAAAATGTACATTGAATTTACTCTAAAATCTAGCCTCGAGTGGAATAAATAAAGAACCTGTTGTAGAGGGGAAATGATAGGGGTGTCATGTCTGCCAAGAGTCACCCCTTTTAGCAACTCCAGCTTCTCGTTCCTGTTCTCACAATACAATTTCTGCATCCAAAATTAAACCATTACAGACCATTTTCTATTACAATACGCGAGTTCAACAATCCTATAAATTTCAAAAGTTACACAACAGAAATATCAAGTATATAAGAACAAGCGATTTTAGACGGAAATATAAAGTCATGTCTAGGTGCCTCAGAGGTTGAGCATTCAGATCCGATTAAAGACCTGTGTTTGGATGGCCGTCGTTCAAAAAAGAGTACTTGAACACAACTTTTGTTTTGAACGACAAATGTATTATATAAAACTAGCAGTACAGTTATAAAAAACGATATATAACGACACCTAAAAAGACTTCTCCAACACTCAGCAAACCATAAACCCGCAGACCTAAAAGGACACCAATACCAAAGAACCTAGAAACCAAACAATTCTGAAACTTCGAAACATAAATTAGTCTCCTAAATCTATATGTAATCTCTAATTTTGTCATTAATTGAATGGTTCACTCTATTTGACTTTTTATAATCTAGTTTTATAGCATGTTTTTTCATCTAACTGTGCAATAGTTCCCCAAATAAAACGACTTAAAGATACTCATATGATACTAGTATCAGTTGCTATCGAACATCGTTCTCTAATGAAGGACTTTATATACACTTGAGTGTCTAACCTCTTGTTTTTCCGTTAACAAAACCTCTTAAATTAAACGATATGTCTTTTTCGAAAGTGTTACTCTCTTCATCAATCAACTATTTTTAACAATCCAAACGAAAGTAGTTGCAATTATAACAACGAGTGAGCCCACTCACGAATTGTTAAACCATGAAAATGACCCATACTTGCATTATAAAAAATATAAACAGAAGAAAAAGGAAAAAAAAGCTTACGTCAATAAAATCATTGAGAAAAAAATCCGGCATGTAGATACGATTATTATAAACAGCCAAACGCATCAACGTCCTGAGCTGCCTTGCGTTCTGAGGCAGCATCAGCTCGTCAATTTTCTCAACATTTGCTCTTTTCATCAACTCGACATTATGTATTGGTTTCATATTAACTCCCGAACTAGCAATCACCACTTTTTCAACACGTTCGGGCCACATTTCAGCTAATCTATACGACACGAAACCTCCGTAGCTTGTACCGACAACCGAGTACTTATCAACACCAACTTTTTCCATTAGTTTTCCTATGGCTTTTGCTTGGAAGATTTCTGATCGTTCGGATGATTTTGTCGTGGACTCTCCGAAGAATACGAGGTCTGGAATGTATACATGGAAATATGGTGCCAAAAATGATACCTGTGTAATTATATTGTTATTCAGAGTCCAGAATTTTTACAGTTTTACCTTGATGTAAAATGTTAAAAAGGTAATTGATCAAAAACAAAAGTTAAAGGGAATTTACATTTATGGTCCCTGTATTACTGAAAACGACAAATTTAGTCCCTAGTCAATCGTCATAATTACAAATATGAAAGAAAAAGTAAAGTAACTCCCAATACCGTCATGGGACATAATACCGTCTTCCAAGGTGATACCATAAACCCCGCGTTTCAACTAAACCGGGAACTTGGCAGGATCAACTAAAAACATGTCTTTATAAAATTTTACCTTTATCCGGGTACCTGGCTTGGTTAGCCAGTGTTACCTAAGTAATTTACCACCGGGATATGTCTTCCTTGTCGGGTGGGGGCTCGGTACCAAAAAAATACACGGATTTATTTAATATGGTTCGCCAAATACAATTTTTTTTATTTTTTTTACCTTTGGTTGCAACCTCTTAGGGACAAACAGCAAATTAAAAACATATTGTTGGACCAAACTTTCAATTACTGCATACTCAAAGGACCAAGATTGTAACTAACCTGTTCAATTCAGTTATTTTTTACAAGTAACTAACCTGTTGCCTCCACTGCCAAACACCATGTGGACCAAACCCATGAATCAAAACAATCGTTGGTTTCTCACTATCACCATTTTTAGACAACGAGGGGCCCCAAAAGTGAACCCTAGTGTCGCCATCCACGTCGAGAAACTGCGACGAAAGGCCAGAAGCCGCGAGAGAACGACGAATAAACGACCCGTATAACGAAACGAAGCTAAGACAAGATGTCATATTAGTTTGTGTTTTGTTTTGTAAGACTAGTACTAGTACTTGTTGGTGTGAACAAATTTGTTGTTGAGTTAGCTAGCTATAAGTTTGAAAAGAGCATGGAAAGATGAGTGGAGAAAATTGGTGCAACTGTTTTTCTTTTATAGATGTATGTGGTTAATTAGTCTTCTTTATATGATGATTGATGTGTTATTACTAGTTTATGATTGTCATATTTTATTTGTTGAATAGTATAATGCAAGTTTGATTAAGATCTTTAGTACATTGACAAAATAAATCCCAAAATGTTAGAATAGAGTATTTTCAGTGGTCTTGGTCACAATAAAATCCAAAACTTTCAAAAGATATTTTTTCCGTTTTATATTAAACTAGACGTTATTTGTTTATAACTGCGAAAATTGTTTTGCAGGAATAATTAACGATATACTAATTAATTTATAATTAGGTGGTCGAACAAAGAATCTCATGACTTGACTGAATTGACTTGTTGGTCGAATCAATGAATCGGTGACTCGACCAGGTTGACCTGGTGGTCGAATCAATGAACGGGTGACTCGACTGAGTTGACTCGGTGGTCGGACTCGTGACCCGATGACTCAACCAGTTGACCCCCCGGTGGTCAAACTCGTAACCTAGTGACTCAACCGTGTTTAGTCGGTGGTCGATCTCGTAACCTGATGACTCGATCGAGTTGATCTGATGGTCGACCTGATGACTAAACCAGGGTCGACCCGATGTCGATCTCGTGACGTAATGACACAACCGGGATCGATTCAGTGTCGATCTCGCAATCCGGTGACTCGACCGGGTTGACCCGGTGTTTGAGCCCATGACTCGATAATATTGTGTTAAATAAAAAATATTGAAATTTATATTAAGAAATGTTCGAAAAAAATCAACTTTTCAACCAAAGGTATACATCCTTTCAGGTGCGGAGCTATGGGGTTTTCGGGGATGCACAGGAACCCGATAGAATTTTGTCACGTAGTGTATATACTTGCTAAAAACCTCTATTTTCTTCAAAATGAATCGGGTCTCAAAATTATGTGCTACATAAATACTCGTATTAAAAATTTTATGCACTCGATAATTTTATACTCTGGCTCCGCCCCTGCATCCTTTATATATTACTCCTTCCGTCTTAAAATAAGTGTTCACTTTTGAATATTTTTAGTCTTTCTTATCTAAGTATAGAGTTTACTTTTGAATATTTTTAGTCTTTCTAGTCTAAGTTTGACCATAAATATTTTTATTTGTATTACATACTAGTAGAGGTGGCAATTTCAACCCATTCCACCAAAAGTAGGCCATTTGGGTTCAAATTCATAAACTTATTGGTTGAAATGGGTTGAGCAAAAAATAGAGTGATGGGTCAAATGGGTCAACCCCTTTCTTTGTGTAAAATGAAGTTTGGGTCAAATGGGTTTGAGAATAGATCAAATGGGCTTAAAAATAGGTCACATGGTTCCTATTATTGTACCAAAAAACCCAATAGTGTAAAAAGTTAGTTTTTATTATTAAGTCAGTAAATTTACGTTTTCGTCAGTAAATTTACGTATTCGTCAGAAAATTTACGTTTTCGTCAGTAAATTTACATATTCATCAGAAAATTTACGTTTTCGTCAGTAAATTTACGTATTCGTCAGAAAATTTATGTTTTAGTCAGTAAATTACGTTTTCTTTAGTAAATTACGTTTTCGTCAGTAAATTTACGTTTTCGTCAGTAAATTACGTTTTCGTCAGAAAATTTACGTTTTCGTCAGTAAATTTACGTTTTCGTCAATAAATTCACGTTTTTGTCAGTATATTTACGTTTTCGTCAGTAATTTAAAGTTTTTGACAGTAAATTTACGTTTTCGTCAGTAAATTTACGTTATCGTCAGTAAATTTACGTTTTCGTCAGTAAATTTACGTTTTCGTCAGTAAATTTACGTTTTCGTCAGTAAATTTACGTTTTCTTCAGTAAATTTACGTTTTCGTCCAAAATTTATGTTTTCGTCAGTAAATTTACGTTTTCGTCAGTAAATTTACGTTTTCGTCAGAAAATTTACGTTTTTGTCAGTAAATTTACATATTCATCAGAAAATTTACGTTTTCGTCAGTAAATTTACGTTTTCGTCAGTAAATTTACGTATTCGTCAGAAAATTTACGTTTTCGTCAGTAAATTACGTTTTCATCAGTAAATTTACGTTTTCGTCAGAAAATTTACGTTTTCGTATGTAAATTTACGTTTTCGTATATAAATTTACGTTTTCGTCAGAAATTTTACGTTTTCGTCAGAAAATTTACCTTTTCGTCAGAAAATTTACGTTTTCGTCAGAAAATTTGTGTTTTCCTCAGTAAATTCACGTATTCGTTAGAAAATTCACGTTTTTGTCAGAAAATTTACGTATTCGTCAGTAAATTTACGTTTTCGTCAGTAAATTTAAGTTTTCGCCAGAAACTTTACGTTTCGTCAGTAAATTTCCGTATTCGTCAGAAAATTTACGTTTTCGTCAGTAAATATACGTATTCGTCAGTAAATTTTCATTTTCGTCAGCAAATTTACGTTTTCGTCAGTAAATTTACGTTTTCGTCAGTAAATTTACGTTTTCGTCAAAAAATTTACGTTTTCGTCAGAAAATTTATGTTTTCGTCAGTAAATTCACGTATTCGTCAGAAAATTCACGTTTTGACGAAAACGTAAAATTACTGAAGAAAACGAAAATTTTCTGACGAAAACGTAAATTTACTGACTAAAACGTAAATTTTCTGACGAAAACGTAAATTTTCTGACGAAAACTTAAATTTACTGACGAAAACATAAATTTTCTGACGAATACGTAAATTTACTTACGAAAACGTAAATTTACTGACGAAAACGTAAAGTTTCTGACGAAAACGTAAATTTACTGACGAAAACGTAATTTTTCCGACTATACGTGAATTTTCTGCCAAAAACGTAAATTTTCTGGCGAAAACGTTAATTTACTGACGAAAACGTAAATTTACTGAGGAAAACGTAAATTTACTGACGAAAACTTAAATTTTCTGACGAAAACGTAAATTTTCTGACGAATACGTAAATTTACTGACGAAAACGTAAATTTACTAACGAAAACGTAAATTTTCTGACGAAAACGTAAATTTTCTGACGAATACGTAAATTTTCTGACGAAAACGTTAATTTTCTAACGAATACGTGAATTTACTGAGGAAAACATAAATTTTCTGACGAAAACGTAAATTTACTGACGAAAACGTAAATTTACTGACGAAAACGTAATTCTTTTGACGAAAACGTAAATTTACTGACGAAAACGTAAATTTACTGACGAAAACGTGAATTTTCTGACTAAAACGTATATTTACAGACGAAAACATAAATTTACTGACAAAAACGTAAATTTACTGACGAAAACGTAAAAATACTGATGAAAACGTAAAAAAATCGATGAAAAACTTAAAAAACTGACCAAAACGTAAAAATCGAACGAATACAGATAAAAACGTTTGAACATGTTAAAAGATAGGAAATTATTGTAAGTTAGTGGGTTGACCCGACCCAAACCGTTTGACCCATAACCCATTTGACCCATTATTAAATGATGACCCATTTGACCCATAACCCATTTGACCCACAACCCTTTTGACCCATAAACCAAACTCAACCAAACCAACCCATTTGCCACCTCTACATACTAGTTTATACTCCCTCCGTCCTATAATAAGTGTCAATTTTGACTTTTTTCAGTCTTCTTTATTCAACTTTGACCATAAATATCTTCATTTGTGTTATATTATACCCGATGAAAAATATATTTAATGAAAATGCGTTTATATATCAATCCATACATATAACTTTCATCTGGTATTATATAACACAAATGAAATTATTTACAGTCAAAGTTGTATAAAAAAGACCGAGAAAAGTCAAAGTGGACACTTATTATGGGACGGAGGTAGTAAATTATATCAATTGAAATACTTTTGAAACCAAATCTATTTATATAACGTTCATCAAATATATATAACATAAATATAAATATTTATGGTCAAAGTTTAATAACAAAGATTTAAAACATTCTATCATGAACACTTAATATTAAACAAAAATAATAGTAAAGATAGAGATAGTCAACAAAAGAAATAATCTTTTATTATATATATATATATAGTAGAAATAGAAATAAAGATATCTTTAATAATATTTTTAATTATTTTATATTAAAGTGTTAACGATATAAATGATGTAATCTTAGATCTTTGTAATATCCGTTTAATAAATTTTCAATAATATTCTCACTGATCTTTATAACTTTAGTTTTTTTTCGTTTCAAAACTATTATCTATAATCTTTTTATCATTTGAGTGGTTATTAACTTATTATAAAGATTTAATTGAGGGGGTTCAACATACATTTTCACCGAGAGTCTCATATTTTCGAGACGGTCCAGACTACGACCCTTTCCTAAAGACACTAATGACCCACGAAATGTCATTTAATACTATATTTTAGGTTAAAAAAATATATAAATTTAATGGAAATTTGTTTGTGATGAAGACTTGATCACTCGGGTGATTCTAACCAAGAAAATGCATACATATATTTATTTATTATGGTAAATTAATTTGGTCAATGACAATGTTATTGGAGGGTGTATTAATTAACTATTATTAGCCAAAATGTGTCAGCGTTGTGGGCGTGACCGGGTGGTAATTGGCGAGATCAAATTGTTTAATTAGGCAAAGAGAAATGTTATCTCTGTCTACTTTTAAGTTTTAACCATTTACTTGCATTGCTTATGTTAACAAGATATTAAAATAATTATTCAATGCTTATGTTTTTATTAAAATTTTGTAACATGTTTTTTTAGTAATCATGTTTCTGACACAATGACCGAATAATTTATAAGGTTTAAACTTATCGTAACATAGACTCTAACTAAATAAAGTCATCCCTTTAAAAAGGTTAACATGACCCATAACACATTCTTTTTTTCTTATGATATTATCATCAATTTAACTTAACAATAACAAAAAGATATATACTCTTCTTTAAAATTATTGAAGTTTATGAATCAGTAAATTGTACACTTAAAGCATGTATAATACATCAAGTCTTAAATACTTGATACATTTAATTTCTTAAATGCAAACCTTAATTAATAGCTATAACTTCTATCAAAAGCTTTTACTTTTTTTTTTGGCAAAATTAATATTAATATGAGATCATAAAAAAAATATCAAATGAATACATTGAGAGTTTGCAAAATTGCAAACTAATTTGAAATTGAGAACTAGAAACATTTAACATTGAAAAGTAACTGAAAGTCCCTAATCAATGCAAGAAACCATAATCTTAACTTAATCAACACAAGGTATTACTTTTCAAACGTAATCTTATTATTGTATAATAAAGAATTACAAGTGTTATGGATAACACAGTTTGATGACAATGTGTTGTGCACATTTTGAACAACTATAAACCCTAACTTATGAATACAGTCGTAGCTGTTTGATTCACTAAGTTATATGCAATAATGTTATGAATATCTCAAAGTGTTAAACATTAATGCATTGATACACCTCCTATTTATAGTGTTACGAGATTGACCTAAATAGTACTTGATGGTGACTACACAAGCTTTTACAAGTTCGCACATCAGTCACATGATGTCCTTCTATTCTTGGTAGTCTTCCATGATGCTTTAAGGAAACAGTTGTCAAAACAGTTTCCTTTTTCTTCATAGTCTCGAACACACAAATGGTATGTCCAAAGTGTGCTGAGTGTTAACAGGGTATTGCCACCCCTGTTAACCCTCAACCCCTCAGAGTCCCTGATACATCTTGGCTGTTATCCATCACAGCCAATGAGTATGTCTTCAAGTAATCTTTGACTTCCTTGACAATGTCTCTGACATGGACTCCTCTGAGGTTGCTCACAGAGACTTGGATCTCTGTGAGTCTTGCGAAACTTGCCTGCCTCCTAGGCACAGGCAAGGGACTATCTAACAGCCTAATTATGTTTAAATCTATGATCAGGGAATCTAACAAGTTTAGATTCCCAACAATCTCCCCCTATTTAAACATAAATAATGCTAGATCTAACTAAGTTAAGGTAAGTGAGTTAACAGCTTCTTCTTACTCATAACAGATCTAAACAAACATACCTCATGATTTTATTAATACTTAAAGAAAAATTACAAGTACATTACATAAGTAAAATAAAAGATGAAGGTAAAAAGGGCTGTGAACATCTTCAATAGTCATCATTTTTAATCCTTTCTTCAGCTTCAGCCAAGTCCAATCTGTTATCTAGTTCATCCTGCAAAGTCTTGGCAAACTTCTTGGAATACTCTGTGTTGATCTTGAGTGACTTCTTGTGACAAAGTAGCTGAATAGTTGAAGCTAAGCACAACTCATCTTCCCTTTGAAAAGCATACTGGCAAGCCCTGTTCATGAATGTCATTCCTCTTTCAGGCTCTGTGTATGTCTGACCATCAGCTGGGCCAACAATACCATTGGGGAGGATCAAATTCCTGTGCATGCCATCCACTTGAACATCTTCAGTAACAAAAGTTTCATTAACAATTTGAGAAATTCTTCTTCTTTTGTTGCCAGTCTTTGGGGGTTCTTGTTCAAAAAGCTGTGGTGGGGGATCAATCTTAAGTTTGGCAGCTGTTTCCTTGATCCAGGTAAACTTGGCCTTAATAGTCTTCAGCAAAAGGAAATTTGCCTGTCCATTTCTTTTGGCAGCTAAGGCTTCAAGTTCGAACCATTCTGATAACCCAAGTGTCATTAGCCTGAAGTTGTCACACATTCATATTTCCTGGTTGGTTATCCCTCCACAAGATCATCCTTGGGGTGTTTGTGGATTTATGAATGGTGTATTTGAACTTGGTTATCTTGCCAGGGGCATATCTGTTGTTCACGCAGGCGTCATAGTCAGCTTTGACTTTCCTTAGTGCCTCAGCGCGTTTTGCTTCCATTTCTCTCAACCTTTGTTTTTGCTTTTCTCTTTCAGGTGGTGACATCTTCCTCAGAGTAGCTTCATTCAATTCTTTGGCTGTCTTGAGTTCATTTAATCTCTTGAATTCCTCAGCCTGTTTCTCTATTTCTTCAGGGGTTAAAGGAATCTCATTGGAAGGTGTAAAGGTTGAGAATTGGGAAAGGTGTGTGGTGGATCCTCCTGTCTCTAGCATCGCAGCTATCTTCTTTAGTTTGGTGTCTGTGTCAACCAAAACTATATCCTTTCCTTTCTTCGAGACAGAGGACTCCACACTTATGTTTTTCAAAACATCAGCTCTCTTGATAAATGCTGTCTGAGCCTGAGTTTGAATTGCTTTGGGGAGGGAGCTAACAGTGAATTTTAATTTCTTGGCAGCTGGTTCATCATCATCCCCAGGCTTGCTGGTGTTAACCAAAACTAGAGACTTTGATGAGTCAGCTCCATCTTGAGTTTGTTGCTCCCCCTGAGTATTATCCTCATCATCAGGTATTATAATAGGTGTGATGACTTGGAGAGGAACAGGTGTACTGAAGGGGTTAGCTGATGATGAGCCTTGTTTAGCAGATGCAAGGCTGAGTGTTGTATCTTTCTCCCCCTCACGTTCATCCTGGCTTCGCAGACGTTTGGATGAACGTGCTTGAAAATGCCTTGCAATCTGTTCAACAGAGGCAGCCATAGCACGTTGCCTTTTCCTTGAAGCCCTGGCAATCTTCAGCAGGAGGTTGCCATTTGCATTAGTATTTGCCTGAACACGACTGACAATAAAATTAGCATGACGATATTGCCTGTTGCGAACCGCATCAAATTGCCTGTGCATGGTTAGCTCATGTTCATGAAACATGGCAGGGACCTCTGTGTCAATGACATCCTTCACTCTAGTAGAAAGGTGACTTAGTCCTTGGGCAACACCTTTCCTGGCACCATCCTTGATTGGCTCAGTAACCGCCTCAGCCACAACCTTTTGTATTATTCTAGGGAATGTAACAGTGAAGTTGTGCATCTCAGACTTGATCACATCCAGCTTCCTTGATAAACGTTCAATGTCTGACTGATGATGAACAGGCTGAAGATTCTTGATATTGAGACTTTGCTGAGCATAATCACCCCCCCTTGGTAAGAGATCAAAGTTAGTCTGGGCAGGATGATCAAACAAGAGAAACTCCGCTGTTGGATCATATGCTGGGCGTTGGAATACTGTTGTTGTTGATGTAGCAGAGTTTGGTGTAACAACAGCGTCCTTGGGAGGAGGAGTCTTATCGCCAGCTGGCGTGGACACAGCTATTTCTTTGGGAGGAGAGACTGACAGCTGGTCTTCCTCATCTTCCTCACCCTCCTCATCAAACATCCCTTCAGGGATTTCATCCTCAGGCATGGACTCAATATCAGAGACATAATCCTCCAATGATAGCATTTCTTCATCAGCATTTAACAAAGGCTCTTCATCATTGGGTTTGTCTTGAGTCATTGTATCAGCCTCCTTTTCTTGGTGTACCTGAGATTCAATGACTGGCTGTACAATTTCAGCCTGCAATTTGTTTCAATTAGTAACAGGGAAAAAGATAAGGGGAATGGTCGCCATTTTGCTGTCCCAGAGAGGCTGAGGGTGATTACTCAGCCACTCCAAAGGATAAATCCTTGGGATTCTTTTAAGTGTGAAAAAAATATGGTTAATGATCGCCATTCGCTGCCCCTATGAAAGCTGAGTGTGATTATTCAGCCCCCCCAAAAGGTTAAAACCTTTGGGACTCTTTTGATTGTGAGACATATGTTGTTTATGGATCGCCATTCGCTGCCCCTAGGAAAGCTGAGTGTGATTATTCAGCCCCCCCAAAAGGTTAATAAACCTTTGAGACTCTTTTAAGAGTGAAACATATGTGGTTAAAGGTCGCCTGTTACGTTGCCCCTAGGAAAGCTGAGGGTGATGATTCAGCTCCCCCTGAAAAGGATAAATCCTTTGGGACTCTTTTAAGGAGGGAACCAAGAGGCTGTGTGAAGTACAGCTGATCATGGTTGAGACATAAGTGTATTCAGGTTGTTGTTAGCCTGAATACTGTCTAGAGGGTGCAGGGTCATCGGGGTGCTTTATAAACACAAGTGAATCATTCCCTGGTGCAAAGACAGGGTGTACAGAAGTCTTAAAGGATTCTAAGTGCATTGACAGACTTCTATGGGTCGAGGATTACCCTAACTTCACCACTCTCTCCTACAGACAAATGAGAGTGGCTGCATGTGAACCTCTAAAAATGTACACTGATTACCTGTGAGATATCAGTTGGATCAGGCTGGTTTCCTGTCGTCTCAGTTGACTTTGAGACACTAGACTCCTGTTGTTTGTCAGCAGATGTATCTGAATCCACATGAGTATCTGGACCAGAGGAGGTGTCAGTCTTCTTTCCCTTGGCCTTAGAAACAGCTTTGGTGTGGGAAGAAGAGGGGATTTTCTTCTTCTTAGGCTGTTGGCCAGAAGAATCCTTGGACTTGGTAGTGTGCTGCCCAGAGATCAAAGACTTAGACTTGCCAGACACACTAGAAGTATTCACCTTCTCAGAAGAAGGGAGCAAGGGCTTCTCAGCTGTTGGTAGTTGGTTGGCCACATTCATCATATGAGCGGTGACAGGGACATCTTCAGCTCCTATTTCTTTATAGATGGCACCTGTGATGCGGTAGGGCTTAAGAACAGTCAAATCATTGTTGTGGTAGTTGTCTCCCAGCAGACTTTCGAAGATCAGAGACAGGAAGCGCACATAGCAGATATTCTTTTCCCTGACTTGATTCCTTCCCTTCAGCTGTTCTATAAGGTTGGAGAAGAGAATGCTTCCAACATCAACATCAGATCCCCAGATTAATCCATATGCAATAGCCTGATGGTTGAAAGACATCTGATCTTGGGATCCCTGCATACCTCCCAGGGATTTAAAAATATGGGTGAAGAGGACACGCCATATGGGAGTGAAGTACTTAATCTTCAGGGGAGATTTGGAGAGGACCTCAGCTGGTGTAAGGGCAGGGTTTACATCATGGCATGGTTTGAGTGTGGCCAGGGCTTCTTTGACATCCTTTTTATCAACTACCTTCAGGCATTCATCTCCATGCTTCAATCCGGCCACACTTGAGAAATCTTTAAGGGAGAAGGCGAAAGGGTGTTCATTGCATGAAAGGCTAAATGTTATGGTGTCATCAACCACCTCAGCAGAGTACCAGAATTCTCTAAGGTATTCTTGGTAAAAGGTGGATGAGGATTTGGTGAATGCTTCACTTAGGTCACAATTCTGTATGAAACTGACCAGATCTGAATAGGTGTTATTTGGTGCCTTAATCCATCCAATGGCGTTGTTGGAGGCGAGGATGCTTTCGTTGATCTCGAAGTTAACATTTGCTGCTTTAGGAACTGAGAACGCCATGGATTCGAGGTTGAAGGTGAAAGAAAATGGCGGATAGGTTAAGAGAGAGAAGAACTTAGAGAGAGAAATGATTTGAGAAATGAGAATGGTGATGGGTGAGAAGAGAGAAGAGACAATATATATATTCAAATTACGTAAACAGTTATTCAACCGCATTAAATGCAAAGTGAGAAAATGATTGTTCAAGTGGGTCCCTTGACCTTTCAAAACTTATTTGTCTCCTCGTTATTCGAAAAATAAATGATTAAATATTTGAGAATGTTTTTTGCATTTACTTAGAAAGTAACTACCTAGTTTCATGTGAAAAACATTTAATATAGAATCAATCATTTAATGAACACATTTAATATCAAGCCACAGGCTTTGAGATATTGAGCATCCCTAGCTCAGCAACTATCCTGTTGAACGAAGGTTCAGCCAAAGGCTTTGTAAAGATATCAGCTAGTTGCAGCTCTGTGGGAACAAAATGTAGCTCAATATCTCCCTTCATTATATGATCCCTGATAAAATGATACCTGATATCAATGTGTTTGGTACGAGAGTGAAGAACAGGGTTGTTGGATATGGCAATGGCGCTGGTGTTGTCACAAAAGATTGGCACTTTGTCATACAAAATTTCATAGTCAGCCAATTTACTTTTCATCCAGAGCACCTGAGCACAACAGTTGGCTGCAGCGACATATTCTGCTTCAGTTGAAGACATAGCCACAGAGTTTTGCTTCTTAGCACTCCATCCAACCAATTTTCCTCCTAGGATTTGACAGCTCCCTGAAGTACTTTTCCTGTCAATACAGCATCCAGCATAATCTGAATCTGAATAGGCCTTGAGATCAAAGCCTGATTCCTTTGGATACCATAGGCCTAGGGATGGTGTTCCTTTAAGATACCTGAAAATTCTCTTAACAGACACTAGATGAGATTCTTTTAGGTTAGCTTGGTACCTTGCACAGAGACATGTGGAGAATTGGATATCTGGACGACTAGTTGTTAAATACATGAGTGACCCAATCATGCCTCTATATAAAGTCTCATTAACAGAGAACCCTGACTCATCAGGGCCCAAATTGTTGGGAGGAAGCATGGGGCATTTCACTGATGCACAATCAGCTAAGTCATATTTTTTAAGTAAATCCTTAACATACTTTTCTTGACAAATTGAAATTCCCTTAGGACATTGTTTAATTTGAAAGCCCAAAAAGTAGGTTAATTCACCCATCATACTCATCTCATATTTCTTGGTCATTAATTTAGCAAAACATTTACTAAGATTGACATTTGTTGACCCAAATATGATATCATCCACATAAATCTGCACACTGATGAAATCACTCTTATCCTTGAAGGTAAAGAGTGTTTTATCAACAGAACCCCTGATAAATTTATTTTCAGTTAGGAAATTTAAAAGAGTTTCATACCACGCTCTTGGAGCTTGTTTCAGCCCATACATAGCCTTGTGAAGCCTGTACACATGGTTGGGAAACTCGCTGTTCTCAAATCCTTCAGGTTGAGCAACATACACTTCCTCAGTCAAATCACCATTGAGGAATGCACTCTTTACATCCATCTGATACACAGTGATGTTCATATAGGCAGCATAAGCAAGGAAGATTCTGATGGCTTCAAGTCTTGCAACAGGAGCAAAAGTTTCATCATAATCAATGCCTTCAGTCTGAGAGAACCCCTGTGCTACCAGTCTGGCCTTGTTCCTGATGATGTTCCCAATTTCCCATCTTATTTCTATAGATCCATCTAGTGCCTGTGATATTCTTTCCAGGTGGAGCTGGCACTAGTGTCCATACTTTGTTCCTTTTGAACTGATTGATTTCTTCTTGCATAGCAGCTACCCATCCTTCTTCTACCAGAGCTTCAGCTACTCTTTTAGGTTCAATTTGTGAGAGAAATTCAGCAAATAGACATTCATTGGTTGAGGCTGACTCAGAGTCTTGGATTCGCTGTCTAGTTGTGACCCCTGCATTTGGTTCCCCAATAATGTTGACAAGAAGAATGTGTTGATCTCTTGACCACTTATTTTGAGGAGCTGGGGACTCAAGGACAGGTACACTTGTGGGCACAACTGGTACAATTTGAGTTTCATCCTGCTGACTAGGAGGGCTTTCTTCAAAGACTACTTCAGAGTCAGAGTTTTCTTCAGCCATATCAAGAGGTGCTATTTCATTATCAGCAGGAGAGTCTTCAGGGATTTGAAGAATTGGTGAGTCATCAATAGCATTAGAAGGAGAAGGACCACCAGAGGTTTGAGGTTCTTCTTCATCCAGTTCCTGAGAGGTAGGAACTTTTATGTTGTGAGTAGATAGAGGGTCAAAGGCAGGGACATAAGGAGTGAGAGTGTTGAAGTGATGATGACTGGTAGGTCTGGGTTCTGTGAACTCATCACTTGGGAAAGATACATTTTCATTAAAATCAATTTCATCACCCTCTGTTCCTGTTCTCTGTATGACTTCATCATCTTCATTGAATCTAACGTGGAAGGTTTCTTCTACTTCTTGTCTTCTGATGTTGAATACTCTGAAGGCTTTGGCTGTTGGAGAGTATCCCAAGAAGAAACCATCATCAGCTTTTTCATCAAACTTTCCAAGTTTATCCCTGTAGTTATAAATAAACACAGGGCATCCAAATACATGAAAATAGCTGACATCTGGAGATCTTTTTCTAAAAACTTCATAGGAAGTTTTACCATGTCTTTTGACAATGATTGATCTGTTTTGTGTGTAGCAGGCAGTGTGAACAGCTTCTCCCCAAAATTGCTTTGGTAAGGCTGCACCATTTAACATAGTTCTTGCTGCTTCAATCAAAGTCCTGTTTCTTCTTTTAGCCACACCATTTTGTTCAGGAGTGCCAGCTGAAGAGAAGTTCTGTGAAATCCCTTTTTCATCACAAAAAGATTCAAGTTGATGATTCTTGAATTCAGTACCATTATCACTTCTTAGAGCTTTGACTCTAACATCATTCATATTTTCAACCTGTCTAATGAAGGACATGATGGTTTCAGCTACATCACTTTTCCTTCTGAGGAAGAACACCCATGTGTATCTTGAAAATTCATCAACTATGACCAAGGTGTATTTGTTGTGATTAATGGTCTAAGGTTTGACAGGCCCAAACAAATCCATGTGAAGGAGATGTAAGCACTTGTCAATAGAGAATGACTGCCTAGTCTTGAATGAAGACCTGTGATGCTTTCCTTTGACACAGGCAGAACAAGTCTTGTCTTTGGAAAACATTACTGAAGGTAGACCAGCAACCAAGTTTTGAGTGGCTATCTTGTTGATGTTCTTGAAGTTGAGATGAGACAGTCTTTTGTGCCACAGCCAATTGACACTTTCAAAGGCTTTAGCAAGAAAATAATTTGAGCTGTCTTCAGAGCACACATCCATGCTGATGACATAAACATCTCTCCTTCTAGGTGCAATCAGCACAACATCATTGTTTTTGTTGAATATGGTTCCCTGAGTCTTAGTAAACAAAACCTTATAGTCAGCATCACACAATTGGCTGATGCTAATAAGATTGTGTTTAAGACCATTCACATATGCAACCCTGGTAAATGTAATCCCATTGCAGTTCACTGAGCCATATCCTTCTGTGTCACCTGAAGAGTTATCTCCAAACACCACTTTAGGACCTGGCTCCTTTGAGTATCTGTGCAGGTATTGTTGAATCCCTGTCATGTGTCTAGAACAGCCACTATCTAGATACCATACCGATTCTTTGAGATATTTCTGCACAGATACATAGAAATAGGTTAGTTCCTATGGTGAACCCACTTGCTAGTGGGTTCCCTGAATTGCTTATTAGCAACTCTTGTGTTCCTGAAGAACTTTTGGCGTTGGGAGGGACATTTCATTGTTTCATGGTTATAACTTCCACAGATATCACACCCAGGGAAGTCACCACACTCGTCTGAGTGATGGTCTGTGAACCCACAGAATTTACAGGGAGGATAAGGTTTGTAATTTCCCTGTTGTCTTTTGGAACTCTATGGTCTGTCCCTAGAGGGTGTCTGAGCTCTTTTAGCTGCCATGTGTTTGTCATGATCTAAAGTCATATGGTGAGAGTTTTTACATATATTGCAATAAGGTTTGATTAACCTTTCCCCTTTGGGTTCACCTAGGACTGACTTAGGTTCATGAGAAGTAGAGCATTCAGCGGAAGGCTTAATGTGTTGTTTCAAGAGTTCTACTTCTTTCATAAGGGACAACAGGCGATCTTCAGTGGTTGGGTCAACCTTATTCACAGCTTTAGTAGTAACAGGCTTAAAAGCTACTTGTTTGCCAGTTTGTTTAGCAGGCACATGAAAAACTTTAGCTGGAGGATTCTCAATATCTGTCCTAAGTTCACCCTTAGCAGATCTAGAAGAACTGCTGGGTTCAACTCCAGAGAGTTTGGGTAATGGTGGTAGTTCAGCCACATCTTCAGAGACAGGGTCATCAGTCAAAGTGGTATCTGACATATGAATAGTCTCTGTAGATTTAAAGACAATGTCTTTGGGTTTGGTGAGAATTCTCAGCTTATTTTTCTTAGCAGATATATCCCTTTTTAAGTCAGCAGGCACTTCATCATTAAGCAATTGATCTATAGTGAACCTAGCACACAGCCATTTTTTAATAACCTTGTTTAACTCAGAGACTTGATCATTTAAAGCAATGTTTTTCAAAGTTAATCTAGCTACTTCATTTTGCAGGGATATTTTCTCTAAATTAACCCGCCTGAGAGTTTCACATTCAGCTTTAGCATTTAGCATTTCAGATTTAACAGAGTGAAATTTATCAAGAAGGTTCTTTCTTTGTTCCTCAACAAAATGTAAATCAACAATGGTGTAATCAAGGACATGCTTATGTTCATCACTATCAAACATGGATAAAAGCCTGTGTACCTTTTTCATTGTGATGTCAACCCATTATCCTGATCTTGCATCACCTTTTCCAACAGCTAGTTCATCCTCAGCTATCGCCATGAAAGCCTTGACTCTGGTGGTGTCTTCTTCATCTGAAGTCAATGGCTCATCATTCCAATCATAAGCTTCAGCAACCAACCCTTTCTCTGTCTTTTTGTCACCACCCTTCTTCTTGGACAGAGCTTCAAGTTTCAAGTTCATTTGTTCTAACTCAGCCTTAAGTGCCTTGTACTTGTTTTTGTAATCCTTCTTCTCAGTGTCTGATGAATTGGATTGGTGAGATGAGTTATGATGTTGTTTGAACTTGTAAGGTTTGGATGAAGATGATGGATAAGAGGGTGAGGATGTCTTGGTGGAAGGACAGTCTTTTTGATAATGTCCAAGCTTTCCACAGGCAAAGCAAGTTTCTTTTGACCTGTCAGTTGTTTTACTAGCTGATCCTATTCTTCCTGATCTTTTAAAGAATCTTCTCTGGTTGGCTAGCAAGGGTCTTTCATGAAACTCTGCATTAAGGTCTGTCAAGAACTCTTGGCTGCTGCGTGTATCTTCTTCAACATCAAAGTCACTGTCATGAGGATGTGTTGCGGAGATCAAGGCTTTAGAGGATGCTCCTTGGACAACGAATCTTTCAGTCTCTGACTTGTAAATCATATCAATCATCCCTTCTTCATAATTATACTTTCCATAGAGCTGAGCAAGAGTATCATTTTTGATCGAGTTGTTAGCTCTCTGAGTCTGATTCATGCTCAGCCACTTTCTTGGAAGGCTGTTGACAAAAGTAGCATTGATCTCAGCTTGACCAATAGTGACATCATTCATTGCCAGGTCATTGAGAAGAATCTTCAGCCTAGTATAGGTTTGCTGAACCTTTTCACCTTCAAGTGACTTGAAGGCATTGAACTGAAGTCTGAGTGCCCGAATCTTTGTCTCTCTTGTTTTAGAGGGTCCTTCATGGCCAAGGATGAGGTCTGTCCACATTTGTTTAGCTGTGGGACACTGAATGACAGACTTCATGATATGCTTGGGAAGGCAGGATATAATGATGCTTTTGAGACGTTTATCTTGGTTTGCCAATTTCCTATCAGCTGGAGTCCATTGTTTGAGAGGTTTGGGAAGAGGGTTTTCTTCAGTGGATGTAAGCGCCATGGGAATGTAAGGACCATTTTCTAAAATTTCTAGAAGAAAAGGTTCAAGCCCATCAAGATATACAAGAAATTGACTCTTCCAACTGACAAAATCTTCTTCATCAAAGACTGGTACACTTGTGACGTGTGATCCACCTCTTGAGTCAAGAAGTTGGGGTAGATCATCGTCATTGGCAGGAGGGTTGAGTCTTGGTGAAGATGGGTTTGTGGAAGGTGACTGTTGTGGGTTAGAAGTTTCTGGCATGGTGGATCTTGATTATAAAACTGAGAACGATGTTTCTTGAAGGTTTTAATATCAAACACCGCTCTGATACCAATTGAAAGTCCCTAATCAATGCAAGAAACCCTAATCTTAACTTAATCAACACAAGGTATTACTTTTCAAACGTAATCTTATTATTGTATAATAAAGAATTACAAGTGTTATGGATAACACAGTTTGATGACAATGTGTTGTGCACACTTTGAACAACTATAAACCCTAACTTATGAATACAGTCGTAGCTGTTTGATTCACTAAGTTATATGCAATAATGTTATGAATATCTCAAAGTGTTAAACATTAATGCATGGATACACCTCCTATTTATAGTGTTACGAGATTGACCTAAATAGTACTTGATGGTGACTACACAAGCTTTTACAAGTTCCCACATCAGTCACATGATGTCCTTCTATTCTTGGTAGTCTTCCATTATGCTTTAAGGAAACAGTTGTCAAAACAGTTTCCTTTTTCTTCATAGTCTCGAACACACAAATGGCATGTCCAAAGTGTGCTGAGTGTTAACAGGGTATTGCCACCCCTGTTAACCCTCAACCCCTCAGAGTCCCTGATACATCTTGGCTGTTATCCATCACAGCCAATGAGTATGTCTTCAAGTAATCTTTGACTTCCTTGACAATGTCTCTGACATGGACTCCTCTGAGGTTGCTCACAGAGACTTGGATCTCTGTGAGTCTTGCGAAACTTGCCTGCCTCCTAGGCACAAGCAAGGGACTATCTAACAACCTAATTATGTTTAAATCTATGATCAGGGAATCTAACAAGTTTAGATTCCCAACAGTAACAAACACTTAAACAACTTGACTTTAAAGAAAACATAAACCAAACATCTACATAAACAATGAATCTTTATCTTCAACTAGAGATCCCATGTCAATGCCTGTCTTTGTGACTTGATGGCTGAAACATAGATCTAGAGCTGCTAACAATGATAATCTTCCTTGCACATCTCAACAAACACATACTCTTTACCAAACTCACCAAACGCAACGACCACAATATAAGGGCAAAACACCCACGGGCGACATTGAAACGGTTTTGACAGATGCTTGAAGAATCGTGTGTCGAAGCCATCCAGTGAGAAGTGACGATGACGCGACCCAAATGGGTGGTGGTTTCATGAGATATAGGCATGGAAACGAAAATGGATGTGAAGACGAGAGATATATCAAGGAGAAACCATAAAAGAAAAATCACAGATCTGAAAGATGAGGAGGTTTATTTTGTGAAAATTACTTGATGTTGGACTTAAAAAATGGTAGAGATTAAAGTTTAAGGTGAGCCTTTCCAAACCATCGGCATGTAGCCAGCGGCCGAAAGCGGTGGCTGCAAAAAGAAGAAAGGGATTTAGAGCTTTTACTTTATCAAGCTTTTCAAAAATCATGCTAGGCAATACATAAAAACATATCAAATCACTTTTTAAAATAGTAGCAAAAAATCATTTTAAACTTTTTACATTGTGCATGTTTATAAAAATTAAATTCACAAGAAATCAGTTCATGATTATGTATATTTTGATACAAAAGATACTTTGTACTTGAACAAATATGAATGTTAAGGCTTTAATTGCAAATATTTTATTTATTTGTTATTTTATTTTTAATGTTTCGAGCAAATGTGAAGCAAAGATGATAAATATTACATAGAATTATTGTTTATTATTATATTTTTTAAAATATTTTAAAATAATTATTTATTTTTAAAAATAAATTAAAAATTTAATTCGACTATTATATCGCATTCATTTAATATTATTATTACAAACAATATTTTTTTTTTAAAATTAATTAAAGATAAAACTATTATTTTACAAAATATATAAGAAAAAGAGTTGTAATAATTATGTGTTTTTAAAATTATGTTTTTTTGTTTGGGTTTTGCTAAAAACACCCAATGGGTGTTTTTTAAACTTCTATAAATAAAAAACAATTCCAAATATAAACTAATTATTTTCATAAATGCATGATTCTAACACATGTAATTAAGGTTAATAAGTTTTAATATGGTATACATTAATATTAACTATGTTAAATCTGGTACATTTGAGGTTTATTAATTGTAAAAATTTTAATTATAGAATGTTTAAAAAACACTCATAGGGTGGTGGTTAGCAAAACCCTAAAAAGATTACTTTAATAATAAAGAAAGTTGATTCAAATTAGTAAATCTTTTTAAACTTTTTTATTAGGTTGTAGACGAACTGAACGTTCAGCGAATTATTGGTCGATTGTTCGTCAAAAAACTCGTTTATGTTTGTTTATTTAATAAATGAACAAACACGAGCCAAAAATTTAGTCCGTTTAGTTAAATGTACGAACATGAACAACTCATTTGTTCGTTTATTTATGTTCGTAAACGGTCGATTGTGTTCATTCGAATAAGTTCAATTAGCGCGTTCGTTTATGCTCGATTATTTTTGTACGATTAACATCTCAAATATACAAAGAAGTTAATAAATAATACATTGAGTATTTCAAAGATCTCTAACAATAATATAAACAATAAACTAAGTGTTTCAAAGACCATATGGATCGTTTAAAGTAAAAAGTTTAGTTTCATACTCGTTTACGTCAATATATGATCGCTTATGTCTGTTTACGTTCGTTTAACTTATTAATAAACGAACATGAATAAGTTCAAATCTAAATAAACGAACATGAACAAAATTTTTAGTCCGATTACACGTTCGTGTTCGTTTATTTATTCGCCTAAAATTAAATAAACAAATATAAACATTCTTCTATTCGCATACTTCTATTCGCGTTCGTCCAACTCATTTACGGTCCTATTTTTCATATGACATAAAGTTAAATGCATATATTCAATTTTTCCAAACAAAAATTGACATGTAATCCAACTATTAGTGTATTATTAACAGTTTATATAAAAACTACATGACTTCTTTAAGGGTGAGTATCGAGTCAAAACCGATCTAAATAGATAAAAACAAAAGTCGACTTAAAATTGAACAAGAGACATTTTTCAACCGAAACTAAACGGAATATACATAATGTAAACCGGTATTGAACCGAATAAGGTCGGTTCGGTTCGATTTGAGTAGTTTAAACCATGGTTGTTAAGATCGGGATCTTAGTATGGATCGTTTTTGTCATTGTAAGATTGAAATCGTAAGTTCGGATTGAGATCTTAAAATCCTACTATAATATTATTTTTTTATTAATTTTTATAATATTATGTAAATCTAAATTCTTTTATACATCACTAACATAAAAATATATAAATGTTTTATAAAAATGTTGTTCCAAATTATAATTATGAAATGTCTAAAAGTTTAAAATATTGTTTTTTCAAACTCTACAAGACTTGATAAATAAATTTGTAGTTTTTTAGTTTATGGATCGAGAAATATAAAATCGGATCGTAATAGATTTTAAGATCTTATGGTCGGGATCAAGATCTTTAAGATTATATAATCAAAATGTACGAATTGGACGTTTTTGATTTGCAGTATCATACATTCGTAAAATCCTAAGATCAGAATCAAGATCTTGACAACCATAATTTAAACCAAATTAGATTGATTTAAACCCGAATCGAATCAACCAAACCAAAATAAATATCTAAGAATAAACACGATTCAATTCGATCTAATTCGATCAATTTATCTGATCAGATCAGTTTTCAAGCCACTTTGCTCAGCCCTATTTCTGTACGATAATGACATATGTGGTAAATTTTGAGGCTTTAAAAGTTGATGGCTCTTGGTGATTATTCACCTCGCTCACGCGACGATTATGATCGTAATGAATGCATATTGTAGTACCGTACAAAATAAAAAATTGTTTTAGTAATATAATCAAGGTTTTAAAAGACGCGTTTTGCGTTGCTAAAACGTGAAGCATGATCTTGCCGTTATGATATATATTATTGCGTGGGTTCTGGGTGTGGAGTGAGTCAAGGAGCCAAATGACGGGCAAATGCGCGCAAAATGACCAGGCGTGGTGTTTTTTTTTCTTGCGAATTTATTGGGTTATTATGTATTTGGACTAATTATTAGGATATTTTGTATTTTGGCTTTTAAGCCTAACTGGAGTTTGAGTAAAAAGTTGATAACGTAATTAAAAGATATAAGATTTTAACTTTTAAACTCTTATGCATACCCGATAGCACATTTTGTAAACTCGATATATATTAATGTATTACAGAAATTTATAAAAAAAATAGTCGCTTTTCTCACGTTTTGGAAAACATCATTGCTTCGCTATGGCTCCTAATGTTTAAGGCTTGAACGTGTCAGCACGACACGCCTCACGCTATCTGTAACCTTAAATATAATATATGATCGAGTGTGTGAATATATTTTTATAATGTTAATTTTTGTTACGTTGAATATTCTTGGCAAGTAATACGACTTTGGGAGATTTGGTGGTCTAGTGGTTGTAAACACTTGTGTAGCCGAAAAATAGGAGTATTAGTAAAACATATTATACGTCAAGTGGTTTATTCACGGCTACCACCAAATAAACTATAATAGCTCACCTTAATTTGATAAACAAAATATTTTCTAAATCCATGTGAGTGTATTTTTTAATAGGACTGAGCATCGGGTCTAAATCAGATCGGACCAAGTAAGACCGGACTGGACCGAATCAAGAATCGAAATGGTTTGAAACTCTAAATCGATACCGGATTAAAATGATCCGGGTCGATCCGATATAATCAACAAGATTTTTGGTAAGACCGAACTAGACCGGACCGAAAACCAGAATGAATCAAAACCCCGGACCGAGGACCGGACTGAAATTGTATGGTCCGGTCCGGTTCGATTCGATTCGGTCCGGCCTGGTTTTCTGATCCGAGGAATTTTTAGATCTATCATGCTCGTCTTACTTTTTAAAGGTAGTTATTTGTATACTTTTTGAATTGATTGACACATTTAAATATATATTGTCTTAACATATACTCCCTCCGTCCCAAAATTATAATCCACCTTTCTATTTTAGTTTGTCCCAATTTAATTGTCCACTTTTAAAACTTCTAAAAATAGATAGGAAATTTATATCGAGATTACTAGATTACCCTTAAATGAAATTATAATTACAAACTTTAAAAATGTTTTAAATTAATTGATTAAGGGTAAAATTGTCTTTCAGCAAAAAATAAGAGAGAGAAAGCTGAAAAAATGGTATTTTTCTTAAACTGTGTGTTTTTTGTCGGTGGACAATAATTTTGAGACGGAGGAAGTATAACTTTAGATCACTTTCATAAATATATACTCCGTAATTATTATATTTGAAAGTGTGTCGACTAATCCAAAATGAGTTGTATAACAAAAACTAATTTTGACCACTAGTGTATAACACCATGTAACACAAATGTATCATTTTGATGGGTTAATCTACAGCTGAGCATGTCGGACTCTGGATCTGATCGTAGCGAAAATCGGGTTGGACCGGACGAGGCATATTTTGGTTCAGTTTTTGATTTATGTTTTTTTTATAATCAGTTTTTTATCCGTCTCACAATAAACCAAAGATTATGTTTTGTTGAGCGGATCAGTCTAAAAACCAAATCGGACCAGACTAATCCGACCTCGACCGGATCGAAGAGTCAGGTTCTCGGTCTGATGTTTTGAACAAATTCAATATCGATCGGGTCTGGTTTTGATCGGTAGTCCGGTTTTCGAACCGTGCTAACCCTTAGATTTATTTTAGGCAATGTTGCAAAAATGGTCTAAGCGGCCGATTTAGTCAACGCCTAGGTGTTAGACAAAAGATTAACCACCTTGATTTTCACTAATCGGTCTTATTAATCGTTTTGGTTATCAATCAGACACATTAAGCCTTAAATCGTTCTAACCAAACAAAAATCGAAAATTGACCAAATCATGCATAAATCAACTAAAACGGACAAAAAAATGGCCCACCAAATCGGGCATATAATTTCAAATTTTTTACATAAATCTAATTAATTCGTGATTAATCTCCGTCAAACCATTTAATAGTTAAACGATACCTAAACGTCCGATAAATGTCCAACGAGTTTTGCAACCTTCATTTTACTTACTAGACGAATATCCGCGCATAGCGGCGGAAATTCCTAGCGGCAGACAGTTAATGATGTAGGATATTGTAGTAATTAGTCGATTCCGATTTTAAAGATAAGAGATTGAAGCATTGTATCTCATAAAATAAATAAGAGAATGTCGCGATTAGTAGAGAGTATAAAATTTTCAAAAAAACACCCAAAGTTCATAAAATTGGACTTAACATCATTTAGCTCTAACTTAAATAAATACTAACTTAAAGGTTATTACATAAACATGACAGTACTACAAAATGGATGCAAAAGTCAACCTTTAAAGAAAACCATTGAAATATAGCTAACAAAATAATGAATTGTTTTTTGAACAGAATAATGAATTGAACAAAAGATTTTCAAAACCTTCTTGCAGACTCCAACGCTACTTCTCTATAATAACTCAGTTCTCAAGAAATCCAATATCGAGATGCGCCCCAAATATTAGAAGCTGAAAACACTCAAACTCGGCTCAAAAGTATTTGAATACTTCTCATATGTAGTATATTATGTTTGGTGCGCAGTTCTTAAGCATCTCTCCCTTCCTTTTCAAATGCCAAATGTGTAAAGCTTTTATGCGTTTCATTACTTCAACGGTAAAATTGAGCCTAGACAAAGCAAATAACAACATTAGTTACTCTTACACTCTAAACAGGCAACCCTTATTCTTGATCTGGAGCAAAAACATTATGACACTTCCTTAAAATTTTTGTACTGATGTTTACTTTTGTTTCATGCCTACTGATGTTTACACAGTTAGAATACAAGTTTATGAAACAAATATCATAGACATGCACATGATGAAAAAGGGAAAAAAGCATGTTTAGTTACGTGCAAGTTGTTACCACATAAGGAGAAGTTCATGACACGAGCATCGATCTAGCATAAAAACAACTGTGTTGACATGCTTCTCATAACCGAATGAGCTTCCAAAACTTCTAGCATTAAAACAAGCGTGTTTGACCAATTTCACAAGTCATATGCATAGTTACAATAGGTTTATTTGAAGCAATGCACTATTATTTGTAAAATTGTTGAAGTTCGCTATTACTGTATTTCTTATGGTTTTAGCACCAATTGTTCATTACTTTTGGGATTAGCATCAACACCGATCATCATTTGATATTTTTTCAAGTGAAATCTGACGGTGGTGTTGATACTGATATAAACGAATTTCAGGAAATGCTTTGTTTAGGTCGTTTGCAGGCTGGAGTCCTCTTTCTTCTAAGCGTATTGCTAATGGAATTAAAATAGAGGCGGTGCCATTTTGACCCAGTTACTTATAAGGGCTGTGTTTTATCTCAACCCTGCCCGACCCGTACAACCATACTATAATGACTATAATCTGACCTGCCCATCTTGCCACTTATAGCCAAGATAGATGAATGTGTATACTACAACAAAAAAAATACCTATAACTATATGGACACACATTATACTTACAATATGAGTGGATGTCAGGTCACCTCCAATGCCAAGCCGCATATACCCGAACCCAATATCAGTTTCTTGCGTATGCAAAACCTAAATTACAAAATATAAAGGCACATTATAAAAACATACTGTAAAATTTTCCACATAGCAATACATATATGACATATCCGTAAAACCGCAAAGCAACTGATTAATTATCGAAAAAAACCTTAAACCCTTTATTCTATTTACTTAAACAATATATTACACTAAACTAAAATTTTCCAAAAAAAACCTTAAATAATAAATTACACTAAACTAAAAATTGCCGAAAACTATTATTAACCTTCTCAAACGATTCCAAATATTTGAATATGAGGTTGGATGCTATCAAGCCACAATTTGCATCGTTTTGTAGTTCAAGTCAATATTTACTTAACCTTGACATATAGATTAATCCAAAATTGGGTTCAATAACACGTACACGCAGATGTAATTCCCTATGATCTAAGAATGATTCAAATAGGTTAAGTATGTCCAACGTCGTATGGTAATAATAATGAGTGAACATCTAAACTTTATTCAGTTATGTAACGTGGAAATTTTGTTTGCAGCCCAAGAAGCTTTAGCAAAATATCTTAGGATCTTAGAAAACTAATACTCTATTTATTTATGTTCCATAATTTTCAATAGTTTTTAGCATTCTAAGAAATTACAAGCTGTATACAAAACATGCATTTATATACATACTTGACCAAAAACTACTAAGCAGAGTACACAGAGCTTCAAATCAAGGTGATAGATTACAAATATAGTAGATTATGAAAGTCGGACGGTTATTCAGTTCCGGAACAGAGAACCAGGAACCGAACCTAGAATCGAAATTTGAAATGTTGAGGAACTGAGAACCGAGCCGCGGTTCTAAAATTCGGTTCGGGTTGGGTCGGTTCTGGTTTGATTCTCGATTCTAGTTCGATTCTCGGTTCATTTGCTCACCTCGTACACACTAATCACATAAGTTCATAACAATAATTGGTGATACATTGTACTAACTTTTCAATAGGATAACTGAAGAAATTTTTGTTCACTCGACTTGTTTGGTTATCGCTAGCTTTGCCCCTAAACCTACAGCCTAGGAACTTAACAAAACTCCCTATATCTTTCGGAAAAAATATGAATGAATTTTCATAAGACCAGTTGTACAATGCATGACCATCGTCAAATTGAGGTATGCTGGAAATTAGTTATGCACAAAAATTAAGTAACAATGCAAGAGTATAAGAGTATAGGTTATTCAATGATAGTTTTCTTACTTTTTATGTGCAATATATATCAAATATATAGATTAGCATCCTCAAGGGTTGCACTGGAAGGTAACAAACATTCTCCAATATTAAATTTATGTAACCATTTCTTCTATTTGGCCAGAAAAAATTGTTACTTTATAATTTTCTGATAATACTCTCAAACTTTTCATAAGTTAAAATAATCTATTTGGCTATGAATATTACAACTTCTAGTTTCTATGAATATTACAATCTAAAAAGTGATTCTAACCTGTATTCTGTCATCAGAAAAGGGTCTGCAGCCACAAATAAGTGGGGTATAATTGTTGAACGTGTGCATCAAAATTTCTTTCTGATTCAACAACATCGTGCAATTGTACCCTGAATAAGTTATACAGCAAAAAAAAATAGGATTGAGTTCTTTTGTCAACTCAATCTTAGAATATCAAAGTAAGAAAAATGTGATTCAATTTTAAGAATCCTAACATTCAATAAATTTTGAGATTGTGTACTCTTGAAACCATCACAGTCCACATTTAGGGTGCTTTTTAACTTCTTATTGTTTACATGTAATATATTCAGAATACACCAAATAACTTGCATAAACTGAATCACCCTAAAACTATTCTCGGTCCATATGTGGTTTATTCCTGTCCAATTTTAAAAACCAATATTTAGCACCATTCTCTAAATGTGGAGGTACGACCTATGTCATCATCAAAACAAATGAATCCAAACCCAATCCTCCAAATTTCAAATTGCCCCAATTTTTTTAAAACCCTAATTCAGTTATAACCAAAATTGAAACCAAACTTACCTCGTGGTGGAGTTGATGAATCAGTATGCTTTCTTCAAACTCTTGAAAGGTGGACTTCCATCAAACACATGGTGGGCAAGAATTCATTCAGCCATGAACTACAACATTTTCAATAAATCACCTACACATTCATCAAACAAATAGAAACAACAAACATTGGAATCCGTAAATTGGGCAAAGCGAAAATCAAATATTATTAGATATTAGATTAGATTACAAAACAAAGCAATATATAGGACACAAATAATACATAATTCATACACCCTAATTAGATGCAACAATAACCTATGAAATTTAACACCAAACAAAGCAAAAGAGGCGCCACCCAAATTTAACTTCATTAATCGAAAAACACAATCTTTAATTAAACCCTAATCAATCAGTAGTATATTGAATCTAAGAAAACCAAACCGAAACAAAAGAAGGCCAAACTTTGTGTTCATTAATCAAGAAACACATCTTCTAATTCAAACCCTAATTAACTCAATAATATTTACAATAATTTATGTATTAGATTATATGAATAATTATAATTACTTACATCGGTTATTGTGTGGATCTGGGAGTGTGGATTGATTATTTTAACCAAACGCACCAAACAATCACACCCACAACCTATGTTCAATTGTGGCCGTTATTTTGTGGATATGGGTGTGTCGATTGATTATTTCAACCAAATGCACCAACCAAAAATTACTACTTAGGTCTGTTGACGGTAGCATGCGGTGGTGGCTGACAGTCGGCGGTGGTGAGACGGCCGTCGGGGGAAAAGAGATAAAACGGGTTTTGTTTTAGAGAGAGAATGGAGTGTGATGTGCTATTTCTTTCTTCAACCATTATGCATTAATTGCTTTATAAGATAGTAGAGATAGTACAACCATTATAAACAAATAAAATATAGTGTGCAATTACTAATTGTACAACTTATATAAGTGTACAACTTATATAATTGATAGTACAAGTATTTTAAACAAATGATGGGACCATTCTATTTTCAACATTCCAACATTCAACCATTGTTATTTTTCCTTTATAATGTAGTTAAGATAAGGTACATGTTCTTATTGGGATGTAAATTGTGCTAGGAAACAAATGTACCCAAAAAAAAAATAATAAGTGGATAACTGTTTGTTAGTTCAAGTTTGTTAAATGCCATAATTTGTGATAAACACATCATAGGGTGTATGTGCGCCATGTGTTTAAATGACAGATCTTGTTTTCCTTTATCTTTTCAAATGGACCAAATCATAGTCCATACGAGTAAGATATGGCCACGCTTTGATACCACGCTTTGACACCAATTGTTAAAATTAAACGGGTCGAATAGTTTCTTAAATTTATTTACTTAAAAATCAGTTTTTAAATTTTTTTTTTCAAAAACTTATACTTGAGTGATTATGTAAAATCTTATTATGCACAATATAAACAATGAATAGTAGAACTAAACTAATAATCACAGGTATATGCAAGAAAAGAATAATGAATGTAATGAGATAAGGAAAAGAAAGATCAAACAAAACACCAAGGATTTATAGAGGTTCGGAAATGAAACTCACTGCTCGTTCCTACTCCACTCCTCGAGTACTCCTTATTCGAGAGTTCACTAATCAACAAGCTCCTTAAGGTGGAGAAACCGTACGCGTCGCTTATCCAATTTCCGACTCTAAGCTAAAAGTCGAGCCCTAATCTTAGCTAGGACCAATCTACACCAATATACTTTAAGGACTAAGTACTAACCACAATACATACACAACTTCCAAATTTACACAACAATTTGGATCCTCACAACTATATAAGAATGAAAATAAAGTTTGATCATCAATGCATCTTGAGGTAGACACAACACTTTAAGGATGAAAGTGTTATTCTCTTTGCACTTGAGAGGATGAGATGGGAGGAGAAAGATTCACTTCTAAACAAGTAGTAATCAACAAATGACCAATGATTTGAGTGATTTAAGAAAGTGTATTGAATCTGAAAATTTGTGTGCAAAAGAGGTGAGGAGAAAATCTGGAAATGGTCCACTATTTATAAGACAAGGCTCCAACGGATCTATCTGGCCGCGGTTCAATAAATGACATGCGGTTCGATATTGATAAAGAACCGTATATGCATTTAACGAACTGCCCATACTAGACTCCGATCCTTTTTGTCTTTTAGTGGGTTAGTCACATCTGGTGAAGTTTTTTATCCTCAAATGATATTCCTAAACCATATGAAATATATGCTATTTCTAAATTTTCAAATTTCTAATTTAATAAAACATTTCCTTAAAAATAAAGTTTATTAAAAACTATGGCCACTTAGAAATAAAAGTGAGTTTTAAGAAATACTAAATCCTTGATCACTTAGTTAGGTTGAGAACTTATTTATTCGTATCTTAAGTGATAATGGATGAAATGAAAAATACTTGAACTCAAGAATTCGATTTTCGTTATGTTCGTAAATACTTGTTTTTATATATTGTCGTAATCAAAACCAAGTGAGACCGAAAAATGCAAGTAATGTTTTTAGACATAATTGCATTAACAGATTTATATAACTCGATCCAGAAATCAGGTCACCTGTGGTCAGTGGCGGATCTCGGATCAGAGCTATATGTGGCACGATTTTGAATTCAGCTTGCTTAGTAGGTAGTTGCTCACTAATTCGCTTAAAACAGTTGTGGCTTGTTCGTTTGTATTAATTCACGAATATATGTTATTCGAGACAATATAAAGATAAACCAATATGTTGAATGATAAATAAAACTTGGGACCTATATCATATATACATCTATGTAAAATACCTCATATAAAGTTAAAAAATACATGATATGTAGTTATCTTTGCAAGTTATAATGGCAAAAGTGACAAAATAAGTTCATTACTTCAAAATGAATTTTGATGTCCCTGGCCAAGCAATTGCAAGTTCTATTCTCTTAAAATTTAAAACCATATAGTATTAGTAAAACAATAAGAAAGTGCTGCTATGCTACCCACTTGTTTGTACCTCAACAGATGATAAAAAAGATTTTACTATACTAAAAGACAAAAAACACTATTTTAATACTAATACACTGTTTATCTTCTTTCCTTATTTTTCTACAACCATTTTCTCTATTTCTTAACTCTTCATAAACTTAATATCAAAACTGAATATAAGACTTTTTTCCTTGTATATTCGTTCATCTCTGGGTGCAGCTATCAAAACTTCGTATTTTAGCACTCTCGAACCAACAAAATATACATAAAAATTACATTTCGTCGGCTTGATTTATGTGTGGCACGTGCCACACGTAGCCAACACATAGATCCGCCCCTGCCTGTGGTCAACAACGAACATTGGTGATCGAACTTGCCGAAAACATGCAAATCTTGCCGGAAGTAACCAAAACTCACCGTAATTTTTTTATCACTATAAAAACTGTATAAATCTCATGTAAATTTGTTTTAATCACTGTAGTAATTGTATATATTCATTACAAGTATTTTGAAAACAATCTTACCGGATATATCTAAAACTCCCTTGGAATACCTAATAGTTACCAGAAATACCTATGTTTTGCAAGAAATTCCAATCTGAATAATCACCGATTTGTCCCTCTTATACCGGTTACAAGGTACAAGGTGTTCAACCTTCTGTCTACCGATACACGATTTTGAAACTTTGGTATTTTTAGAATTATATATTTATTAATTAATTGTTTAAATGAAGAAAATAAAATACAAACATTGATGATTTATATCTCTAATTTGTTGTTTTTGTAAGTTTGTATCACACGAACTAATAAGCTAAACAGTAAGCTACACGTGAATACGCTACGATTTCAATAAGCAATTTCAAAGCAAACAAAAAAACTTAAACAAAAAAAGAACATTTGTATTAAACAAAAAAATAGTAAGGTTGCTCATTGACTTATGAGTTCATCGTCCAAACACCCTTATCAAACATTTATAAAAACCCGCTATCAACAAAAAGCAACTGACAACTTTCTTAGTGCAACTTTTACATCTATAATATATAAAGAATGTATCATTTTTGTTGAAAACGTTATTTTTTCAACAATTCTGATTATAAATTAAAAATGTTGTCTTTTTTACACATTATTACCGGGTCTGATCATCTTGTCCACCCAGTCGAGTCATCGGTCACGAGATCGAACACCAGGTCAACCCTGCTCAAGTTAATGCATAATATACAATCATTTTGATTCATGTTTAGAAAAATATAAAATTTTGGTATTTTAATTACGGAAATAAAAAAACTGCCCATGTGTACGGTACTAACACAAGGTTACATCGGACTCAAATTTTTCACGTCTAGCTAACATGTAATAACTAAAAATTTGGTTTTTAATTGACTCAATTAAGTCGTTAGGTCATCGACTTAATCAATTGACCATAAGATCAAAGCAATTTTATACACATGCGTATTTTCTTTTAGCATCTTGAATACCTCTTTGTCATATTTCGATCTTACATATAATTATATTCATAATAACAATACTAAAAGAAAAAAATGAAAAAACAACTAATTTGTAGTTCTAAATTACAACATATTTATAGTTCTCATTTATAATAGGTTGCTTTGTCGTGTTTTTTAATGTCGAAAAAGTCTATAATGCAATTAAGCGCCTTCTAGGTACCACATGGTCACCAACTTTGTTGATTTGTGTATCCCGGTTGAAAAAATAGATCAACTGTAGTCAATGATAGTTATTGGTGGTTAAATTTATCGAAAACCTGCAAATCTTGCCGTAAATAACGAAAACTCATCATAAACTTATTTTGATCACTATGGTGACTATATAAATCTCACTATAAATTTGTTTTTAATCACTATAACAATTGTATAAATCTATTACAAGTTGGTTTTGAAAACAATTTTGTGGGATATACTTAAAACTCACCGGATATACCCAAAACTTGTTAGAAATCTCAAGGTTTGTCAAAAATACCAATCCTAATAATCACCGACTAATCCCGTCTAAACTGGCTACAAGGTATAAGGTGGTCAATCATTCTTCTACTAATTTACGATCTTTGAAACTTTGGTGTTTTTAGAATCATATATTTATTGATTAACTATTTAATTCATGCAAAGACGATACCAACGTTGGTGTTTTGTAACTCTAATTTGTTTTTTTTTTTGTAGATTTGTACCACACGAATTAATAAGCTAACCAATAAGCTACACGTGAATAAGCCGTGGTTTCAGTAAGCAAATTAAAATCGAACCAAAAAGCTTAAACAAAAAAAAGAACATTTGTATCAAAACAAAAAAACCAAAGAGTTACTCATTGACTTAGGAATTCATATTTCAAACCTCCTTATGAAACATTCATAAAAACCAGCTATCAACAGAAAGCAGCTAACGACTTCCTTAATTAGCAGATCTTTTATTATTAAAGTCTAAATTCCATAGGTTATATAAAAAATACATATTAACATGATTTTATGACCAACGTTTAAAAAAATTCTAGCTTATGCTTCAACAACATGTTTCATGGATTTGCTTCAATGTCTCGGTCCAACACCTACCCGTGCGAAATGAGAGTGTTACAAAGTATTTAAAGAGAAAAATAAACGTCCCCAAATAACTGCTCTACCAACTTTCGAAATATTACAACATAATCTTTGAATTATTGCCAACTTTACAAATCACTACTACAAAACAGGCCTTATAGACCTTCTTATTTAGACCTTTCCTAAATGATACCGGTCAAAATGATTTCTTTCGACCACCGGACCTTATATAGACCCGTTAAGGCGTTAATCCAAAACGCACCTGTCCATATGAAAAAGATATATGCTCAACAAGAAAAAAATAAAAAAGACATAGTCAAATCGGGTACAATTAAATGGCCAAGTCTCAATTACTTTGAATATGTAAAATTGCCACTTTTGTTTTAGGCAGGCCAAATTTTCACATGCCCACCAAAGTCAAAATCTCATCTAAATCCTCAAACTAGATGTGTCTATCAGTTCGGTTCTCAAGTTGTTCTGTTTTTCAGTTAATTATTTTTTGGATCAACTTAAAAAATGAACCAAACTAGATTTAAATCAAACGGAATCAAAACCAAATTTGAATTTAGGTCGGTTATTGGGTTGATCCAAGTTATTCGAATTTATTTAAAAAGAAATATATACTTATATAGATATTTTGAAAAAAAATTATTTCAAATATAAAACTGTTTTTTATATTAGGATTAAATTTTAATAATCATTTTATATGTATAAATAAAAAACAAATATATTAGTCGGTTTTTGGTTCGGATTTTTTTCAGGGTGCCTCAATTTGTGGCTTATTTGGAGACTTATGGCCTTATATAAGTTTATTATGTCACTATAAATTGAGGCTTATGTTATATAAAACGAAAATAAGCCCTCGTCATATATTTTATAAACCCTAATATTTAAGCTTATTTGGAGACTTATGGACTTATACAAGTTAATTATATCATAATAAACTCATATAAGGCAATAAGTCTTCAAATAAGCCACAAAATTTCTCTTTGGTCAAAACTATGTTTTCTTTGAAAAATAGGTCTTTTAATTGATAATATTGCATCCCACTTAAGATTAGTAGCCTTTATGCATTTTAGATATACTCTTGAAATGTATCTACTAGTTTGCATCTTGCTTTGTGTAGGTACTCATGAAGATCAATCACTTAATTGGTTGTGAATTGAGTCACTTGCACTTGTAGAAGAATCATCTTCATTGATCTTTAACATCTTTGAATGATGATAACAAGATGATTGGAAATGATACTAGTCCTTGAAGACTTAGTACTCATCATAGTCATTGATTGGGCTTAGCACTTGTTCCTTCATGGATTGCTCTTTGTGGCCAAGGTACGCTTTCGTTCTTCCACACGCACTTTGATCATTCTTTTGATCATTACTTGACTATGTGCTTATTCTCGGCATCCTTGCCTTGACATTTATTTGTGGTTTGTGTTTCTTTTCTTTTATCCTCTCAAACCTTCATTGCTTGGATACTTGACTCACTATGGTGATGTAGAGTGAGTTAGTAGAAGCTTAAAGTATCAAGCATGATTTCCATGGTTTGCACCCATACGGTTAGTAGGCCCTTTGCGGGAGAGAAAGTGAATTAATACTTTGCTCATATTTTAGTTTAGACTAAGACTATTATTGAAAGTGATCTTAGTTTAGACTTGAATAATTGCTTTGTGTTTATTCATTACCAAAGCCGTTTATCGTTTCACCGGAAAGGCACGTCTTAAACCACTATATATGACACAAGCTCTTCGTTTCAACTACTTGAAGATTGTCATTAATCCCTTGAGCATTGATCCTAGTCTTGATTCACTTCTCTTGACTTCTCTCCACTTAGTCGTTTTGCTACGAGTAGTCGTTTGTCCGTTTCGGTTCTTTTCGATCTTGATTTAACTCGTAATCCTTCATTAAGGCATATTGCATAGTGTTATGATGATCCAATGATATTCTAAAAGGCTCATGATTTAATTTTAAGTATTTTAGAAAAACTGGATTTTCAAAATTTGGCATTTTTCAGAGATAGAAACCTGCCTCTGTAGGCGGTTCCTTATCTCCGCGGCTCAAATCGGCGGTACCTTATCGATAAGGTACCGCGGGCAGTAACTTTTGTCAGAGCGCCAGTTTGTGTTTTTTTATTCTTTTTCAAACCAAACTCTCTCTCTCCCAAAAACACACAGCCGACGGGTTTTACCTTTTCCACCATTGTTGAAGCTTCCAAAACCTTCAATCACTCAAATTAATTGATTCCAAGTTGTGGGTTTCACTCATCCTCCATCTAACATCAATTAATTGTAAGTATTTTCTTTCAATTTCATCTAATTTGTTCTAGGGTTCATCCTTTCATAATTGGGGATTTTTAAAATTGAAATTGAATTAAAACCTTAATAGGAATGTGGGGTGACATAGTTATTTTACTATGATTCCTTAGATTCATATTCATTAAGATTTCACTAAAACCTACTTATAGAACAAATCCGAATTTAGGCTAAATGATTTTGGTTGAATTATGGATTTGAGATGAACCCATGAACAAGTAGGTAATGACATTGTTAATGCTTACCTAAAAACCTTGTTTTGAAAAACCAATGTTCTAATCCATTGTTGATCTAACATAGATCATGTGTTCTTGGTCAATGATGAAATAGACACATTGTGAACATGAAAATGATATGGATTCAATCCTATGTTTGTCAAGAAATTGATATAACACATTTTCATTTTTCGTTTTCCTTTTTGATTTTCATATGAGTGATTGGAGAAATATTGTCTTGTGTTTGTATTTAGGTACTTAATCATGCCTTCTCAATTTCACAAAGATCATCAATTCACTAGAGACTATATGCCCGACATCTCTCAAACCTTTGTTTCCCCTCAACTCCAAAACGCTTTTCCATCCCTTTCCTCTCGTTGTTTCCATGAGGGTAGGATTGTAGACTCAAGAATAGCGGGAGATAATTATATCAACTCTATGTTCGAGCTAATTGGGTTTGATTGTTTGCTTTACATAGACGAGGTAATTTATCCCTTGTTCATTCTTGAGTTCTTTAGTACTTACTCCATGCTTAAAATCAACGACCAAATCTTTATCCGCTTCTTGTTGAATGGTCAAATCATTCAATATTCCCTCGATGACTTTGGTGATATTCTTGGTGTGCCATTTGAAGGCACTTGTCGTTTCACGGATAAGTGGAGACTATATGCTCTCTTGGAGTCAAACGACAAACCTCCAAATGACACCACCAAAGTTGATCTAAATTTCATCCTTGAAATCATCACGAAAGAGCGTAGTGGAAACGTTGTGAGAAGCGTTCATACAAATGTGCGAAATGTGAATAGGTATGAAGTGCTCTCAAGCGACCTTAAGGATTATATGCTCCAATGGGCAAACATCCTTAGGGAAAATGTGTTTTGTCTTGGTGGGAACCGGGATCATATCCCGGCTTGCATGGGGCATATGTTGTTTTGCCTATTTACTTCCACCAAGTACAATCTTGCATATTACATCGCTCGACGTATAAATTATGCTCTTTCCAAACCCAAAACAAACCTCCCGTATGCTATGCTTCTTACTCGCCTCTTTAGAAGGGTTGGTCAAGATTTTCCCCAACTCGATCTTTCTCGCTTTCATCCGGTTCAACGGGTTATGTTGCCTATTCAAGAGGCGTATCAACGAAAGCAAAGAAGTGACCGTGGTTCGAGAAAATCCGACCATCAAGAGCCGGATGAGGAGGACACCGATATGCCACCAAGTGATGGTGATGGCATCGGTCCTAGTTCTCATTTTGACTCTTCGAGCAACTCCCATCCATCCTCAAATCAATTCGAGGATGATTTTGAAGACTTAGCTCCTCCTCCTCACCCTTCTAGTGATGTTCCTGAAGATCTCAATATGGAGCATCTTTATCGTGAGAATCTTAGAACCCGGGGAGAATTGCATGAACACCGAGTGGAGTCAAGAAAAGGGTTCAAGTATTTGGGAAAGATGATCAAGGGTTTAGGAAAGAAAAGGAGGTGAAGACTTTGAAGTTGTGTCAAAGTTTGGATTTAATGGTTTAACATTTGGTTATTAACACTTTGGTTTGGTTGTTTATTAACTTGTGTTGCATGCTTGGATTATCATGTATCTTGATCCTTAATGTTTATTATGCCATCATGTTTGTGTTTTACATAGCTTTGTGCATGCCATATGATAGTTAGCTTATTAGATTATGATCTGTAGTTAACTTTGGCTTGTGAAACCTTTGGGAAAAATCTGGGTTTATCAAAAACTAGGATGGGATATTTTTGAAAACCTTCTGGACGCGGTTCCATATCGACCCGCGGTTCCTTATCGATAAGGTACCGCCGGTCCTAGATAAGAAACCGCCGGCCACTGTGCACGACAACATATTTGCTTTACACTGTTTTCTTAATTTTGTGTAAACCTTGCATGATTTTCAGTAATAAACTGCACATTTCCTAAACTAGGGTATCTAAATTCATTATTCACCTAAAATGATTTTAACCCATTACTAGTTTGGATCATCCCCTCAACCATTTAAACCCACCTTGTTTACCATGTTCTTCACACATCAAACATACTTCCCTAAACCTTAAACCACCCTAATCAACCATGGTGTTTACCAAAACCTCAAACACTTCCAATACCTCCACCCCAAGAAAAACACTCAAAATAAGGGTTAAGGTAGCTAAGCCTAACTCTTCACCTTTCCTCACACCTAAGAATGAGAATGCTCCTATCCTCATTTCTTCATCACCTTCCCCACCTCTTGCACCATGCAAGACCTCCTCCACCCATGGTACTAACCACTCCATTGGTTCTACCTCCTCTTCATTCAATTCTAGAATGAATGAGCTTTCTTCACCCTTCACTCCAAGTGCACCCTTGGAAGTGACCACACAACCTCAACCAATCCAAAGCATTCCTTTTGGGAATAACTTTGATGACCTTTTGGTGACTTCACCATTTACCCCTCACAACTCACCCATTTCACCAACCTTGGAGGATTTACCTCCACAATCACCCATTTCCCCTTTGAGGAACATGCCTCCCCTTTCACCCACTTCACCCTTGGAGAACTTGCCTCCTCCACCTCCACCCAACTCAAACATCCCAATTTTGGGTGCCCCTCTTTCCCTCCTCTTGGATGATCCTTACTTTGGGTTTCAACAAACTCATGGTCCTAGATGTCCATGTTGTCTCAACAACCACTTCCTCATCCAAAACCTTAGGATGGACATGTATGAACTACATAAGAGGTTGCAAAACTTCTTGCTTGCTTTGTTCTCCATGCCTCCTCCTAGGAGATGAATGATGGAGTTCTTTTAATAAAGATTTTCAACAACAAGCCAAAGAAAACTATTTATCTAGATTTTATGATAAGCTAGCTATGTTTTAGTTAGTTTTATCTATCTTTGTACTTGTTTTCTCATTAATGAATGTCTCATGTTGTTGTGTTATGGATTTAGCTTTGTGTGATTCTATCCTTTTGTGCACACTAATCAACTTTAATTTGAAATTAAAATTGAACCTAAATCTATCACAACCCCTAAACTTGACTAAAATTGGTTCAAAATGATATCTAAATTATTTTGTCACCCTTTGTCAAGATATTCTTTGTGAATGTGTTACTTTATGCAACCCTAGCATATTTTGGTTCTAATAGAGGTAAAAATCCAAGATTTGCATTTTTTTGAAAAAGTCTTAGTTTTTCCCAAAACCCAGGAAAAACATGGTTTAAAGTCCTCTGGACGCGGTTCCTTAAGGACCCGCGGTTCCTTAGCGATATGGAACCGCCGGCCCACATAAGGTACCGCGGCCAGAAAGTGACTTTTGACGAATTTTTGGTCAAAACCTTTAAACCCTATTCCCAGTCAAGATTCCTTGTTTACTCAAATTGACTAAACATTCCTTGACAATACACATTTTGTATTCAAATTCTTACCTTGATTACATTTTACTTATACCCCAACCTTGAGATTTCATTCTCACACCGTCCCAACCTTGAGAATTCATTCTCACATAACCTTGAGAATTCATTCTCACATAACCTTGAGATATCATTCTCACACTCTCACAATGCCTAACTCCTACATTCCTAACCTTGACATTTCTTTGTCACAACCCCACTCACCCAAAGCTTGCTCATCCAAGCTTTCAAAGAAACCGAAAATCTCGGTTAGACCCGTTTGGGTTAAGAAGAATGAACCATCTTCGTCCAAACCACCCAAATACCCTACCTTCTCTACAATCAAGTATTGGAATGAGACTTACACCATAAACCCCATCACCAGAGCAAAAGAACATGTTCCACCACCACCACAATCCTTCACTACCCCCCCAACTCAATAACCTTTCCACCTTCTCAAACCTCACAAGGCATTGTGAAAACACTCCCAAACCCTTTACCCCACCACCACCAAACCCTAAGTTTGATGCCATACCCACATCAAACGAGTTTGTGTTGCATCATGGATCCTCGTGTGATTGTTGCCGATTTCAACAAATTGAACTTGCTCATGTGTATGAGAAGTTAAATTTTCTTGAATTCCTCCTCACTCGACCTCCTATTCAAGTTTTCGTTCCGGTGGACAAAACTTCGAATGATGCATCGTCGTCTTTTTAGTTTCATTTTATTTTTAGCAATCTTGGAAAATATCACTATTAGACTAGCTTGTGCTTAGTGGTTTATTTTCCATATTTATTGCTTTTAGATACTCATACTATGTGTATGACTATCTTCTTTGTTGTATTTTTTTTGTAACTTTTGTGTTATTTGTGTGCTATCTAATTAGTTCTATTTTTGAGTTGATCTTGGTTAAATTTTTACAATTACTTATGGGTGATTCCATCAATTCTAAAGCTTTAACCCATTGACAAGCTTATCATCTTCTTTTTATTGAAGTTTGATTTTGTAAATAACCTCTTTGGACATACTTAGCAAAATACTTGCTTCTAATTTGAGACTTCTTCTCTTTCTCCCTCTCAAGTTACTTAGTAGGTAGTGATCATATATACATTGGTGTTTCTTCCTTTTCTACTAACCTTTGTGTAGCATGTCACCTTAGCTCACAAACTTGGTGCCCCGAGCAAGGGGGAGCAACCACCAAGGGGGAGCTACTAGCAAAGTTCGATGCACTTCAAAGACTTATGCTAACCTTTTTGCTACGACAAAGGGGGAGAAATGATAGTGATAAACTAGTTAATAATTCCATAGTTTGTGTTTATACGTAAATGAGTTTATCGTTTGTCGTAATAAAAAAGGGGGAGATTGTTAATGCAAGTAATGCCTAAAAACATTATTAGTGTTAACTAATCTTTCTTAGTTTTGATCACAACAAACCATACAACACATTTAGTGTAGAAACACAAAATGAATTATTTAACTAACACTATCATCAAGGTAATAATCATATCACTAACCTTTCTTAATCATACTTAGTGATCACCAAAAATGATTATCCTTAAAACTTGATGAGACTGCTTTTATACATGGTCTCATCGTCCAAATCGGGCTTAAAATGCATAAAATATCATGAAAACTGCCAAATATATGCTCGTGTTTGTTACTTGTGTATTTTTAGGTACGGATATTGAGGAAATGGCAAAAGATCAAAAGAATCATTCAAAAACGAACACGGGAAACGAAGCCGCACAATGAACCGGGCCCAAGTTTGGAATTTTGCAAAAAGACCCTTGAAGAATTGAAGATTGGCAACTTTAGTCCCTCATCTTTAAAGAACTTGTCACAAATGACCCTCCAATAGTTATTTGTACAAGTATGGTCCTCCATGTTTGAAGATTGTACAAGACAACCCTTGAAGAATCCAAGAAGTTCAAAAGAAGCCCTTGTTAAAAGTTTGTAAAGAAATTGTGCCACTTTTGACAAGTTACCAAAAGTTGACAAAGGGAAGTTGGACGTTGATGGCTATTTTTCACAAAATGAAGACAAGAAGAAAACTTGGGGACCTAAACTGCCAAACATCCAAACCCCCTCACCCACTTAGAACCTGCCACCTCATCACAACCCACCCATAACCCATTTACCCATACCCAACCCGTAACCAAACCCACAACCCAGGTTTATTTATTAAACCTTGGTCAAATCCCCCAGTCAACCCCACCCTTTCCCACCAAAACACTTTTTTCAAATACTTTTTACCCAAAAAGGATTAAACCACTCTTAATCCCCCACTTAAACCCTAATAATCCCCAGTCACAATCAAGAGCAAAACAAATGGTTTCTAGCTGATTTTGTCCAGATCCTTGATTGCACTCTTTCTCACTTAAACCCATATCACAAAACGCCACAAGACACACCCATGTGTCTTGTGGGACCCTCCCCTGCCCATCACTTTCGTCCCCAAACCCAAAAACCCGACCATTTAAGCGACCAAGATCATTCTACTTGGCCTCCAAGGATTAATAGACGTCCAAGATCAATTTGAGCAGCTGCCAATCACATGGGTTCGTTTTTGACCCAATTTTTAGTCAAAGACCCAAGGGCTTATTGGGAATTCCAGCAATTAAGGTTTAGGCTGTTTAATATTTTATTCTAGTGTTCTAGAATAGTCCTAGTGTAGTATAAAAGGAAATGTCGACCTGTGGCATTCGTTGTTCCAGTTTTTTAGCAATCACATTTGTAATCCCTTTTTTATGAATTTATAAAGTTTGGTATTTTTTATATAAATTGTAATTCCTTTTATTGATTTTAAAAAGTTGGTGTGTGTTTGATTGCTAGACTGAGTTCCATTTGATATTGTGTAACACTTGTGTGTTGAAGTTTGAATTTTCAAAAAAAAGTTTCATACTTGCTCAAATTTCAAAAACTTAAGTCTCCTTTGAAGTGAAAGTGGATAAGGAGGGTTTGGATTTTTGGGTTTGTGTTTGTTTGAAACTTGTTAAGTTTCAGGATTCATTGGTTCAAAGGTTTTAAAAAAAGGTTTGAAAGAAAAAAATCAGTTATATTGCTATTGTGCTTGCTTGTTTTTCTTAACAGGTTTGGGAGATTGATTGTTAAAGGTACAGCTCAGGTCCGGACCTGAAAGGAGGTGACTTGGCAGTCACTAAGGGTCCTGGATGTAGGACCCTTGAGGTAGTCTATTGTTTCCTTTTTCATTTTTCATATTTCTAAAAATCATGTGATTTGTGTGAAAATTTGATGCAAGTTGTTTGTTAGTGTTCTATTGGTTTGATTTGAGTAATTAGGGTATTATATGCATGTTAGGACTGTTTAGAATCAGTTTGAGTGTGCTTTGAAAGGATTTGGTTTGTAAAAGATTGGTTTTCAATACTTAAAGGGGTGTTTGGATTTGAGTGTTATGCAGATTTGGTGACAAGTTTGAGTGTTGGAACCTGCTTAGAATTAGTCATTATTGTATTGTTAGGTGATAAGTTCCATTGGTTTTCAGTTTGTGGTAGTTTAAAAAGGATTGCATGATAAAAAGTTGAAAAGATAGCTTAAAATCTGTTAAGTTCTTTTTTCTGCTCATTTGAGTGAATTTGTGCATCCTAGTTGTTAAATCTGTTAGAAGTAAGGGTGTTTAAGGCTTGTGAGTTGCTGGTATGCCATGACATCACTTTGTTTGCAAGTTTTTAGGAGTTAAAGTTCATTTTTGAGCTTGTAGGAAGCATTCTGTTCATCACAGCCTAGCAAAGTATATCAGCAACATTTCTTGGTGCATTTAAGTGTGTAATTTGCTTGCATCTGCTTGTTTTTGTATTTGATTTGACTCCTTATACTCCAAAGAGTACAAGGGTGCCCCCTTTGTCCAACAATTCATCACAAAAAAGCCAAACCAAGCTCTTCTTGGTGTAAATTCCACAAGTGAAGATACATATTTTGCTCATTTGTGTTCATAATCAAGTTACTGGGCACGTTTTCATTTAATCTTGCTTTAAATCTTTGATATATTGGATTGTGTTTGTGTTTTTGAGCTTTAAAAGGTTACTGGATTAAGTTAAAAAGTAAAAAAAAAAGAAAATTTTTTTGCAAAAACCTCACCTTGCCTGGGCTCGAACACGCGACCTTGCTTTCCAAGGGCTAGCGTGTTAACCAGTGATCCAGATGGGTTTTTTACGTTATAGCTTCATTCCATTAGTTACTTAAGGTGTTTTGTTATGGCTTATATAAATGTACGCCGTAGCTATTTAGGGCTGTTTCAGCTTATTTAATAAGCTTATTTGGGATAGCTTATTTTTCCTAGGTTCTTATTTAGGTTTTAGACTTTTCTGTTTTAAAAGTATATTTTTCCCTTTATTTATTTATTTATTAGGATTATTTTTAGTTTAATTTTTAGAAAGTAATTTAAAAATAGTAAAAAATATTTTAAAAATCCAGAAAAATAGTTTTTAGGTTTTATTTTAGTAATTTGAGGTTTACATATCAAAAAGTTTTCAAAAAGTCTAATTTTTAATTTTATTTGATTTTAGGGTTTTTAAAAAACTTTAAAAATTAATATAAAATTAATAAAAAGGTTTTAGGAACTTTAATTTGCATTTTTATCTTAGTTAGAATATTTAGGATTTTTGGTAATTTTTTAGAATTATTTTATAAACTTTTTATTTTTTAGATTATTTTAATATTATTTTATTCCCAAAAATAGAAAGTTTGTTTTTTCTACTTTTTTCAATTTTTCTAGATTATAGATATTAAATTAGGAACTTTGTCACTTTCCAAATATTTTTTAGACTTTTCATTTAATTTTTAGAATTAATTTAACTTTTAATAGATTTTAATAGTTTTTAAGTAATTAAAAATAGTTTAATTTGGTTTTAAAATATTTAAAAATAGTTTTTAGCTTAATTAGGTCATTTTTGAGGTTTACAAACTTTAAAATCTTGTTTTGGGCTTTTTAATAATTAAAAGTGATTTTTAGGGCTTTAATTAGCATTAAAAAGTCATTATTTAATTAATTAAAAGGTTTTAGCAAGTTTTGATTTTTTGTAAACTCTTAGAATTTTATTGTGGATTTTTAGTAATTTTTAGGAATTTTTAGGTTAAAATTTTAATTTTTGTAGTTTTACGGTTTTACGTCTTAACTTTCTAGTAGTGATTTTTTCGTTAATTTTTATTTTTACGTCTTCGTCATTTTCTCTTCCCTTTTCTTCTTAATAAAATCATCAATCAAAATCAATTCATTACACAACACACGTGCCTCCTCGAGAGAACGATCCCCATTTGGGTCATAACTTGTGGTTTTCCTAAATCACTCGTTAATACTTGCCCTATTTACGCTCTTTTTCCTAAAAGACGTATTTCTACGACTATCATTTTTGGCGCCACTGCCGGGGAGGCGTGTTGTGTTTTGATTGAACATTGTTGTTTTTTATATTAGCCATAATAGTATTTGTATTAGTAGCACTCTACTAATACGTATTATCGTTTTTCGGTTTTTGTGTGAATACTATTACTATATTGTATACGTAGAACAATAAATTCACAAGTACTCCAAATACGTGAGCAATCACAACCTTGACTTGGGAGGTCATTACCCAATCATTGTATTCGAATCTCAAACCAAAGAAAAAAGGCAAAAATAGATAAATACTTTCGTGAAGCTTAATCTTGATAATACAAACTATAAGGTGGGTATAAGGCGGTTGTATTTCACGACCTAAAGGAAAAAGGCTCTTAAGTGCTTCGCGCCGCCTCGTTTCCTCCGCTTGCTTGTGCGTATTTGATTTTGAGAGTGAATCGAGGGTTTTGCCGCCCAAAGTATTATTACATATCATATATATTTTCTTGGTTTCTATTGATTAAACCCTCTTGAACGATTTGGTGTTCCACCATCGTTCTAAAGTCATCGAAGGCGTTCACTCCACGTGATCGTTTTCATTCCTTGAGGCTTCTTTAATCGAGAGATTTGATTAAGGAGGAGATTTGTGGACTATTGTCTACTTAATACATTTCACCAATTTCCAAAAAGTTAATACCATCAAAAACAACAAAAAAAATTGAAAAACACAAAATACCAAAAAGAATCTTCTTTGCTCGTCTTCTCGTTGTACGTGACGTTTATGCAAACTCGCTCTAAAGCAAGACGTGCACGTAAACGAAGAAACAAATCGACCACTCCTTCTAGTGAGGAGTCTCCTATTGACGAACCCGTTGTAGTGAAAGAAGCTACCATGGCTAATCGAACTATGATGGAGTTACTTCAAGCACCCACCGAGGGTTATGGAGAAGCTATTGTAATTCCCGCAATCCTTGCGGAGAATTTTGAGGTGAAAACGGGTTTGTTGTCGATGATCCAAAACAACAAATTCCGTGGTGATGAGAAGGATAATCCCCACAACCATATCCGCCAATTTAATCGTCTTACCGCCACGTGCAAATTCAAGGATGTCTCGAATGACTCGATTAAGATGATGCTTTTTCCGTATTCCTTAGCGGGGCCCGCTAAAATTTGGTTAGAGAAAGAGCCACCCAATTCTATATTGACGTGGAAGGATCTCGTTTCGAAGTTTGTGAACCAATTTTTTCCGCCCTCTAAGACTACGCATTTGAAAAATGAGATTTCTAAATTTTCACAAGAACCAAATGAAAGTTTTTCTACGGCTTGGAATAGGTTTAAGGAGATGTTACATGAATGTCCTCATCACGGTTTTTCCGACTTACATCAAATCAACACGTTTTACAATGGACTTAACGATCATGAAAGAGATTATTTAAATGCCGCCGCGGGTGGTAATTTTTTGTGTAAAACGGTTGAAGAAGCTTTGGTCATAATTGAGAATAGGTCTAAGGTTTATAGCCCTCGTAACACACCGAGTGTTGCCAAATTGGGCTCGTCATCATCGTCTCGTAGTATCAATGCATTACATGATGAAGCAAATGAAGAAAACCGATTTTTTGATAGATTTGCTAACCTTATGAACCATTGGAAAGCTCAAGAAGCTTCGAATTCCGCTTCGGTTAAAGCGGTTTCTAAAAGTTGTTTGTCGTGTGGGGGAGCTCATGATCTTTCCGAGTGCATTACCGCGGATGGTAACACTTCGAATGCTTTTGTAGCCACGGGAACTTATAACCAAATCGGTCAAGGTTCCCGCCCAAATCAAGCTCCACCAAATCAAAATGCTAATAACTATCGCAACAACAACCAAGGTAGAAATTACCAATGAAATCAAAGGAATTATAACAAAGGTAATTACCAAAGTGGTAATGGGCAAATTTCAAACCAAAACCAAAACCGTGATTTTCAAACTACTTCTCAAGGTTTTCAAAACGATCACACCAAAAGTCTTCAAGGAGAATTTTTGAATTATGCAAAGGCTAATGATGCTAAGTTTGACAACATGCAACGTGAAATGGTTAGCTTAAGATCCGAGTTGAAAAACGAGCTTAAGAACGAACTTGCTAATGAACTTAAAACTCATGCTAATAAAATGGAAGGAAATGTCACACGACTCCAACAAAATCAACAAAAAATGGAGCAAGGTCAACATGAGATTAAGCAAGAATTGTTAAAAGCGGATGCTAGGCAATCTAAGTTTGAAGACCGTATGGCTAAAATGTTTGAAGCTATCATGTGTAAGCCCTCTTCTTCGGGTGGTCTTCCTAGTGATACCATCGTGAACCCGAAAGGAGAATTGAAGGTTGTTGCTACTCGTAGTGGTAAAACTTTCAAAGAACCCATTTCTCGTCCAAGTACTTCTATGGAGAAGGAAAAAGAGAAAGAACCCGAGGTGTTGGTCGAAAAGGAGCAAATTACAAGCCCACGAAGTACCGCTCAAACCACACCTACGGTTGAACCTACACCAATCATGGAACCCGAGATTCCAAGGCCGATGCCTATGCCTACTTTGCCCCAACCCACACCACCTTTACCCTACCCTTCAAGACGAGACAAGGAAAAGGCACAAGAACGAAATAATTATCAATTTGAACTCTTTATGAAAATGTTTCGTGACTTGCATTTTAATATAAGTTTTGCCGACGCCTTAGTCATGATGCCTCGATTTGCCGCGAACTTCAAAAGTATGTTGAATAACAAAGAAAAATTGCAAAAATCGTCTAGTTGTTCATCGGTTTTTCTAAGCCGCATACCTCAAAAAGTCGGTGATCCCGGAAAGTTTTTAATCCCATGTGCTATCCAAGACATGGAAGAATGCTACGCCATGGCCGATCTTGGTGCTAGTATTAATTTGATGCCTCTTGAGATTTTTAAATCGCTCAATCTTCCAAATCTCACTCCTTCAAGAATGTCAATCGAAATGGCCGATCATTCTACGATTCTAGCTTGTGGAGTTGCCGAGGACGTCTTTGTAAAAGTTGGAAAGTTCTACTACCCTATAGACTTTATTGTTGTTGATATTCCCATCGATCCTAAAGTTCCGTTAATTTTAGGTCGATCTTTTTTGGATACCTCGAGAGCACTTATCGATGTGCATGCAAGAAAAATCACTCTTCGTTTCAATGAGGAAGAACTCGTCATTAATGCAACCCAAAACTCCACTCTTTCTCATGTGTACTCTATCACATCTTTGTACAATGTCAATTCCACCAAAAACATTTGCAAAAAGATTTCAAATAGAGTTTTAGGAGTTGTTGAGAAAAATGAAGTTCCGTCCCCTCCGCCGGTGGAGGTTAAGAGTGTTAAGCCTACAATTCCAATCTCGAGTGATTCTTCGGATGATGAATACGTTGATCCCGATGGGGAGGTTTTCTTTGTTGACAAAAGATTTGAAAACTTGCCACCACCTAAACCAAAAAGATTTCAAAATGTAAGAATTTTTAGTGTGACTAACATTGCTTTAGAAACACCAAATATTTTTGACATAATCAAATCGGGTTTTCACAAGGAGAGTGTAAAAGATGAAAAAGGAAAAGATTTTAACTTGGATTTAAAAGATTTTTCTACAATTCTAACTCCGTCATCACCGCGTTTATTGAGTACTACAAGCTCGTTTTCTCCTTTTGACGATGCTTTGTGTGGACCTAGTGTGGGGGAATCCCCTTATGTTCCCTCCCCTTTCTCCACCGAGGACGAGATATTTGATCTTGGAATTGCTTATAAAGGGAAATCTCGGTCTTCCACCGATGCAGTAAATGGAAAATCTTTTCATTTGATTGGTGCGAGTCTACCTCGAGTAGCTCAATGTTATGACTTACCCATTGTCCCACCCTTCTATTTCTTCTCTCCTATTTTCTTGAAACCCTTTGGGTTTGTGTTGACTATTGATGAAATGGCGTTGATTTGTTTTTCCAATGAAAACGAGAACGCCATCTTTGATCCCGGTATTTTGCACCATCAAAGGACTTAGTCCTTGATACCGGTTGTTTTTGGGCCTTGTTTATCATGTAAGCCCCACCAAAAATTGACCATACCATGATTATCCCTAAATGATCACATTTATGGGGATTCGAGTCGAGCTTTTGACTCGGTTATCAAAAACAAGGTGCCTCATGGGGGAGACCCATGCTTATCCATGTACATATTATTGCTTTCTAAGTAGTTTAATGTGAGGGGATTTGTGCCCTTCCAACCTTTGTTCCGTGGTTGTTTGTGCATTGTGGTTTTTAGATCATGATCTTCACGATTAGAGCCTCTCGTGTTCGTTTTATGAGAGCACTCGATCGTTTGCTTTGGAGGCCTTTCCCAATATCCATGATATATCCTTTTATGTTCTAATCTTAGGTTTATAGCACACTTCATAAACGGCTATTACTTATTGGTTACACCCTTTCCATGCTAGATTAGGCATTCGACTACGTCTCTAGTATGGGGGTGTTTGCACCCCTAGACTCGAAACATTGAGGACAATGTTTAACTTTAGTATGGGGGGGGGGGGGTGAATAGATACTTGCCTTGCCAAACCTTCACGCTTTCCAAAGTTTATCGTTTTGTTATCGTTTTGTTGCAAAATAAGGCTAAAAATGGCCAAATTTTAAATTTTGCTCATGTTTTATAAGTGTTTGAAGACACGAATGTAGGTTTTCCGATGGCGAGAATAAGAGTAATTTTTGACTCGACCGTGCGTGTTGAGCACTTAGCTTTGATTCCTTAACTAACATTAGGCTAAGTCTCTTAAATGAGGACGAGAAATGATAGAGTTAATTATAAGTTACTATGCTAAACGTAGAGTACTCATATTCTTTCAAAAACTCATGTGTTCTCGTTGTTTGCTTATTCTCCCTTCGCTTGTAAATATTTTTTGCTTAATAAATATTGACTTAGCGGTTTAGTTAGGATTGTTGGGTTTCTAGTCTTTTCTAGTAGCTTCCGTGTAATTAAATTTGGAAGACATTAAGGTATCGCCAGCGTCACGGTTTTGAAGTATTGGCACCCCAATAATCGAAAGCTTCACCCAATAATAATATTTCAAGTGCTCACCTAAATCTAGCAAACAATTTGAAGCCCCACAAGGCCTAAAATCTATGCAAAAATTGAAAGTGAATCAAGCCTTAATCTTCGAAGCTTTAAAGATCCAAAATTCGCTTTAGCGTGAGGATATACGTCTTTGGCTAATAAAACCACCGATGAGGCGGATAATAAAAGGCAAGGCAAGACCGAAGTCATAATAAAAGCTTCATGGCGAAGTTGAATAAAAGATGGAGGTAAACCAAAGATAATAAGGCCCTTCCGTTAGGGGGCGTATAAAAGTCTTGGTAATAAGTCTCATGTTCAAAACCGTTATAAAACCGTGTTTATCGATTCTTCTTGTCAACTTAATTTTTTAACATCGTTGTCTATTAGGAGGGGTTATTGATTTGATGATCTTAGTTACACCGTTAGGACTCTTTTATTAGACCTAAATCTCTATTATCGCATAAGTCGACAATGTATCCTCGTGAAACATTCAAGACATAATAAAATATAAGAGACACAACTTAAGAATAATGGGAGGATAAGTACGTGATTAGGGCATATGAGTAGTGTTAGCATTACTAACTTATAATGACAATGATCTTGTTGCACGCTTGGCATGGAATTAAGGTGAAAATCGAGGACGACGAAATTATTTCTAACGAAGCATTCACGTGTTCTTGTTCTATGAACCTAAACGTCCCATTTTGCGATGAAAATCATACATTATGTCTAAAACACAAGTAGTAGTAATAGTAGTAGTGTAGGTAGTTTATCATTTCAATAAAGTGAATAAAAATGAATTTTGGAGGTGCTTTGATACTTTATTCTAGCATTGCGTGAGGGCACGACAATGGTTTAGTATGGGGGAGTGATGAGACTTCTTTTATACATGGTCTCATCGTCCAAATCGGGCTTAAAATGCATAAAATATCATGAAAACTGCCAAATATATGCTCGTGTTTGTTACTTGTGTATTTTTAGGTACGGATATTGAGGAAATGGCAAAAGATCACAAGAATCATTCAAAAACGAACACGGGAAACGAAGCCGCACAATGAACCGGGCCCAAGTTTGGAATTTTGCAAAAAGACCCTTGAAGAATTGAAGATTGGCAACTTTAGTCCCTCATCTTTGAAGAACTTGTCACAAATGACCCTCCAATAGTTATTTGTACAAGTATGGTCCTCCATGTTTGAAGATTGTACAAGACAGCCCTTGAAGAATCCAAGAAGTTCAAAAGAAGCCCTTGTTAAAAGTTTGTAAAGAAATTGTGCCACTTTTGACAAGTTACCAAAAGTTGACAAAGGGAAGTTGGACGTTGATGGCTATTTTTCACAAAATGAAGACAAGAAGAAAACTTGGGGACCTAAACTGCCAAACATCCAAACCCCCTCACCCACTTAGAACCTGCCACCTCATCACAACCCACCCATAACCCATTTACCCATACCCAACCCGTAACCAAACCCACAACCCAGGTTTATTTATTAAACCTTGGTCAAATCCCCCAGTCAACCCCACCCTTTCCCACCAAAACACTTTTTTCAAATACTTTTTACCCAAAAAGGATTAAACCACCCTTAATCCCCCACTTAAACCCTAATAATCCCTAGTCACAATCAAGAGCAAAACAAAGGGTTTCTAGCTGATTTTGTCCAGATCCTTGATTGCACTCTTTCTCACTTAAACCCACATCACAAAACGCCACAAGACACACCCATGTGTCTTGTGGGACCCTCCCCTGCCCATCACTTTCGTCCCCAAACCCAAAAACCCGACCATTTAAGCGACCAAGATCATTCTACTTGGCCTCCAAGGATTAATAGACGTCCAAGATCAATTTGAGCAGCTGTCAATCACATGGGTTCGTTTTTGACCCAATTTTCAGTCAAAGACCCAAGGGCTTATTGGGAATTCCAGCAATTAGGGTTTAGGCTGTTTAATATTTTATTCCAGTGTTCTAGAATAGTCCTAGTGTAGTATAAAAGGAAATGTCGACCTGTGGCATTCGTTGTTCCAGTTTTTTAGCAATCACATTTGTAATCCCTTTTTTATGAATTTATAAAGTTTGGTATTTTTTATATAAATTGTAATTCCTTTTAATTATTTTAAAAAGTTGGTGTGTGTTTGACTGCTAGACTGAGTTCCATTTGATATTGTGTAACACTTGTGTGTTGAAGTTTGAATTTTCAAAAAAAAGTTTCATACTTGCTCAAATTTCAGAAACTTAAGTCTCCTTTGAAGTGAAAGTGGATAAGGAGGGTTTGGATTTTTGGGTTTGTGTTTGTTTGAAACTTGTTAAGTTTCAGGATTCATTGGTTCAAAGGTTTTAAAAAAAGGTTTGAAAGAAAAAATCAGTTATATTGCTATTATGCTTGCTTGTTTTTCTTAACAGGTTTGGGAGATTGATTGTTAAAGGTCCAGCTCAGGTCCGGACCTGAAAGGAGGTGACTTGGCAGTCACTAAGGGTCCTGGATGTAGGACCCTTGAGGTAGTCTATTGTTTCCTTTTTCATTTTTCATATTTCTGAAAATCATGTGATTTGTGTGAAAATTTGATGCAAGTTGTTTGTTAGTGTTCTATTGGTTTGATTTGAGTAATTAGGGTATTATATGCATGTTAGGACTGTTTAGAATCAGTTGAGTGTGCTTTGAAAGAATTTGGTTTGTAAAAGATTGGTTTTCAATACTTAAAGGGGTGTTTGGATTTGAGTGTTATGCAGATTTGGTGACAAGTTTGAGTGTTGGAACCTACTTAGAATTAGTCATTAGGGTATTGTTAGGTGATAAGTTCCATTGGTTTTTAGTTTGTGGTAGTTTAAAAAGGATTGCATGATAAAAAGTTGAAAAGATAGCTTAAAATCTGTTAAGTTCTTTTTTCTGCTCATTTGAGTGAATTTGTGCATCCTAGTTGTTAAATCTGTTAGAAGTAAGGGTGTTTAAGGCTTGTGAGTTGCTGGTATGCCATGACATCACTTTGTTTGCAATTTTTTAGGAGTTAAAGTTCATTTTTGAGCTTGTAGGAAGCATTCTGTTCATCACAGCCTAGCAAAGTATATCAGCAACATTTCTTGGTGCATTTAAGTGTGTAATTTGCTTGCATCTGCTTGTTTTTGTATTTGATTTGACTCCTTGTACTCCAAAGAGTACAAGGGTGCCCCCTTTGTCCAACAATTCATCACAAAAAAGCCAAACCAAGCTCCTCTTGGTGTAAATTCCACAAGTGAAGATACATATTTTGCTCATTTGTGTTCATAATCAAGTTACTGGGCACGTTTTCATTTAATCTTGCTTTAAATCTTTGATATATTGGATTGTGTTTGTGTTTTTGAGCTTTAAAAGGTTACTGGATTAAGTTAAAAAGTAAAAAAAAAAAAAGAAAAATTTTTTGCAAAAACCTCACCTTGCCTGGGCTCGAACACGCGACCTTGCTTTCCAAGGGCTAGCGTGTTAACCAATGATCCAGATGGGTTTTTTTACGTTATAGCTTCATTCCATTAGTTACTTAAGGTGTTTTGTTTTGGTTTATATAAATATAAGCTGTAGCTATTTAGGGCTGTTTCAGCTTATTTAATAAGCTTATTTGGGATAGCTTATTTTTCCTAGGTTCTTATTTAGGTTTTAGACTTTTCTGTTTTAAAAGTAGATTTTTCCCTTTATTTATTTATTTATTAGGATTATTTTTAGTTTAATTTTTAGAAAGTAATTTAAAAATAGTAAAAAGTATTTTAAAAATCCAGAAAAATAGTTTTTAGGTTTTATTTTAGTAATTTGAGGTTTACATATCAAAAAGTTTTCAAAAAGTCTAATTTTTAATTTTATTTGATTTTAGGGTTTTTAAACAAATTTAAAAATTAATATAAAATTAATAAAAAGGTTTTAGGAACTTTAATTTGCATTTTTATCTTAGTTAGAATATTTAGGATTTTTGGTAATTTTTTAGAATTATTTTATAAACTTTTTATTTTTTAGATTATTTTAATATTATTTTATTCCCAAAAATAGAAAGTTTGTTTTTTCTACTTTTTTCATTTTTTCTAGATTATAGACATTAAATTAGGAACTTTGTCACTTTCCAAGTATTTTTTAGACTTTTCATTTAATTTTTAGAATTAATTTAAGTTTTAATAGATTTTAATAGTTTTTAAGTAATTAAAAATAGTTTAATTTGGTTTTAAAATTTTTAAAAATAGTTTTTAGCTTAATTAGGTCATTTTTGAGGTTTACAAACTTTAAAATCTTGTTGTGGGCTTTTTAATAATTAAAAGTGATTTTTAGGGCTTTAATTAGCATTAAAAAGTCATTATTTAATTAATTAAAAGGTTTTAGCAAGTTTTGATTTTTTGTAAACTCTTAGAATTTTATTGTGGATTTTTAGTAATTTTTAGGAATTTTTAGGTTAAAATTTTAATTTTTGTAGTTTTACGGTTTTACGTCTTAACTTTCTAGTAGTGATTTTTTCGTTAATTTTTATTTTTACGTCTTCGTCATTTTCTCTTCCCTTTTCTTCTTAATAAAATCATCAATCAAAATCAATTCATTACACAACACACGTGCCTCCTCGAGAGAACGATCCCCATTTGGGTCATAACCTGTGGTTTTCCTAAATCACTCGTTAATACTTGTCCTATTTATGCTCTTTTTCCTAAAAGACGTATTTCTACGACTATCAAAACTCACTTTTGCTAATAAGACAAAAGACTTTTTAATAAACTTTCTTTTTTAGAAAATGTTTTATTAAAATAGAAAATGAAAATTTGAAAATTGCATATTCCAAATGCTGTTAGAATATCCTTTGAAGGGTTCAAATACCCCAGATATTCCCACCCCACTAAAAGACAAAAAACGGAGCGGAGTCTAGTGGCGGTACCTTAAGTACCTACGCGGTACCTTAGCGATATGGTACTGCGGGGTGAGATATGGTACCGCGCACAGTAGCCGTTATATATCCGTTGTAACTTTGTCTCCTTTAAATAGTGGGTTAAATCTCATTTTCCAGCAAGCCTCTTGGACGATTTTCTCAGCCCTCTTTCTATTTTCTATAGCATAATCATTAGTAAATGATCACTTAATTTGTTAAGGATGTTTACATATGATTATCCTCTTGATCCCCTCCTTTACCATGTCCAATGAGAAGATCACTCACTCACTAATGTAGTGATAAAGATGAATTTATGAGCTAGTCATATTCATCATTATACCTTTGTGTTTTAGGTAAATCCAATGTATTTATGAATACTTGGACTAGTTGTGTTCATCCAAGTTATTTGTGAATACTTGGATTTGTTGTGTACATCCATTGCATATGTGTTTGCTTGGATTTGTGTTGTGTAAATCCAAGCTACATGTGTGTACTTGGATAAGTCTAGTTGAGTTGTAATAGATTTGATTAGAAGTTCTCACTAAACTATAAAGTGATGTGGTTGTGTCTTGTGAGTTCTCACTAAACTTTAAAGTGATTAGTAGTTGTGTTGTGTGAAGTTCTCACTTAGCTTCAAAGTGAAGAGTCGTGAAGATTGGTTCTACCTTTCGATTAGAACTCGACATCTAGCCTTGTGTCGTTAAATGGTGAAGTAGGCAACGTCGTGAAGATTGGTTCTACCTTAAGATTAGAACTCGACATCTAGCCTTGTGTCGTTAAATTGTGAAGTAGGCAACGTCGTGTAGATTGGTCCTAGCTAAAGATTAGGTCTCGACATTTAGCTTAGTGTCGGAAAATAATGTAAGCAACGTTGTAAGGTTTTCTCCGCCGAGAAGGGAGCTTGTGGATATAGTGGAAATCTCGAGTAGGTGTACTCGAGGAGTGGAGTAGAAACGAGGATAGAGCCTCGTTGTCGAACCACTATAAATCTTGGTGTCTTCCCACTAGGTTGTCTCCTTCCTTGCTCTTTACTTATTTCATTATCATTATACTTGCTTATTATCCTTGCTAGTGTATTTCAATTGAACCTAATCATTATGCAACTTAGCATCAAGTAAAAGATAGTTTTGATACAAACCAAATTGAAAGTAATTTTAATTTGGTCACCAATCGAAGAGAAACTATTCAACCCCCCCCCCCCTTCTAGTTTCTACAGTCTCTTTCGAAAATGGTTGAGAAATTCGTTTGACATTGTTAATTCAATCTAAAAACGATTTTTCATAGATTCTCGCTATTAATATAGAGCTTACATAATTCATATGTATGATTCTCTCAAACATAGCAAGAACAAGATTGAATCATGGAGGATCATTGTGTCATGACTTAAGGTCTTGTCTTACACACCTCCTACATTGATTTTTTTATCCATGTATTTTGGTCAAATCTCTATTTGGTAAGTTTGCATATGTTTTCTTTGTCTATCTTTGCTTTTAAGCATATCCCTATGATAAGTTAGACTAGAAAAATAAGATTTGCTGAAAATCTTCCTCCAAACACCAAACCCTGCTTCTGCAGGCGGTTCCTTATGTGAACCGCGGTACCTTATTCATAAGGTACCGCCACCCTAGATAAGGAACCGCCTACAGTGTCCTTCCTTTTCGGGTTTTTGTCTGAAATTCCAGGTTTGCTCCAACCTTTTTGAGAATCTTTGTTTCAAACCTTTTGACCATCCTAAAAATACCCTAAGCCTTCCCTATTTGAACCATAAGCATTTTGCATTACTTCACATCCAAAATGTCATATTCTCCCAATGAAAGCCTTGATTCTCCTCCATTTTCTCCAATTGCTTTCAATCCAAACCCACCCAAGAACACTCTTAATCACATTTCTCCTACCAAGAATTTTGATTGTGGAACTTCTTTTCTTCCACCAACACCCTTTAGTGTTCTTCCTCCTTCTCATGATAATGTCATGCACCATGGAACATATTGTCATTGTTGTCAATATCAACATCTTGCTATGGCAAACATCTATGAGGAGTTGAGCTACATCAAGAGTCTCTTAATCAAGCCTCCTCTTCACTTTGATTATGAGATCTCCAACAAGCCACCACCACCACCCTCCGCTATTACCTTGTCTTTCATATAAGCATTGATTGCTTATCCTCAAGACACCAAATTCAAGCAAATCTTAGAATTCTAGAATAACTAGGATTAGATTTATGCTTTTGGCTTGTTTCTTTTTCCATACTTCTTTATATGATGTTTCTTTAGTAACCTATCTTGGATCTTTGTCTTTGTGGTTTCTTCTCTTTTTATTTTATTTTATTCTTTATGTGACCTATTGCTATATATTGTTGGTTGTTTCTTTTGCTCAACTAACCCTTCTATGTAGCTTGTCACCATATCTCGATTTCTCGGTGCCCCAAGCTAGGGGGAGTAAGCACCAAGGGGGAGTCTTTGCAAAGTCCGTTTCTTCAACACCGGATTACGCAACCTTTTTGCTTCGACAAAGGGGGAGAAATGAATAAACTCGTCTTCGAAAATCTTGTTTTTGTGTGATTGAGTTTATGTATTATCGGAATCAAAAAGGGGGAGATTGTTAATGCAATAATGACTAAAAACGTTACTTGCATTTTTCGGTCTCGCTTAGTTTTGATTACGACAATATGTAAAAACAAGCATTTACGAAAACAACGAAAAACGAATTCTTGAGTTCAAGTATTTTTCATTTTACCCATTTTCACTTAAGGTATGGATAAACAAGTGCTAACCTTAATCAAGTGATCAAGTGATTTAATCTTTTCTTAAAACTCACTTTTTATTAAAAGTGACAAGTTTTTATTAAACTTTATTTTTAAAAAAATGTTTTATTAAATTAATTATTTGAAATTTGAAAATGGCATATTCTTATTCTGTTAAGAATATCCTTTCAGGATATTTTTATACCCAGATAAGACCTCCACCACTAAAAGACAAAAAGGAGCGGAGTCTAGTCCGGCGGTACCTTAGCGCCTAGGCGGTACCTTATCGATAAGGTACCGCGGGCTATGATAAGGTACCGCGGGCAGAACTAGCCGTTGGCTCCTTTGTCCTTTAAATAGTTGGCCATTCTCAGCTTTTCACCTTACCTCTTTTGCACATTCATTTCCAGATTCAAACCCCTTCTTTAATCACTCAAATCTTTGATCATTTGTTTGATTATTACTTGTTTAAGAAGTGAATCTTGTTCTTCCATCTCTTCCTCTCCAAGTGCAAAGAGAAGAACACTATCCTAGTTAAGTGTTGAGTCCACCACCAAAGATCTATTGAAGATCAATTTGTATATTCTTGTAGTTGTGTCATAGTTGTGAAGATCCAAGTAGTTGTGTCTATTTGGAAGTTGTGTATGTAATAAGTATAGTTGTGTAGATTGGTCCTAGCTACGATTAGGGCTCGACTTTTAGCTTAGAGTCGGAAATTGGTTAAGCGACGTGTACGGTTTTCTCCACCATAAGGAGCTTGTTGTGTAGTGAACTCTCGAGTAAGGAGTACTCGAGGAGTGGAGTAGGAACGAGGAGTGAGCTTCGTTGCCGAACCACTATAAATCCTTGGTGTTCGGTTTGATCTTTCTTTACCCTTAACTCTTTACATTCTTTATTCTTTTTGCATATACATGTGTTAATATTAGATTAGCTACACTATCATTCTTTATTCTTTGTGGATATATTTTTGTTAGTATTAGTTTAGCTACACTATCATTGTTCATATTGTGCATAGGAAGATTTCACATATTTCCTCAAGCCTAAGTTTTTTGAAAAAGGATTTTTGGAAACCATATTTTTACAAGTAAATTTTAAGAAACTATTCAACCCCCCCCCCCCTCCTTCTAGTTTCTACAAAAAGTTATAGCTATTAATTGAGGTTTGCATTTAAGAAGTTAAATATATCAAGTATTTAGAACTTGATGCATTATAAATGCTTTAAGTCAAGTGTACAATTTAGTGATACTTAAACTTCATTAATTTTAAAAAAGAGTATATATCTTTTTGTTATTGTTAAGTTAAATTGATGATAATATCATAGGAAAAAAGAATGTGTTATGGCCCATGTCAACCTTTTTAAAAGGGATGATTTTACTTAGTTTGAGTCTGTGTTATAATAAATTTAAACCTTATAAATTATTCGATCATTGTGTCGGAAACATGATTACTAAAAAAACATGTTACAAAATTTTAATGAAAACATAAGCATTGAATAATTATTTTAATATCTTGTTAACATAAGCAATGCAAGTAAATGGTTAAACTTAAAAGTAGACAGAGATAACATTTTTCTTTGCCTAATTAAACAATTTGATCTCGCCAATTACCACCCGGTCACGCCCACAACGCTGACACATTTTGGCTAATAATAGTTGGTAATAGTTACTAATTAATACACCTTCCAATAACATTGTCATTGACCAAATTAATTTACCATAATAAATAAATATATGTATGCATTTTCTTGGTTAGAATCACCCGAGTGATCAAGTCTTCATCACAAACAAATTTCCATTAAATTTATATATTGTTTTAACCTAAAATATAGTATTAAATGACATTTCGTGGATCATTAATGTCTTTAGGAAAGGGTCGTAGTCTGGACCGTCTCGAAAATATGAGGCTCTCGGTGAAAATGTATGTTGAACCCCCTCAATTAAATCTTTATAATAAGTTAATAACCACTCAAATGATAAAAAGATTACTTTAATAATAAAGAAAGTTGATTCAAATTATTAATCTTTTAAAACTTTTTTTATTAGGTTGTAGACGAACTGAACGTTCAGCGAATTATTCGTCGATTGTTCGTCAAAAAACTCGTTTATGTTTGTTTATTTAATAAATGAACAAACACGAGTCAAAAATTTAGTCCGTTCAGTTAAATGTTCGAACATGAACAACTCATTTGTTCGTTTATTTATGTTCGTAAACGGTCGATTGTGTTCGTTCGAATAAGTTCAATTAGCGCGTTCGTTTATTCTCGATTATTTTTGTACGATTAACATCTCAAATATAAAAAGAAGTTAATAAATAATACATTGAGTATTTCAAAGATCTCTAACAATAATATAAACAATAAATTAAGTGTTTCAAAAACCATATGGATCGTTTAAAGTAAAAAGTTTAGTTTCATACTCGTTTACGTCAATATATGATCGCTTATGTCCTTTACGTTCGTTTAACTTATTAATAAACGAGCATGAATAAGTTCAAATCTAAATAAACGAACATGAACAAAAATTTTGGCCCGATTACACGTTCGCGTTCGATTATTTATTCGCCTAAAATTAAATAAACAATTATAAACATACTTCTATTCGCGTTCGTCCAACTCATTTACAGTCCTATTTTTCATATGACTTAAAGTTAAATGCATATATTCAATTTTTCCAAACAAAAGTTGACATGTAATCCAACTATTAGTGTATTATTAACAGTTTATATAAAAACTACATGACTTCTTTAGGGGTGAGTATCGAGTCAAAACCGATCTAAATAGATAAAAACAAAAGCCGACTTAAAATTAAACAAGAGACATTTTTCAACCGAAACTAAACTGAATATACTTAATGTAAATCGGTACCGAACCGAATAAGGTCGGTTCGGTTCGATTTGAGTAGTTTAAACCAAGGTTGTTAAGATCGGGATCTTAGTATGGATCGTTGTCGTCATTAAGATCGAAATCGTAAGTTCGGATTGAGATCTTAAGATCCTACTACAATGTTATTTTCTTATTAGTTTTTATAATATTATGTAAATCTAAATTCTTTTATACATCACTAACATAAAAATATATAAATGTTTTGTTAATGCAATAATGCTTAAAAACGTTACGTGTATTTTTCGGTCTCGCTTAGTTTTGATTACGATAATATGTAAAAACAAGCATTTACAAAAACAACGAAAAACGAATTCTTGAGTTCAAGTATTTTTCATTTTACCCATTTTCACTTAAGGTATGAATAAAGAAGTACTAACCTTAATCAAGTGATCAAGTGATTTAATCTTTTCTTAAAACTCACTTTTTATTAAGTGTGACAAGTTTATAATTAAACTTTCTTTTTAAGAAAATGTTTTATTAAATTAAATATTTTAAAATTTGAAAATGCCATATTCCCTTTTGATTTGGAATATCCTTTATGGATATTTTTATAACCAGATATGACCTCCACCACTAAAGGACAAAAAGGGAGCGGAGTCTAGCCCGGCGGTTCCTTAGCGCCTAGGCGGTTCCTTATCGATAAGGTACCGCCGGCTGAGATAAGGAACCGCGGGCAGATATAGCCGTTGGCCCTTTGTCCTATAAATAGTGGACCTTTCTCAAATTTTCAATTCACCCTTTTGCACACAGATTTCCAGATTCAAACATACTTCTTAATTCACTCAAATCCTTGATTATTTGATTGATTACTACTTTTTTAAAAGTGAATCTATCTCATCCATCCCTTCCTCTTCAAGTGCAAAGAGAAGAACACTATCATTGTGATGTGTTGAGTCCACCACCAAAGATCCTTTGAAGATCAAATTTTTTACATTTGTTGTTGTGTAATAGTTGTGAAGATCCAAGTAGTTGTGTCTATTTGGAAGTTGTGTATGTACTAAGTATAGTTGTGTAGATTGGTCCTAGCTACGATTAGGGCTCGACTTTTAGCTTAGAGTCGGAAATTGGTTAAGCAACGTGTACGGTTTTCTCCACCATAAGGAGCTTGTTGTGTAGTGAACTCTCGAGTAAGGAGTACTCGAGGAGTGGAGTAGGAACGAGGAGTGAGCTTCGTTGCGGAACCACTATAAATCCTTGGTGTTTGGTTTGATCTTTCTTTACCCTTAACTTTTTACATTCTTTATTCTTTATGCATATATATTAGTTAGTATTAGTTTAAATTACACTATCATTGTTCATATTGTGCATAAGAATATTTCACTTATTTCCTTAAGTCTGAGTTTTTGAGAAAAAGGATTTTTTTGAAAACAATTATTTAACAAGTAATTATAAGAAATTATTCACCCCCCCCCCCCCCCTTCTAGTTTCTACAATTGGTATCAGAGCGGGTTGCTCAAGTATTTTTAAAGTATATTGTATTTTTAAACTTGAATCGATCTATGGATTCCAACAAGTACCTAGAAGGGCAATCTATGCAAAGACCACCACTTTTTGAAACCGATAGTTTTATTTATTGGAAAAATAGATTTGAGACTTATGTGAAATCAAAAGATTTAGATCTTCGGCATGTTATTACCAATGGTGATTTTTTACCTTATCAATTTAATGAAGTTTCTAAAACAAAGGAATTGGTCACTTTTGACAAAGCTAATGATGATACTAAAAAGAAACTTTCGGAAAATAATGAGGCTAAAATGGTGATTTATACTGCTTTACCTAAGAAAGTGTATGAAAGGATTTTTATGTGTGAAACCTCTAAAGATATTTGGAACACTCTTTTAGTAACCCACCAAGGTAATAGCCAAGTCAAAGAAAGCAAAATCGATCTTCTTGTCCAACAATATGAACAATTTGTCATCTTAGAAGATGAAGCTATTGATAATGCTTTTGCTAGATTTAACACTATTATTACTAGTCTAAAAGCACTTGATGAAGGTTTTTCTAGCAAGAACAATGTTATGAAGTTTCTTAGGGCCTTACATCCGAAGTGGAGAGCAAAGGTCACGACGATTGAAGAATCGAAAGATCGCTCAACTTTATCACTCGATGAACTCATAGGCAACTTGAAGGTTCATGAGATGATAATTTTGAAGGACTCTGAATTAGTAAAGACCAAGAGTGAAAGGAAGTCTCTTGCACTCAAAGCCAAGAAGGCACAAAGCGATCATGATAGTTCCTCGGATAGTGATGACGAGGAGTATGCATTGGCGGTAAGAGATTTCAAGAGGTTTTTTAAAAGACGAGGTCAACACGTGAGGCAACCCAACAATGACAAGAAACCATTCTTAAAGAATCGGTTTGCCAAGAACGAAAAGGGTGATAGGAATTGCTTTAGATGTGGTGATCCAAATCATTTCATTAATGAGTGTCCAAAGCCTTCATGCGATAAGAATCACACGACATTCGTTAGTGGTCCTTGGAGCGATAGCGGTGAAGATGTTGATGACAACCCCAAAGAGGAGAAATGTCTCATGGCTCACACTTCTAAAGAGGTACATTCCGAAACCGAATATTATAACAATGATAGCTCCACCTTAGATGATATTGAACTAGAAGGCCAATATGACAATTTACATAAACTTAGCCTTAAATTCATAGAAAAGAACAAAACACTAAAATCAACTAAAACTAAGCTTGAAAATAAGATTAATGAACTTAGGAAAAAATTAGGAAAGCTTGAGAAAAATAAAGAAGTAGATATAGGTTGCTTAAGTTGTGAGAAACTTAGGTTAGAGATAAACTGGAAAAGTTCATGAAAAGTACCAGTGCTCTTGATGATATGTTAAACAAACAAATTCATTATAAGGAAAGACTTGGTGTAGGTTTTAACTCAGATGAAGCATCAACTAGTGAACCTAAACATGTCCAATTTTTAGAAAAACTATCTGCTGTACGCGGTCCCAAACTGTATGGGACGATTCCTTATCAATATGGAACCGCCGCCATAGATAAGGTACCGCGGCCAGAAAGCGTTTTTGATGACAATCTTGAACTTTCTGAAAAATCAAATTTAGGTGAACATCCTAAGCATCTTATTGTTAACAAAGTGAAATTACCCATACTTGACGACAATGTCGTTGATAAGTTCTATAAGCCTTTGAGTAAACCTTTAATGGGAAATAGAAGTTTATCAAGACCATCTTCTACTCCACCAAGAGTACGGAATGAGTCTGGGCCTAGAAGTAGAACGACAACACCTAGAAGAGATAGTCAAAACAATTCACGACCTAGAAGTAAAACTCCAACACCTAGAAGGAATGACCATAACTCTAAATCAAGATCAAATACACCTAGGAGAAATAATAAACAACAAAATGGTTATATGAATTTTTATCCTCCTCCTTTTTGTTCCCCATGGGGAAACCCTCGCATCCTAACTAAATGCAAGGGATGCTTGGAACTAACAATTTGGACCCATGAGATATTGGGGACCAAAAGTTTGATCGTGTATGTTGTTACCTAGATATGCTTGGAAATTGATTTGGAACCCGACGAGTAGATTAAGGATAGTGGTTGTTCTAAACACATGACGGGTAATCGAAGTTTGTTCTCACGGTACAAAGCATATGATGGAGGTAACGTCACATTCGCTAGTAGTCTATGTGGTAAGATCATTGGCAAAGGTACGGTCTTTCTTGACTCCATGACTATTGAAAATGTTGAGCACGTAGATAATTTAGGGTTTAACCTTTTAAGCATAGGTCAAATTTGTGACAATAAGTGTAAGGTCATATTTTCGGAAAATGATAGTGAAATCGTTAAAGATGGAAAGGTTATTGGAAAAGGTGTTAGAAAGCATGGGCTTTATGTCATGAAGGTCAATAAGAAGTCAAAAGACAACATATGTCTTGCGACTATAGATGATAGTTCTACTCTTTGGCATAGGAGATTTGGTCACACTAATATGCATCTAATTCAATCTTTAGTCTCTAAGGAGTTGGTAAGACACCTCCCCAAGATGAAGTTTGATAGTCACTTTTGTGATGCTTGCAAAGTTAGAAAGCAAGTTCACTCAAGTCACAAAGCCAAGAATTTGGTTTCAACCTCTCGGTTCTTAGAACTCCTACATATGGATCTCTTTGGACCTACCGCCATACGGAGTTATGGAGGTAACCTTTATACCTTAGTTATAGATGATGACTACTCTAGATTCACTTGGACTAGATTTTTGGCATCTAAGAATGAAGCTTTCGATCATTTCGAAATCTTTAGTCGAAGAATTCAAAATCAACTAGGATGTCCAATTGTCTCTATTAGGACGGATCATGGTAGGGAATTTGATAATGAAGTGAAATTTGGTGCCTTTTGTGAAGCTTATGGTATTACCCATAACTTCTCGGCTCCTCGCACTCCACAATCAAGTGGGGTAGTTGAAAGGAAGAATAGGACCATCCAAGAGATGAGTAGGACGATGTTAAACGAGCAATCTTTGCCTCAAAAGTTTTAGTGCAATGCCGTGGAAACATCTACTTATATTCTCAACCGAATTCTTATTCGACCCTTTCTAGGAAATACCCCCTATGAGATTCTTAAAGGTAAGAAACCCTCATTGGAATACTTTAGGGTGTTTGGAAGCAAGTGATTTTTCCTCAACACCAAATACTACCTTACCAAGTTTGACCCAAAGTCTTACGAAGGTATCTTTTTAGATTATTCCCAAACTAGCAAAGCCTACATAGTCCTTAATAGAACCTCGAGCATAATTGAAGAATCACTTAACGTGACTTTTGATGAAACCCATCCTTTAACCAAGACACCACCATTGGTTGATGATGACTTGGATGAAGTAGAAGTAGTTAGAGCCAAAGAGGTTAGAAAAATATGAGTTGAATACCTTAGTGTTGAAAAGGAAGTAAACATTAAGAAGTCTAAGGATCATACTCTCAATAATATCATTGGTGACTTAAATCAAAGGACCCTAAGATCTCAAGTCCAAAACCAAAGTAACTTCTTTTGCTTTGTCTCCTTGATTGAACCAAAGAATGTTAAAAAAGCTTTGACGGATGAGAGTTGGGTCATTGCGATGCAAGAAAAATTGAATCAATTTGTTGCTAATGATGTTTAGGAACTTGTTCCTCCACCTAGAAGTTCTACCATTATAGGAACCAAATGGGTATATAGGAATAAGCTAGATGAGAATGGTGTTGTGTCTCGTAACAAAGCTAGACTTGTAGCACAAGGCTATAATCAACAAGAAGGGATTGATTATGACGAGACATATGCACCGGTAGCTAGATTAGAATCCATTAGAACCCTTTTAGCCTACGCTTGTGCCTTAGATATTAAGCTTCAACAAATGGATGTAAAGAGTGCATTTCTTAACGGTTTGATCAATGAGGAGGTATATGTGGCTCAACCTCCCGGCTTCATTGATTTTGAGAAATCGGATCATGTTTAGAAGCTTAAGAAGGCACTTTATGGTCTTAAACAAGCACCCAAAGCTTGGTATGATAGACTTAAAGCGTTTCTTCTCAAACATGAGTATACCATGGGAATGGTAGACAACACTCTCTTTACAAAGAAGAAAGGTTCTCACCTCATAATCGTACAAATATATGTTGATGACATTATATTTGGCTCAACTTGTCAAGAATTGTGTGATGACTTCGCCAAAATCATGCATGATGAGTTCGAAATGAGTATGATGGGAGAACTTAACTTCTTTTTAGGACTCCAAATTAAACAAATGGACGATGGTATTTTCTTTAGTCAATCTAAGTACGCTAAAGAAATGCTAAAGAAATTTAGATTAGAAGAATCTAGACCAATGAAGACCCCTATGGCCTCGGATACTAAACTCACCGTAGATGATGATTGTCAGTCGGTAGACAACACCAAATATAGAGGTATGATTGGTTGTTTGTTGTACCTAACGGCAAGTCGACCGGATATCATGTTTAGTGTTTGCCTTTGTGCTCGCTTCCAAGAGGCTCCCAAAACCTCTCACCCTGAAGCGGTTAAGCGTATATTCCGATACATTAAGGGCACTATACATTTAGGATTATGGTATCCTAAAGGGACCGGCATAGAAACCATTGTCTACGCGGACTCGGATCATGCGGGAGACTATGTGGACCGGAAAAGCACTAGTGGTGTTTGTACCTTCATGGGTTGTTGTTTAACTTATTGGTTCTCCAAGAAACAAACTAATGTTTAGGATTTTGCTAGGTTGAAAGGTTCGTTTTCTCGTATCTCTTCGAATTGATAACTGGTTAAGTGCAAGAGATTAGTTGTTCTTGGTGAATCAAATGAAAGGGTGTCGTTGTCTACACTAATGAAAAATAAAGACTTGAAACAAATAAAAAATAAAGTAAAGACGGTAAAAGGAAACAATGAAAGAATAAAACTTGACGAAAAGTAATGACGAGAAATTAAAAGGGAAATAAAGTAAATGACGCAAACTAAAATTTAAACTAAAAGGAAAGGCAAGTAAAAGTGCAAATAAAGAAAAAGGCGGGAAAAATAAAGTTTAAAACTAAAAAGTGGAAAACACTCATTCTGAATAAAACAGTTCATCCGGAATATGTCACTTATCCAGAATAAACTAGTTGATTCGGAATAAGGCTTTGATCCGGAATAAAAAAGGGAAAAGAGGTTGATTCAGAATAAGGAGTTTGATCCGGAATATTTGAACATTCCGAATGAAACACTCTATCCGGAATAAACTAACATTCCGAATGAAGGACTCTATCCGGAATAATCAATATTCCGGATGAAAGACCTGATCCGGAATAATAAAGTATTCCGAATAAAAAAAGCTTGATCCGGAATAACAAGATATTCCGAATAAAGAAGCTTGATCCGGAATAACAAGTATTCCGAATAAAGAAGCTTGATCCAGAATATTCTGCTGAAACGATTGATTCGGAATAAAAGACTTTGATCCGGAATCTGGGCACATAAACAGTAAGATGAACACGAAGAACAGGGGATGAAGAACAGGGACGAATTTAACCAAAACTAATTAAATCAAAACAAACGATTAAACCAAAACAACCAATAAACATCCACTAACAATAACCAATCAAAACAAATCAACAAAACTAACAATAATAATCAAAATGATCAAAACTCACTTAATCAAAACTATGAAACTCAAGAACATGAACACAAAGATTAAACACAAACAAGAAAGGTAGATAGGAGATTAACAAGAAAAGATAAAGATTCAATAACATTAAAAGTAAACTTACTTGAATTAAAGAGTGCAATACAAGAAATTAAAGTGCAAGAATTAAGGTGCAAGTAAATGAAAATGGTAGAAGAGGTGGTTTGTCAAGCGACCCAACAACTCTAAAATGAAATGAACAAAATCTATTTATAATGGATTAGGGAGGTGCTTAGTGGAAGCTTCCTCCCTCTTTCTTCTTTCTCTAATTGCATCATTAAGTCCTTAATCTTCTTAATCTTTTGACTTTAATGACTTTGTCTCGGGATTTCTTCAAACTCGTCTTGTAATTCTTCAATAAATTAGAATTGTGTTCTTCGGCTTTTAGTAAACTTCTGTCTTTTGACTTTTTCTTCGATAAATCTTCAGAATTGGTCTTGGACTTCCGTTCTTTTTCCACTCTTGATTTCTTGACTTCGTCTTTTGTATTTTTCTTCGATAAAAGCCCGTGAAATCTCGTGTTTATCCCCTTTTCGCAATTTGATCCTAAATCACAATAAAAACACAAACCACGCATAATTCCGACATAAATGACATAGAATACACGTTTTGGCTCGGTTATTATTGTAATTAAGTGGTAAAAAGGATGGGTGTTTACACACCTATCAAATCCCCTACACTTAACCATTGCAATGTCCTCATGCAATGAATTAGTTACAAAGCACGATTACACTTTTCATCATAATCAATCCGTCTTGGCCTTTATTAAAGAGATAGAAAATTATAAAACAAGTATAGAAATAAAAAACATACCTTCGGGTTTTGGAAATGTCATGAATAATCATCATCCTCAAGTTTTCACTTTCTCCAAACCAAGCTTAATAACGAGATCATTGTTATTATAAGTTAGCAAACTAACACGAACTCATGTGGGCCAATTATTACTTAGACTCCCTTATTCCTAGGTGTATCTCTTATATTTTATTGTTGTCTTGAATGATCACGAGGATGCATTGTTGACTTATTTCGATAGTTATTTAGGCTGAAAATAAAGTGGGACGATTTAATCAATAGTTAGCTAAAGGACAAAATCTTTTAAAACTGCTTCTCGGGACCTCATAAAGTTCATATCTTGGCATAACTCGCTTCGCGATTTGAGACCTTTCTCGGACCGATATTTGGCAGCGACTTCATACTTCAAATCTTTGAGAGACGTTCTTGAAATTATGGTCTTCTCTTCATAATAGGAATTTCTTCACTTGAAATTTTGAGAGATTCTTCATATATGGACCACGACTTCTTCATTTTTCTCAAATCTTTATTTTGGACTTTGATATACAACGATCCGCCTCCTTTTAGGACTTGGATCTATTTATCCTCATACCTTGCTAGGGTCTTTTCGGATAGATTTCTCCATGATCTTTTGCGGAGTACTTGCTTTTCGTCGTGTGTCTCGATCCTTCATATTGATCTTTGATAAATGATTCTTCACATCACTTTTGGATCTTTAGCAACAAACTGTAGCCCTCATGCCTTGTTAGGGCCTTTTCGGACTCGCCAATCTTTGCATCCCGCTTCAATAAGTTATGCCTTGGCTATGAACTCTAATCCATACCGAGCAACTTTTAAACGATCTTGGGCTAGAAGCTAAGTAACTTTTCAAATCGTACAACCTTATTTATTGCAGATAAATTTATTAGCAAGCGATGGGAGAATAGGCTCATAATTAACTCACATAAATTCACGAAAGAATACCAAACTTATAATTGACTCTATCATCTCTCGTTCTCCATAATTTAAAATCTCAAAGAATGAGGCTCGTGGATGCTTAGCCTATTAAATCAAAGTTTTGGGTTTTCGAGTCGTCTATAGGATCTTGCAAACTCTTAGACTTTTTCAAGTTTAGAAATCGCATTTTAAAGTTCCCTTGATAAAAAACTCTCTAGGATCAATTATAGGAACTTGCGAAAAGTTCTTGTTCTTAACCCGTGAGAGTTAAGACTTTCGCATTTTATAGCTCCCTATATAAAAGCCTAGCAAAACTTGACTTAAACACGTTAAGGATACTAGCTAGAGTAAACTTAATTAAGTAAACTCGGGGTGAGTCAAAAGATTCACAACGTTTGAAAATTAAAACCACTTTATTAAAAATTTATTCTAACAAAGAAACAAAATAACTATACAAAGGTAAAACTAATAGGCCAAAATAGATCAAAAATTTTGAAAAATGTCAAAAATTGATTTTCCAGTTAAAATGAGGACAAATACAAGGAAAAGGCCACTTAACTTCGATAGAAGTCCCCCCTACACTTAATATAAACATTGTCCTCAATGTTTAAGCATGTGAGAGTAAACTCCCCTACACTTAGGACATTGTGCACTTTGTTTAAATCTTGCTAAGGAAAGGACAACTAAAGTGATTCCTATTTTACGATTGAAGAATATAAAATAGAGAATCAAAAGAGTTTAGGATAGAACCGGGAAGACGGGAACACGGAATCACGGTTCGTCAAAAGTCATCAAGAGTGTGTCTTTGAAGCTCTAATCCCTGCACATGATAATAAAGAAAACAAGAAACACCAACGGTTCTCCCCCTACACTTATAGTGAAAACAGGAAAAATAGATAGATAATTGGGTTGCCTCCCAAAAAGCGCTTGTTTATATTAACCGAGTCACGAGCCTGACTCGTCCCCGAATTAAATGGTCCATGGGGAAGCCTCGAATGTAATACCGGAATCAAAGACCTTGTCCTCGTTCCCGGTTGACATCAACAAAGGAGAGGAGGGAGGATAAGTCTTGAAAGGTAAAAAGGTTCTTTTAACATACGTATAGTATGTGAAATCATGATCCACGGGAGGTGGGGTGGGTAAAGGAATCACATTGCCATCCCCCAAAGACAATGGATGCTGAGAAAGCGGCAAAGCCGTAAGGTTATCAATGATATCATAATCAATGTCACCTCCCGGGTCAAAGCACTCATCCTCCGTAATAGTGGATAAAGGGGAGGATGAAAGGTGCTCGGGAGGGGGACTTGGGTAAATACCTTCCGGCAGCAAATTATCAAGATAATATCCCCCTCCATGTCATCGTCATCAATACCTGGAGGTATGAAGTGAATGTCAATTTCTTCCAGCAATGGGTCATTATCTTCAGCGGGAGGAATAGATGGAGGTAAAGACTTGGAAAGAGGAGGAGAAGTCAACTCTTCGATTTGAGCAATAAGAAGATGCACTTTCCGTAATCTGTCGCGGAGAATCACGTCTTCCACCTCATCCACAAGATCAAGTTCATCGGTGAACTTCTCGTAAGCCGGAGAGAATAAATCGTCATCGCCCGCATCTCCCCGTGGAGAATGAGAAATTTCAAAAGTGAAATTCTCATAGCGGGGAGAAGAATCGTCATCATTTGGATCGACCGCTTGCGTGAAAGCAACGTCGTCCTGAAGCTCAATAGCAGGTAAGTCACAAACCTCATCATCCAATAATTTGTCGAGACCAACATCACTAAGCTCATTCAACGAATCTAGATCCTTAGACACAGTAGGAACATCGAGAGTAGGAACAACAACTTCAGAAGATTGGTTGAAAGTGTAGACATCATCGTCGTCGTCATCATCATAATAGATGGGACGAGTCCAGTTAGGAGTGACGTAGTCGGCTAACTCTTCCTTGATAACCTCCACATCTTTAAGAAGCTCATGAAGCAACTTTTGTTGTTCATCGCCTTGAGTATGTTCAATTGAACCTATTCTATCCCACGTTGTCATTAAACATTGTGGTGTAGAAAAGAAGGGAAAACGACTAAATTGGCTCAAAAAGGTGTCTGTGGTTTTCAAGATTTCTTCACTATCAAGCAAAGGTTGCTTTTCTTGATGCAAGTCAGCTCGGAGTTGAGCTATACTTTCTAGAATGCCATTCAAAGTAGTGAGTTGTTGGTCAAGATTAAGTTGCTGAGAGGATTGATGATTGAGGGTGTGATGTGGGGGCTAAAAATTTTGAAAACCGGAACTATAGCACGGATGTCGCTCATAATAATTCATCGGTGAAGAAAATTGAGGACACGGATCTGGCTCATAATAATTCATTGGCTGATAATAAGAAGTATCGTGAGGGACCCCACAATTGTTGCAAAACGGGTGAGGAGAAAAATCCAGTGCTTCTTGTAGATAGCTATTACCATTGTCATAATTTAACCCAGTTCTTGCTCGTGATCATACGGGTATCGAACCGGGCACGAAACATGCCAATGAGAATCTCTTCCACAATAGATGCACGGGGGAACAGGAGGTGGATTCAAAAAGGACGAATTAGTTGATAACTAAGTTTTGCCTAGTAAGAAAATTATCGTTCTAATGGTCTAATCGAAATGATCTAGGTTCTAAGTGTGACTCTACTCTTCTTTGGTGAAACAAAAGTTGTGTCGTTGTAGTATTAAAAAGTGCAAAACTATTAAAGTAAAGGGCAGTTAATTTAAATCTAAATCTAACTTAAAGTAAAAGCGCAAGTATTTAAAAACGTGACGAGAAATTAAAAGGGCAATTAGAGTAAATTACGCAAACTTAAATCTATCTAAGGAAATCTTAAAACGCAACTAAAACTTAAACTAAGGCAAGGCTAAAATAAATCTAAGGCAAAATTAACTTAAAGTGCGGCTAAGGAAAAAGGCGGGAAAAATAAAGCTTGAAATTAAAAATCAAAGTTAAAAACTAAAAAGAACCTGAACACAGCTCATTCGGAACAATCCTTCGTCCGGAACAATCACTCATCCGGAATGTCACCTTCGTTCGGAATGATTCTTCTTCGCTCGGAATATTACCAAAATCCTTGATCCGGAACAAATTTTCTATTCTGAATATGTCACTTATCCAGAATAATCCTTCGTTCGGAACTTTACTGATTCGGAACTCAATTGGATCGGAATACTTCCGAATGAACAACTCCCTGGTTCGGAACTTTCTGGTTCGGAAGACTTTGATTCAGAACCTTAAACTGGTTCGGAACTTTCTGACTCGGAAGTTTCCTGGTTCGGAACTTTCTGATTCGGAAGTTCTGGCCTTGGGAACCTTGGTTCGGAAGTTTTCCGAATGAACAAAGAGTCGATCCGGAACTCCTTGATCCGGAAGTTTTCTGAATCGGAACTCCTTGATCCGGAACTAATCTGGGAGTCACAGTAACAGAAACGAACCGAAGAACAAGGAAATACAGTAACACACGAATCTAATCACAATTTAACCAAAATTAAACACAAGATTAAACCAAACTAATAACAAAACATCAAATAATCATAAACAAACTATCCAAATCAATAAAACTAACAAAACTAACCACAATAATCAAAACCCACTTAAATCAAAATAAGAACATGAACATGAACATAAACATAAACATAAAAATCAAAGATTAAGAAAGGTAGATAGGAGATTAACAAGATAAAGTAAAGATTGACTAGAATTAAAAGAAAAACTTACTTGAAATTAAATGGTAATTAAGGTGCAAGACAAGTATTTCAATTTGACAAGTATTTAAATGACAAGGTAATTAAAGGTGGAAGAACTAATTGTCACTATTAGCCAACAAAATGAAAATGATTAAGACTAATCTATATATAGGGGAGGGTTAAGGAATGCTTAGGAAGCTTCCTCCCCTCTTTCCTTTTCTCTTAATTGCATCATTAGGTTCTTCCTTCTTAATCTCTTTGTTAATTGCACCATTAGTCCTTAAGCCTTTAAATCTTCTTGAATATTGGACTTATATGACTTTTGGCTCGGGATTTCTTTGAACTCGTCTTTTAATTCTTCAATAAAATAGAATTGAGTTCTTCGGCTTTAAGTAAACTTCCGTCTTTTGACTTTTTCTTCGATAAATCTTCAGAATTGGTCTTGGACTTCCGTTCTTTTTGCACTCTTGACTTCTTGACTTCGTCTTTCGTCTTTTTCTTCGATAAAAGCCCGTGAATGCCCGTGTTTTCTCCACTTTTCACCTTTTCGTCCAAAATCACAATAAAAACACAAACCACGCATAATTCCGACATAAAAGACCTAAAATACACGTTTTGGCCCGGTTATTATTGTAATTAAGTGGTAAAAAGGATGGGTGTTTACACACCTATCAAATCCCCTACACTTGACCATTGCAATGTCCTCATGCAATGCATTAGTTACAAAGCACGTTTACACTTTTCATCATAGTCAATCCATAGTGGCCTTTATTAAAGAGATAGAAAATTAAAAACATATAAAGTAAAGAAATCAAAAGCATACCTTGGGTTTTGAAAATGTCATGAATAATCATCATTCTCAAGTTTTCACTTTCTCCAAACCAAGCTTAAAAACGAGATCATTGTTATTATAAGTTAGCAGACTAACACGAACTCATGTGGGCCAATTATTTACTTAGACTCTCTTATTCCTAGGTGTATCTCTTATATTTTATTTTTGTCTTGAATGATCACGAGGATGCATTGTTGACTTATTTCGATAGTTATTTAGTCCGAAAATAAAGTGAACGATTTAATCAATAGTTAGCTAAAGGACAAAATCTTTTAAAACTGCTTCTCGGGACCTCATAAAGTTCATATCTTGGCATAACTTGCTTCGCGATTTGAGACCTTTCTTGGACAGATATTTGGCAGCGACTTCATACTTCAACCTTGAGAGACGTTCATGAAATTATGGTCTTCTCTTCATAATGGAATTTCTTCACTTGAAGTTTTGAGAGATTCATACTTGGACCACGACTTCTTCATTTTTCTCCAATTTTTATTTTGGACTTTGATATACAACGATCCGCCTCCTTTTATGACTTGGATCTATTTATCCTCATATCTTGCTAGGGTCTTTTCGGATAGACTTCTCCATGATCTTTTGGGGAGTATTTGCTTTTCGTCGTGTGTCTCGATCCTTCATATTGATTTTTGATAAATGATTTTTCACATCACTTTGGATCTTTAGCAACAAAATATAGCCCTCATGTCTTGTTAGGACCTTTTTGGACTCGCCAATCTTCGCATCCCGCTTCAATAAGTTATGCCTTGGCTATGAACTCTAATCCATATCGAGCAACTTTTAAACGATCTTGGGCTAGAAGCTAAATAACTTTTCAAATCGTACAACCTTATTTATTGCAGATAAATTTATTAGCAAGCGATGGGAGAATAGGCTTATAATTAACTCACATAAATTCACGAAAGAATACCAAACTTATAATTGGCTCTATCATCTCTCGTTCTCCACAGTTTAAAATCTCAAGGAATGAGACTCGTGGATGCTTAGCCTATTAAATCAAAGTTTTGGGTTTTCGGGTCGCCTATAGGATCTTGCAAATTCTTAGACTTTTTCAAGTTTAGAAATTGCGTTTTAAAGTTCCCTTGATAAACGACTCTCTAGGATCAATTATAGGAACTTGCGAAAAGTTCTTGTTCTTAACCCGTGAGAGTTAAGACTTTCGCGTTTTATAGCTCCCTATATAAAAGCCTAGCAAAACTTGACTTAAACATGTTAAGGATACTAGCTAGAGTAACTTAGATAAGTAAACTCGGGTTGAGTCAAAAGATTCACAACGTTTGAAAATTAAAACCACTTTATTAAAGATTTATTCTAGCAAAGAAAGAAAATCACTATACAAAGGGAAAAACTAATAGGCCAAAATAGATCAAAAATTTTTGAAAAATGTCGAAAAAATTGATTTTCCGGTTAAAATGAGGACAAATACAAGGAAAAGGTCACTTAACTTCGATAGAAGTCCCCCTACACTTAAGATAAACATTGTCCTCAATGTTTAAGCATGTGGGAGTAAACTCCCCTACCCTTAGGACATTGTGCACGTTGTTTAAATCTCGCTAAGGGAAAGACAACTAACGAGATTCCTATTTTAATATTGGAAAATATAAAAATAGTGAATCGAACAGAGTTTAGGATAGAGTCGGGAAGACGGGAACACAGAATCACGGTTCTTCAAAAGTCATCAAGAGTGGATCATTGAGCGCGCGAATCCCTGATTAAGAGAGGAGAGGAGAGGAAATAGCAAACCAACGGGTGTCCCCTACACTTAGGATAAAGAAAGCTAAAAGATAGATACATGGGTTGCCTCCCAAGAAGCGCTTGGTTTTTGTTAACCGAGTCGTGAGCCTGACTCGACCTTGATCATCATAGGAAGAAGCATGAAACATATCCACCAGGATCAAAGACATAGTTTTCGTCTATCAAATAGCACAAGCTTAAGGCGAACAAGGCAAGCCAAAGAAGAATAGGTAAGGTTCCCTTAAGCAGCGATGGAGCACGGTGGAAGCAAGGGTGAAGTGGTGCAAGCAGATTTCTAATAATTCCAAAGATTTTTCCTTTTATTTCATCAAGTGGATACTGAGATGGCTGCAGAATATCAATACCGGGGTCGAACACCTTTTCCTTTAGGGGAAAATAGCACTCAGGCTCAGCAGAATGGGAAGAAGATCCGCGAATAAGCACAACCTCGTCCTCAGAAGGTGGACAAAGAGGTGTTAAATCATATGTGCTGCGGATATTGGTGTCGACCGGTTTCTTCTCCTTTGAAAGAATTTTCTTCAAATCCAATGTAGGATCAAGACGATAATCTTCAAAATCTAAAGGAGGTGCATCACTCTCATGAGGGAAGTAAGTATTGAGAAAAGTAGAGAAGTCTTCCTCAAATGAGTAATCGTCCAAAGTAGGATCAAGTGATGGCGTAGGATCTTCATCATGTGAAGAATCACTCGAAAGAGTATCAGCCTCATCAAAATCATCGTATGTGGGCAGGTCGGGATACTCGGAAGTACAATCATCAAAATCATCCGAATCTGAGCTAGAATCATCATCATAAGCATCAAAGATCGGTGGAGAATCATAAATGGGTGAAGGTTCCAAATTGGAGAGAGAATCATCCACATTATCTTGAAAAAGTGGATTATCAATGGAAGAATCGAATAGAGGATTGTTGTAGACAACAAAGTCATCAAGCACATTAATCATATTCACTGATTCTCGGCCTCCAAAGGATTTACTTGTAAGCTTTCCCATTTTAAAAACTTGTGCATCATCCCCGACTCTTAAGATTAACTCACCTTCGGCAACATCAACTAGAGCTCGTCCAGTTCTCAAGAATGGCCGACCAAGTATTAAAGGAATACGAGGGTCCATTTCATAATCAACAACGACGAAGTCGACCGGGAAAGTAAATGTGACAACTTTAATGAACACATCTTCGACAATACCAACGGGGTAAGCGAGAGTGCGATTTGCAAGTTCAAGAGTCATCTTCGTTGGAGTAAGGTCGGGCAATGATAGTGTTTTCCAAACACTCAAAGGCATAATATTAATACTAGCCCCGAGATCAGCAAGGGCAGTAAATTCTTCAGTTTTGTTGAAAACGCAAGGCAACACAAAACGACCGGGATCTCCAAGCTTTTCCAGAAGTTCTTTAAGAATAACTGCAGAGCAGTTTTCATTTAAGCGTGTGTTGGCGAGCTCAATCAGCTTCTCCTTCTTGTTAAGCAATTCCTTAAATGCTTTAACAAATTTGGGCATGTGGACAAGTGCTTCAAGAAATCTAATGTTGAATTTCATTTGAGAGATCATCTTCACATAGCGTGACACTTCAGAGTCATCCTTGGTTAGCATTTTGGTCTTGCCTAAACGAGAGGGATAAGGGATATTGGGTTTGGGTGGTGAAGGTGAAGGCGTAGCAGGTAAAGGTTGAGATGTTGAAGGGTCCTTCCTAGGTACATCGTCATGGCGAGGCGGAGACGGTAATGGTGCACTAATACTAGGTGTAGGAGGAGTAGGGATAAATGGTGGTGGAGGAGGTGTAGATAATGGGGGTGGGATTGGTGGATCGACAATGGTAATTCCACTACGAGTAGTAATAGCACTCACATTTGCTCGCGGATTGGTGACGGTGTTTGAAGATAGAGAGCTCGTAGAAGAAGGTTGAGCGGCGGGCAAGAAACTAGAAAGCATATTCTTCAAATCATTGGTTTGATTACTGAAGGAGGATTGGATATTATCTCTAAGCTCGGATCTAATCTCATTTCCTTGCTTGGTGATATCTCCTTTAAGATTGATAATTTGACTCTGCAGATTCTTGATTTGCTCACCTTGGGTTCTCATGATGGCTTCAACATCAGGGTTAATGGGTGGGGCTGGTTGGGTGGGTGGGTGATAAGAATTATAAGCTCTTGGTGGGATTTGGTTGCTTCTATTGTAGTTGTTAGCGGGGTTATTGTTTTGAGGATAAAAACCGGGTGAAAGGTAATTGTTTGATCGGTAACTCAGCAAATTTCTATCCCCTTGAGGTCGAGCTTGGTAATTTTCCGGTGAATAATTACCATAAGCTGCATACACATTTTCCGGATTTCCTTGTGTAGAAGGACAATCAGTGTATGAGTGAAGACCTCCGCATGTTTCAAAAGGATTAGCAACCGCTTTAACTTGTTGTTGTTGTTGGTTTGAAGCGAGAAGCGTGATACTTTTGCTCATTTCAGTCATCATGCGGGTGAGTTCGGTCATATCAGGGTTTGCTGAAGTGGAAGAGACATTGAATCTCGGATTGTTCCTTGAAGAAGCAGAGGAATCCCAGTTTTTGTGGTGAGTAGTCATGTTCTCAATAAGCTCTCTACACTCCTCGGGTCTCCTTTTCATAAATGTGCCACCGGCGGCTGCATTAATCGTATCACGATCTCGAAAAGTCAAACCGTTGTAGAAAGTATCAATTAAGGTCACATGGAGCATGTTGTGGTTTGGACAACGATCAATCAAGACATTATATCTTTCCCAAGCATCAAAAAGAGATTCATCGGGTTCTTGCATGAAACCGCTGATTTGATTGCGAAGGCTCGTGACCATGGATGGTGGAAAGTAGCGCGACAAAAAGCGTTGAGTCATGTCATCCCAAGTATCAATTGAATTCTTTGGAAGACGATCAAACCATTTCTCGGCATGATGTGATAAAGTATGTGGGAAGAGTTGTAGGCGAAGAACATCCATTGTGGCACCAGGCAACTTCATGCTTTGGGTGATTGTAATGAACTTGTCCAGGTGTTTGTTGGCATCATCATCAGGCAATCCACAGAATGGGTTAGTTTGCACTTGCTGAATCATGTGGTGCTTCAACAAAAACTCCGGAGCCGTGATTTGCATCGGCGCAATCGGTCCTCCTCGTCCAAACATGGTAGGTTGGCAAAGCTCCTCCATTGTCCGAAGATCGGACTGTGGAAGAACATTGTTGTTATTGTTGAGGTGCGGTGGATTATTGTTGTTGTTAACACCTGACATACTTAAATCTTCTTGAGTCTCGGGCTCTCGATAATTAGAAGATCTAGTACGCATACACCTACAAAGACAAAAGAAAACAATACCAAACACAAAGACAATACATATACACAATAAAAATAAAATCTTTTTCAATATTTGAAATTTTTAATTTTTATGGATTTTTTTTAATAACTTTTAATTTTATGGTTTTTTTTGGATTTTTTAAGCAAGAAAAATAACGCTCACAAGTGAACGGATCCCAAAAAGCAACGCGTCTCTCACAGAAAACCGTTAATCTTTACGAAAAGAGCCGGCAACGGCGCCATTTGATAACTAAGTTTTGCCTAGTAAGAAAATTATCGTTCTAATGGTCTAATCGAATTGATCTAGGTTCTAAGTGTGACTCTGCTGTTCTTTGGTGAAACAAAAGTTGTGTCGTTGTAGTATTAAAAAGTGAAAAACTATTAAAGTAAAGGGCAGTTATTTTAAATCTAAATCTAACTTAAAGTAAAAGCGCAAGTATTTAAAAACGTGACGAGAAATTAAAAGGGCAATTAAAGTAAATTACGCAAACTTAAATCTATCTAAGGCAATCTTAAAACGCAACTAAAACTTAAACTAAGGCAAGGCTAAAATAAATCTAAGTCAAAATTAACTTAAAGTGCGACTAAGGAAAAAGGCGGGAAAAATAAAGCTTGAAATTAAAAATCAAAGTTAAAAACTAAAAAGAACCTGAATACAGCTCATTCGGAACAATCCTTCGTCCGGAACAATCACTCATCCGGAATGTCACATTCGTTCGGAATGATTCTTCTTCGCTCGGAATATTACCAAAATCCTTGATCCGGAACAAATTTTCTATTCTGAATATGTCACTTATCCAGAATAATCCTTCGTTCGGAACTTTACTGATTCAGAACTCAATTGGATCGGAATACTTCCGAATGAACAACTCCCTGGTTCGGAACTTTCTGGTTCGGAAGACTTTGATTCGGAACCTTAAACTGGTTCGGAACTTTCTGACTTGGAAGTTTCCTGGTTCGGAACTTTCTGATTCGGAAGTTCTGGCCTTGGGAACCTTGGTTCGGAAGTTTTCCGAATGAACAAAGAGTCGATCCGGAACTCCTTGATCCGGAAGTTTTCTGAATCGGAACTCCTTGATCCGGAACTAATCTGGGAATCACAGTAACAGAAACGAACCGAAGAACAAGGAAATACAGTAACACACGAATCTAATCACAATTTAACCAAAATTAAACACAAGATTAAACCAAACTAATAACAAAACATCCAATAATCATAAACAAACTATCCAAATCAATAAAACTAACAAAACTAACCACAATAATCAAAACCCACTTAAATCAAAATAAGAACATGAACATGAACATAAACATAAACATAAAAATCAAAGATTAAGAAAGGTAGATAGGAGATTAACAAGATAAAGTAAAGATTGATAAGAATTAAAAGAAAAACTTACTTGAAATTAAATGATAATTAAGGTGCAAGACAAGTATTTAAATTTGACAAGTATTTAAATGACAAGGTAATTAAAGGTGGAAGAACTAATTGTCACTATTAGCCAACAAAATGAAAATGATTAAGACTAATCTATATATAGGGGAGGGTTAAGGAATGCTTAGGAAGCTTCCTCCACTCTTTCCTTTTCTCTTAATTGCATCATTAGGTCCTTCCTTCTTAATCTCTTTGTTAATTGCACCATTAGTCTTTAAGCCTTTAAATCTTCTTGAATCTTGGACTTATATGACTTTTGGCTCGGGATTTCTTTGAACTCGTCTTTTAATTCTTCAATAAAATAGACTTGAGTTCTTCGGCTTTAAGTAAACTTCCGTCTTTTGACTTTTTCTTCGATAAATCTTCAGAATTGGTCTTGGACTTCCGTTCTTTTTGCACTCTTGACTTCTTGACTTCGTCTTTCGTCTTTTTCTTCGATAAAAGCCCGTGAATGCCCGTGTTTTCTCCACTTTTCACCTTTTCGTCCTAAATCACAACAAAAACACAAACCACACATAATTCCGACATAAAAGACATAAAATACACGTTTTGGCCCGGTTATTATTGTAATTAAGTGGTAAAAAGGATGGGTGTTTACACACCTATCATTAGTCGAGTTGCACAAAGGACAAAATCCGAATTGTGTGTTGTCGATATCGTTTCCGCATCGCTCACATGTACACCATTGACATGAGTCGTTCCCGTATAATCGTCTCCCACACCCGACGCAGTGGACATAAGAATCCATAAAGAAAAATAGATAAGCAAGAAGAATATTTTTGGTGCAAAACTTTGAAAAAGAAATGCTTTTTGTGATTTTTAAAATGTTTTTAGGATTTTTTTTTATAAAATTTTTGACACAAAAAATAACGTTCACGAGTGAACGGATCCCAAAAGCCAACGCGTCTCTCACAAAAAACCGTTAATCCTCACGAAAAGAGCCGGCAGCGGCGCCATTTTAATGTTAGGATTTTGCTAGGTTGAAAGGTTCGTTTTCTCGTATCTCTTCGAATTGATAACTGGTTAAGTGCAAGAGATTAGTTGTTCTTGGTGAATCAAATGAAAGGGTGTCGTTGTCTACACTAATGAAAAATAAAGACCTGAAACAAATAAAAAATAAAGTAAAGACGGTAAAAGGAAACAATGAAAGAATAAAACTTGACGAAAAGTAAATGACGAGAAACTAAAAGGGAAATAAAGTAAATGACGCAAACTAAAACTTAAACTAAAAGGAAAGACAAGTAAAAGTTCAAATAAAGAAAAAGGCGGGAAAAATAAAGTTTAAAACTAAAAAGTGGAAAACACTCATTCTGAATAAAACAGTTCATCCGAAATATGTCACTTATCCAGAATAAACTAGTTGATTCGGAATAAGGCTTTGATCCAGAATAAAACAGGGAAAAGAGGTTGATTCGGAATAAGGAGTTTGATCCGAAATATTTGAACATTCTGAATGAAACACTCTATCCGGAATAAACTAACATTCCGAATGAAGGACTCTATCCGGAATAATCAATATTCCGGATGAAAGACTTTGATCCGGAATAATAAAGTATTCCAAATAAAAAAAGCTTGATCCGGAATAACAAGATATTCCGAATAAAGAAGCTTGATCCGGAATAACAAGTATTCCGAATAAAGAAGCTTGATCTGGAATATTCTGCTAAAACGATTGATTCGGAATAAAAGACTTTGATCCGGAATCTGGGCACATAAACAGTAAGATGAACACGAAGAACAGGGGATGAAGAACAGGGACAAATTTAACCAAAACTAATTAAATCAAACCAAACGATTAAACCAAAACTACCAATAAACATCCACTAACAATAACCAATCAAAACAAATCAACAAAACTAACAATAATAATCAAAATGATCAAAACCCACTTAATCAAAACTATGAAACTCAAGAACATGAACACAAAGATTAAACACAAACATGAAAGGTAGATAGGAGATTAACAAGAAAAGATAAAGATTCAATAACATTAAAAGTAAACTTACTTGAATTAAAGACTGCAATACAAGAAATTAAAGTGCAAGAATTAAGGTGCAAGTAAATGAAAATGGTGGAAGAGGTGGTTTGTCAAGCCACCCAACAACTCTAAAATGAAATGAACAAAATCTATTTATAGTGGATTAGGGAGGTGCTTAGTGGAAGCTTCCTCCCTCTTTCTTCTTTCTCTAATTGCATCATTAAGTCCTTAATCTTCTTAATCTTTTGAATTTAATGACTTTGTCTCAGGATTTCTTCAAACTCGTCTTGTAATTCTTCAATAAATTATACTTGAGTTCTTCGGCTTTTAGTAAACTTCTGTCTTTTGACTTTTTCTTCGATAAATCTTTATAATTGGTCTTGGACTTCCGTTCTTTTTCCACTCTTGATTTCTTGACTTCGTCTTTTGTCTTTTTCTTCGATAAAAGCCCGTGAAATCCCGTGTTTTCTCCCATTTTCGCAATTTAATCCTAAATCACAACAAAAACACAAACCACGCATAATTCCGACATAAATGACATAAAATATACGTTTTGGCTCGGTTATTATTGTAATTAAGTGGTAAAAAGGATGGTTGTTTACACACCTATCACAAACCGTTCTTGCGATATTCACCACGGAAGCCGGGTATGTGAGTGCTGGAAAAGCATGCCAACAAGCTCTATGGATGAAGCAAGCGCTTGTTGACTACGTGATTTGTCTTGATGATGTTCCCATCATGTGTGACAATAAGGGTGCTATAGACCTTAGCAAGAATCCCGTGCAACATTCGCGAACCAAGCACACAGAAATTCGTCACCATTTTCTTAGGGATAATGTTCAAAAGAGGAACATTTCAATTGAGAAGGTACCATCTGAGGATAACTTAGCCGACATATTCACTAAGCCACTTAAGAGGGAACCTTTTAATTACTTGCGTCTAGGTCTAGGATTAATGGAACATATTCCTTAATTGCTTTTCTTTATTGAGTCTCTTTATTTCCTTTGAGACTTGTATCATTTTGAGTCTTTGAGTCTCCTAAACTTTTCTTGAAAATCTTCTCTTCTCCTTTTCAAAATCCTCAAAGTCTCTTTCGAAAATAGTTGAGAAATGTTTTGACATTGTTAATTCAATCTAAAAACGTTTTTTTTTATAGATTCTTGCTATTAATATCGAGCTTACATAAGTTAAATGTATGATTCTCTCAAACATAGCAAGAATACGATAGAATCATGGAGGATCATTGTGTCATGACTTAAGGTCTTGTCTTACACACCTCTTACATCGATTTTTAAAATCCATGTATTTTGGTCAATCTCTATTTGGTGAGTTAGTATGTGTTCTCTTTGTCTATCTTTGCTTTCAAGCATATCCCTATGATAAGTTAGACTAGAAAAATAAGATTTGCTGAAAAATCTTCCTTCACCACCAAAACTCAACCACTGTAGGCGGTTCCATATATGAACCGCGGTTCCTTATCAATAAGGAACCGCCGGAAGCAATAAGGAACCGCGTATAGTGCTTCCTTATTTTTCGGGTATTTCTAAAATTCCAAATTTGTTCCAATATTTTTGAGAATCTTTGCTTCAACCCTTTGACCACCCCAAAAATACCTTGAGCCTTCCCTATTAAACCATAAGCATTTTGCCTTACTTTACATCCCAAAATGTCTTACTCTCCTAATGAAAGCCTTGATTTTCTCCCTAATTGCTTTCAATCCCAACTCACCCAAGAACTCTTTCAATCCAAATTCACCCAAGAACACTCTTAATCACATCTCTCCTACCAAGAATGTTGATTGTGGAAACCACCACCCTTTAGTGTTCTTCCTCCTTCTCATGATAATGTCATGCACCATGGGACATATTGTCATTGTTGTCAATATCAACATCTTGCTATGGCACACATCTATGAGGAGTTGAGCTACATCAAGAGTCTCTTAATCAAGCCTCATCTTCACTTTGATTATGAGATCTCCACCAAGCCACCACCACCACATTCCGCCACTACCTTGTCTTTCATATAAGCATTAGTTGCTTATCTACAAGACACCTCTTTTTTAAAGCAAATCTTAGAATTCTAGATTAACTAGGATTAGATTTATGCTTTTGGCTTGTTTTCTATTTCATACATCTTTGTATGACTCTTTTCTTATTTTTATATGACTTCACTTGGATCTTAGTCTTTGTGTTTTCTTCTCTTTTATTCTTTTAGTGTGACCTTTAGCTATGTCTTGTTGGTTGTTTCTTTTGTTCAACTAACCCTTCTATGTAGCTTGTCACCATATCTCGATTCCTCGGTGCCCCAAGCTAGGGGGAGTAAGTGTTGGAAATACGTTTTTCCAAGGAAAGTCTCGGTCACATCATTATTAGCATAGATCACGAGCTATAGACTATTTAGGACATTGTAACTTGGAGTGACCTCCCTTAGGGGGTGATTGTTGGAAATACGTTTTTACGTATTTAGAAAGGATCAGTCACTCCAACGATATATTCATGTAATAGGCTCGTGATCCAGTTTGTAACATATAGCCCACCAAAGCCCACATGTAGGGTGGACTATATATACCCCCTCCTAGCATGTTAGGAGGGATTGCTCATTTGTTTTCTTACTTTTCATCTATCAAAAACACTTTCTCTCTCTACTTTTCTCCCTTCTCTCCTTTCTCTCTCTACACCCTCATCTCTTCATCTTATCTTTATCCCTTTCTTCCATCTTTTCAATAGATCAATTCATAAATTGCTTAATCCTAAGAAAACGTAGACCTTCAATTGGTATCAAGAGCCATGGTTAAATCTTAGGAGTGAAGCGTTTTTTATCTATTGATTTGATTGAAAAATCTTTTCTTTTCTAAATTGTTTTAGTCTTTTTAATGTTACGAATTGTTATCAATTTTTTTAAATCGTCAGTGTTTTTAAATCATCCGTTATCAATTTTTATTTAAAAAATCATCAGTTGTTGTCACTTTTAAATCTATCAGTTTTTTATCACTTTTTCAATATCAGTTTTTCACATCAGTTTTTTGGTGTTTCGTTTTGTTTAGATCAATTTTTCTCTTTCAAAATCATCAGTTTTTTTTTAAAATCTAGTTTTATTGGTCAAATTAGTTTTTATCTTAAATCTATTATTATTTGTAAATCATCTGTTTTATCAATTTTAATTTTTTATTATTAGTTTTATTTTATCAGTTTTTTGTAATCAGTTTTTTTTATATAATCTATTTTTTTTATCCAATCAGGGTTTCGAGATCTGGGTTTCTTTCAACTTTTTTTGACCCAACAAATCTGTCCAACATTTTTTTTAATATTCTTTTGTTCTATCATCCTTCTTGTCCAAAACTGTCATTCTAGCATCATATACATTTTTGAACAGATTATTCCGAACGAAAGGTTTTTCCGAGTAAACAATTTTTTCCGAATGAACCAGTTTTTCCGGATGAACATTTTTTCCGAATGAACGGGATTATTCCGCATGAACGGTTTTTTTCCGGATGAAGAGATTATTCCGCATGAATGATTTTTCCGGATAAAGAGATTATTACCCACGAATGATTTTTCCGGATGAAGAGATTATTCCGATGAACGATTTTTTTCCGGATGAAGAGATTATTCCGCATGAATGATTTTTCCGGATGAAGAGATTATTCCGCATGAATGATTTTTCCGGATGAAGAGATTATTCCGCATGAATGATTTTTTCGGATGAAGGGATTTTTCCGAGTGAACTCGTTTTCCGAATGAAAATCTATTCCGAATGAGGAAGATTTAAATATAACGGGAAACAACACTCTGACTGAGACACACACTCGAACAAAACACAAGTTTAAGACTCTACTCCCTAGACTCGGACCAACATCAACTCTCGACCCAACAACACAACCAGACTCTCACTTGGTCTCGACTTGGACTCGACCTCATTTAACAACACCACACTCGACGCCAAACCAAAAACCAAATCAAAAGTCTCACACCCTCGAACACACATATCTCTCGACAGAAACGAACTTAGCCTCAACAAACCAACACACCAACCCTCAACATCACCCTCGTTTACAATACTTACACCGAGACTCAAACTCTCGAAACACTATCTCGAACTCCCTCACCTCTCGTCTAAACAATATAGACTCGATCTCTGACTCGACTCCCCTCGTTTCACGACTCCCTGTTACAACCTCTACTACTCTTACCTCAACCCAAACTTTCGAACCAACATCAAGACTCAAATACTTAAAGTCAAACTCGATCTCGGATTGTTTCGTTTGGATCTTCTAGATTGTGACCAATTAAAGATCTTGACCACGAAACTTTAATCATCATCGATCTATTTAAAGGATTACCCTCGTTTAATTTACGAAATTTAAAGATTGATAATGAACAATATTGCTCACATCTATCTTTGATTCGTTCAAAATCGAAATCCACCACATGCAATCACATAAAACATCAAACAGAAACCTACCCGAGACCCTTTATTGGATCTTGTAGCCAAATCGTCGCATAACAGGATTGTGGTTGCCTTCTTGATTGATTACACAAATCCCGAGATTGTACATCTCAGGTACTCGAGGGCCTTTCAACTGTGATAGGGGTGTTTGTTATTAGTGGTGTTTAGCTTAATTCCATCGCAAGTGAGTTGGGGTTTGTGGTTCATATTGCTGTGAGTTGGGTGGTTCATCAGGTGAGAATGTTTTGTTGAGATTGATAGATAAGAGAGTGAGGCGGAGATAACTAGGTGGAAGGAGTAGGTTATAGGAGAGAGAGGGTTATTAAAGTGACGGAGGAAACTAGATTTAAGAGAGAGAGATATAAGGCAGGAAAAGTCAGACGGAGATTACTAGAGTTTACGTGGGTGGAAGCCACGTATGTGGTGACTTTAATTTGGTGCTTTGTGTCTTTGGTCCAGCCATAGCCACGTATAGGCACATCATCCAACATATCAAATTTTTAGATTTTCTTTAATAACGATATATATCAGATCTTTTTATTTTTTTTTAATTTTAGTTAAGTTTTTAAGTTAAATTAATTTTCGTTATTTTTTTTTATTTTGAAAATTTTCATTTTGGATATTAACTTTTATTTTGATAATCAATTGATATTATTACTTTTATTCAAATTTTTATTTTTGGAAAATTTTGTGATATTAAGTTATAGTCGGGACAAAGTGACGTGACTACGTGACAAAGTAACGTGATAAAGTGACAAGGTTTATTTTGCCGATGGATTTTTTATCGGGTATTTGTAAGTGAAGACGGATTTTTTCATCGATAAGTAATTCTTCCTTTATTTTTCATTGAACTTCAATGGATTCGTTGACTTCAATATCTCATGAGGGAGAATCGCATTCAATGCAAAACAAAGTTAGAAAAAGTGGCATCACTTTATTTCAAATGCTTCAGTATCATCTAGTTACTCTTTCACGGATTCAAGGAGGGAGCGAATTTGTGACAATCTTTGGTCAAGATCGTCATATATTTATGGAATCAATGTTCATCATCTTGACCCGACTAGCAGAGCAACTCCAGAATAAAGACTTTAATCACTCTGCATCTGCACTTGCATATAAGGCTCTTGTGACACAACTCACGCCTTTCCTCCAATTCAATATCATCAAGTCTGAAAGTTCAGTGATTTGCCAATCATTTCTTCGAGATACACATACCGAGCTTCGAGATTTCCATGGTACAATATTGAAACTCATGACATCGGTCTCGTCTTCGATTTATGAAAGATCTCGACTTCAGCAAATGTATGATAATGGAGTGCAAGAATCTATGATGCAGATGCAAGAGGAGAATGATCATACGGTTGACAACTTGGAGCCTAACGATGGCAAGAGCACGGAATCAGGAAGACAACATGATATCAGTGGCACGTCGGGGAATGTTCACGAGATCCCTCTTGATGACGCCTTACCCGTTTATGACGAAGAGCATGCAAACATGGTACAATGTAATGTTGTTTATGATGTATATGCTGATGATATGCCGCATATTGAGCATTCTGAACCTAATTATGACAAACATGGGATGGAAAAGAGTGATAGCAATACCACTTCTGATTCATCCGATGTAAGTCATAATGGGGGAGAGATTGTTCAGAATGCTATAGTACATCATGATAAATGCTTTATAACTACTTCGTTAACTGATTTTGATTCCAAGATTAAAGAGCTCGAAACGATCGTAGCTCAGCAATCAAAAGATCTTGAGGATGCCAAACTTGAATTTTCTAAGAAAACGGACAAATTTGAAACATACTTTGAAAAACTTGAAAGTCAAACGTTGTTCTTGAAAGAAAATTGGATCAAAAAGTTTTAGATTCTAAAGCTGAAAAGGATAATCTTTTGAAACAAATTCAGTTACTAGAGTCTAAATTGGCATCCCATGATAGATTGCTCAAAGAAAATGAAACGTTAAAGGCTCAAGTTCAGGAAAAGGTCTTTGCTATAGCTGCGTAAAAAATGAATTAAGGAAAACTAAAGGGACTAGTGCGGACACTAAGCTTGAAAAACCATCAATATTGGGGAAACCGCCTACAAATCAGTTCGTCAGGCAACCGACTGTCAGACAACCTACTGCATTTAGATCCGAGCGACTACAATCCTCGAGACCGCGGTTTGCCTCCCAAGTTGATTTGGTTCATTTCCTAAACCAGTCACTCCAGCAACTAGGCCCAATGTGATCAAAACAGCGTTAGCAAGATCTAATCAGATGATTGCCTCTAGTTTCCCTAAAAATACCAAGACAACGTCTAAAACTAGTTCAAATGACGTTTGCCATAAATCTGGTCTTAGGGAAGCTAAGCAAAAGACACATGTAAGAGATAGCAATGTCAAACCTAGTCAGATGCCTTCTAGATTACCCAACACTGCTATCCGTAGCATTTCATCTCCTAGGAGCATCGATCAATCATCTAGGAATTACTCGGACATTAAATATGCTACTTGTAAAACATGTAGAAAATGTGTCTTTACGGCAAATCATGATTCTTGTGTCAAGAAATTACTTGATGAGGTGAACTCCCGTGCTAGAATTAAATCCCAGTGGATAGCTAAAATCAAACCCATTGGTAAAATTTGGCGCCCCACTGGTAGAACTTTCACTCTTGTAGGAAATGAGTGCCCTTTAACTAGGATAGTCTCCGATTCTACTAAGTCTACTAGGGAGGAAACTGATAAAGATGATACTTCACTTAAGCCTAAACTTAAGGTTTTCTATAAAAGGAAACGTTTGCCAGCCAAGACTAGTGAATCATCTACTCAGGTCGCTTCTGACACAAGTAAAGCCAACTGTGAACCCTCACGTGCTTCTAAAAGTGATATCGCTAACCCATGTCAAAGCAAGCAAATTCCTAATGAGAATGCAGGTACCAAAGTTGATGTTCCAAAAGAACGAAGCGGTCCAATCATTTTATACCGTTCAACTAAGGATACTCTTAGAGTTTGGTTGCTGAAGAAGCAGATATCGGAGAAACAAGTGTCTCAGGGGATTCATGGTTAAGCTTAAATATCAAGGCTTACAGTCAAATCACAGTCTGTGACCCGTTCCTCAAAGAAAGGAAAGTTTATCGCCAATGATAAACTTATCCTAACAACGAGAAATTAAGTTTTCTCGGGCATGAGATAATATTAAAAACATTCGAAGTTTTTAAGCTCATTCACAATGGCTCATAGTTAAATGTCAGATTGTGACCCGAACTTCAAATAAAGGAAAGTTTATCATTAATGATAACTTATCCTCATAACGAGAAATTCAATTTTCTCGGTCATGAGCTTGTATTAAAACATTCGAAGTTTTAAGCTCAGAAAGGAAAGTGTGTCTTTTAAATAAGAGAACTTTTCCTCATAACGAGAAATTAACCTTTCTCGGCCATGAGCTTTCCGTTAAAACAGTCAAAGTTTTCAAGCTCATGAAAAATGACTTCTAAGTAAATGTCAGCTTAGGACTCGTCCTTCAAATAAAAGGAAAGTTTATCGCCGATGGTAACTTATCCATAACAACGGGAAGTTCACAACTTCTCGGGCTTGAGCTCGTTTTGTAAGATATTCAACATCTTAAGCTCAAGTAATTGGTTTTCAAAACTTTGAACACAATTTTTCAAGAATTTTTCAAAAGGTTTTTCTAAATCTTTCAAAATTGTGTGTTCCAAAACGTTTTGATAAAAAGAGCATGTCTTCTGGAATCGATAATATTTACGTTCCTAGAAATGTCATTCAATAATGACACGGGGTTGTAAATAAAGTTCGAGCAGAAGTTTAAAAGTTTTAAAACATGCTCCATATGGTTTGCTATTATTTCCGATAGTAACCCGCTTTTCACATTGAAGACAAGCATTTCACCGGAAAGCTTTGACTTCAGAATCCAAAGTTATCAACTCCACAATACGAAGTTCGTTGCAATTGATATCTACATACTAGACGATGCGACTACTCAAACGACGACTACAACTCTTTAAGTAGAACACGGGTCAACAATTGAGGGGGAGCAATTGTCAAGCGTTCAGACTCTTCGATGTCGAAAGTGCCAATGTTCACAAGTTGGTATCAAGACGAAGATATCAATTGTACATGTGGTGTAAAGGAGAAGATAATTTCAGAAGTTACGAGGAAGACCAACATTCGTGAACAAGAACCATGTGATTCTATCATATGATGTTCTCCATCATTCAGGTCCAACCTCGTAAATTGCTAATCTTGTGAATACATTATCATATATGATCTTTGCACGTGATAAATACCTTACACTTGTGTTTACAAGGTATTTAATTTACGTTTCAAGTATACCCTCATTAATTTGAGGGGGAGCTTGTTAAAATCATGAAGATAAATGGATTTAATCGGTTTTGCATTTTTCTTCCCAAATTTTTCTTAAAACATCATTAAATCAATTGATATTAAAAACATCGATTGGCTTAATATTTTTAATATGGGGGAGAAAATATGATTTAATATTGAGATCAATAATGGTTTGGCTTAATGTGCTGGCTCATCCCGACATGTGCGAAATGTTTTCGAATATCGTGGCATATGTTAAGGGGGAGCAAAATGGATTTGGATATTAAAATGGATTTTATGGTGACGTATACTTACCCACAACATCTTAATTCACGACGGTGACGATTGTGGTGACATAAGGATGGTAGGATAGGTTAAAGTCCAATGATTCTTCTAGAACCGGAGGAATCTTCCCAAGGACATTCCATAGCTAGAAATAGAAGTCCTTAGGAAAGATGGAGAAAGATTGTGAACGTAGCTGAATGCCGACCAAGTACATAAGTTAGCACTGGAACAATCAAAACAAGGTGCTAGTTATGACGTATTGGTAAGCATTGAAGGGGTTGAAGAATGAAAAAGAATTGTAAAGGGTGTAAAGAAACTAGCCATCCTTACAACTTAGGCAGAAACCGGGTCAATTCATATGCTATTAAGATCATTTTTAATGATTCTTGATATTGAAGATAGACATCATGGACCCAGTGATGCAAGGCACAACCCATCCCAGCTAACTCAGATATCTCTCAAAAGATATTTGTTTTAATCACATGGAGACAACGCATTATCTATTGATTTATTCAATCCGAATAAATTGGTATTGAAAAGGTGGCACTCCTCTTCAACCTCCGATCACTAAAATCCAAAATGCATGATTGAGTCTAGAGCCATTTGAGATCATCAAATATCTCATTAGGACACATTTTCATTATTCCTTGCTTGTTCACACAATGTGAAAAGTAAGAAAGATATTAAGAGTCCTACGCAAAATCTTCATGATCTTGCCTGAACATCCGAGTAATACGAAAGTATTTACAATGAAGATGGAAATCCTTCTTGAGCGAACATCAAAAAGCTCATGGTAGGTGACTTGTGCGAATCTTTATGAATCAAACTTGTGATAACTAGAAAGCAACAGTGTTTTAAACTCTTAAATGAATTTAAACACGTTCCAGGCCTCTAAGCAACATCTTAGTGATCTTTCCAGAACATTCAGAGTAATACTATTAAGTATTTACAGTGACGAATGGAAATCCTTCTAGTGTTAACATCAAACAACACTTGGTAGGTAACTTGCAAGATTCTATATGAATCAAGCTAGTGACAACTGGAAAGCAACGATGGTGCGATTCTTTAATGAATCAAACTTGTTCCAGGAACATGAATTGACGGCTTCAAATCATGCAGATATTATTATCCAAATGATTCACTCTTTACGTTCGCAGTCAGCTTTGGACGGTCGAGTAAAGAGAACGGGTTTACCCGCGAAATCTTGTCAAGGAGGTTCTTTATTGAAACTACCTGCCACAAGTACGATATTTAATATCGTCCAACGGTCTTCATCGACCGGAGGTAAAATGCTACCGAATTAGAATGAAATGTTCAAGGCCATTTCATCCGTGTATATGGTTTGTTGCTAACTGTCTTATGCAGCGTAACAAGAAGGTGGCATTGCGGTGTACAATCCATAAGAATTCGTCACCACATGCTTATACTACATACACTTAGCACTTCAACAAATTCAAGAAAGTCTGAAGGTCAAGTCTTCCGCTATATCAAACTCTGAAGCTTTCAAGAATTTAAAAGTATAAGTATGTGGAACATGAAGTCACAAAGAGGCAAATTTCACAAGTAATGAATGCACAAGGTCAAGGCAAGGAAACATGCTCAAGACTAAAGTCAAAGATCACATCAAGCATATTCATAAGAACAAGATCGAAGACTCAAGCATAGATGCTAGGTTTAAGATTTTGTAAAATGGTGTGACCTCCCTTAGGGGGAGATTGTTGGAAATACTTTTTTCCAAGGAAAGTCTAGGTCACATCATTATTAGCATAGATCACGAGCTATAGACTATTTAGGACATTGTAACTTGGAGTGACCTCCCTTAGGGGGAGATTGTTGGAAATACGTTTTTACGTATTTAGAAAGGATCGGTCACTCCAATGATATATTCAAGTAATAGGCTCGTGATTCAGTTTGTAACATATAGCCCACCAAAGCCCACATGTAGGGTGGACTATATATACCCCCTCCTAGCATGTTAGGAGGGGTTGCTCATTTGTTTTCTTACTTTTCATTTATCAAAAACACTTTCTCTCTCTAATTTTCTCCCTTCACTCATTTCTCTCTCTACATCCCCATCTCTTCATATTATCTTTATCCCTTTCTTCCATCTTTTCAATAGATCAATTCATAGATTGCTTAATCCTAAGAAAACGTAGACCTTCAGTAAGCACCAAGGGGGAGTCTTTGCAAAGTCCGTCTCTTCAACACCGACTTGTGCAACATTTTTGCTTCGACAAAGGGGGAGAAATGAATAAACTCATCTTCGAAAATCTTGTGTTTTGTGTGATTGAGTTTATATATTGTCGGAATCAAAAAGGGGGAGATTGTTAATGCAATAATGCCTAAAAACGTTACGTGCATTTTTCGGTCTCGCTTAGTTTTGATTACGACAATATGTAAAAACAAGCATTTACAAAAACAACGAAAAATGAATTCTTGAGTTCAAGTATTTTTCATTTTACCCATTTTCACTTAAGGTATGAATAAACAAGTACTAACCTTAATCAAGTGATCAAGTGATTTAATTTTTTCTTAAAACTCACTTTTTATTAAGTTTGACAAGTTTTTAATTAAACTTTCTTTTTAAGAAAATGTTTATTAAATTAAATATTTAAAAATTTGAAAATGGCATATTCCCTTTTGATTTGGAATATACTTTCTGGATATTTTTATAACCAGATATGACCTCCACCACTAAAGGACAAAAACGGAGCGGAGTCTAGCCCGGCGGTTGCTTAGCGCCTAGGCGGTTCCTTATCGATAACTAAGGTACCGCCGGCTGAGATAAGGAACCGCGGGCAGATATAGCCGTTGGCCCTTTGTCCTATAAATAGTAGACCTTTCTCATATTTTCAATTCACCTCTTTTGCACACAAATTTCCAAATTCAAACATACTTCTTAAATCACTCAAATCATTGATTATTTGATTGATTACTACTTGTTTAGAAGTGAATCTATCTCATCCATCCCTTCATCTTCAAGTGCAAAGAGAAGAACACTATCATTGTGAAGTGTTGAGTCCACCACCAAAGATCTTTTGAAGATCAAATTTTATACATTTGTTGTTGTGTAATAGTTGTGAAGATCCAATTAGTTGTGTCTATTTGGAAGTTGTGTATGTACTAAGTATAGTTGTGTAGATTGGTCCTAGCTACGATTAGGGCTCGACTTTTAGCTTAGAGTAGGAAATTGGTTAAGCGACGTGTACGGTTTTCTCCACCATAAGGAGCTTGTTGTGTAGTGAACTCTCGAGTAAGAAGTACTCGAGGAGTGGAGTAGGAACGAGGAGTGAGCTTCGTTGCCGAACTACTATAAATCCTTGGTGTTTGGTTTGATCTTTCTTTACCAACTCTTTACATTCTTTATTCTTTGTGCATATATATTAGTTAGTATTAGTTTAAATTACACTATCATTGTTCATATTGTGCATAAGAAGATTTCACTTATTTCCTTATGTCTAAGTTTTTGAGAAAAAGAATTTTTTTGAAAACAATTATTTAACACGTAATTATAAGAAACTTATCGACCCCCTCCCCCCTTCTAGTTTCTACATGTTTTATAAAAATGTTGTTCCAAATTATAATTATGAAATGTCTAAAAGATTAAAATATTGTTTTTTCAAATTCTACAAGACTTGATAAATAAATTTATAGTTTTTTAGTTTGTGGATCGAGAAATATAAAATCGGATCGTAATAGATCTTAAGATCTTATGGTCGGGATCAAGATCTTTAAGATCATATGCTTGCAAAGATCCAATGTAATATCGTGATTGTTTTTTATTTGCAGTATCGTACATTCGTAAGATCCTAAGACCAGAATCAGGATCTTGACAACCATAATTTAAACCAAATAAAATTGATTTAAACCCGAATCGAATCAACCAAACCAAAATAAATATCTAAAACCAAAAACCGAACCAAATAAACGCGATTCAATTCGATCTGATTCGATCAATTTATCTGATCAGATCAGTTTTCAAGCCAGTTTGCTCAGCCCTATTTCTATACGATAATGACATATGTGGTAAATTTTGAGGCTTTAAAAGTTGATGGCTCTCGGTGATTATTCACCTCGCTCACGCTCTCAAAGACGATTTTGATCGTAATGAATGCATATTGTAGTACCGTACAAAATACAAAAATTGTTTTAGTAATATAATCAAGGTTTTAAAAGACTCGTTTTGCGTTGCTAAAGCGTGAAGTATGACCTTGCCGTTATGATATATATTATTGCGTGAGTTTTGGGTGTGGAGTGAGTCAAGGAGCCAAATGACGGGTAAATGCGCGCAAAATGACCAGGCGTGGTGTTTTTTTTTCTTGCGAATTTATTGGGTTATTATGTATTTGGACTAATTATTAGGATATTTTGTATTTTGGCTTTTAAGCCTAACTGGAGTTTGAGTAAAAAGTTGATAACGTAATTAAAAGATATAAGATTTTAACTTTTAAACTCTTATGCATACCTGATAACACATTTTGTAAACTCGATATATATTAATGTATTACAGAAATTTATAAAAAAAATAGTCGCTTTTCTCACGTTTTGGAAAACATCATTGCTTCGCTATGGCTCCTAATGTTTAAGGCTTGAACGTATCGACACGACACGCTTCACGCTATCTGTAACCTTAAATATAATATATGATCGAGTGTGTGAATATATTTTTATAATGTTAATTTTTGTTACGTTGAATATTCTTGGCAAGTAATACGACTTTGGGAGATTTGGTGGTCTAAGTGGTTGTAAACACTTGTGTAGCCGAAAAATAGTATTAGTAAAACATATTATACGTCAAGTGGTTTATTCACGGCTACCACCAAATAAACTATAATAGCTCACCTTAATTTGATAAACAAAATATTTTCTAAATCCATGTGAGTGTATTTTTTAATAGGACTGAGCATCGGGTCTAAATCGGATCGGACTAAGTAAGACCGAACTGGACTGAATCAAGAATCGAAATGGTTCGAAACTCTAAATCGATACCGGATTAAAATGATCCGGGTCGATCCGATATAATCAACAAGATTTTTGGTAAAACCGAACTAGACCGGACCGAAAACTGAAATGAATCAAAATCCCGGACCGAGGACCGGACTGAAATTGTATGGTCCGGTCCGGTTCGATTTGATTCGGTCCGGTCTGGTTTTCTGATCCGAGGAATTTTTAGATCTATCATGCTCGTCTTACTTTTTAAAGGAAGTTATTTGTATACTTTTTGAATTGATTGACACATTTAAATATATATTGTCTTAACATATACTCTCTCCGTCCTAAAATTATAGTCCACCTTTCCATTTTAGTTTGTCCCAATTTAATTGCCATTTTTAAAACTTCTAAAAATAGATAGAAAATTTATATCGAGATTACTAGATTATCCTTAAATGAAATTATAATTACAAACTTTAAAAAGGTTTTAAATTAATTGATTAAGGGTAAAATTGTCTTTCAAAAAAAAATAAGAGAGAGAAAGCTGAAAAAATAGTATTTTTCTTAAAATGTGTGTTTTTTTCGGTGGATAATAATTTTGAGACGGAGAGAGTATAACTTTAGATCACTTTCATAAATATATAATTATTATATTTGAAAGTGTGTTGACTAATCCAAAATGAGTTGTATAACAAAAACTAATTTTGACCACTAGTGTATAACACCATGTAACACAAATGTATCATTTTGATGGGTTAATCTACAGCTGAGCATGTCGGACTCTGGATCTGATCGTAGCGAAAATCGGGTTGGACCGGACGAGGCATATTTTGGTTCAGTTTTTGATTTATGTTGTTTTTATAATCGGTTTTTTATCCGTCTCACAATAAACCAAAGATTATGCTTTGTTGAGCGGATCAGTCTAAAAACCAAATCGGACCAGACTAATCCGACCTAGACCGGACCGAAGAGTCAGGTTCTCGGTCTGATGTTTTGAACAAATTCAATATCGATCGGGTCTGGTTTTGATCGGTAGTCTGGTTTTCGAACCGTGCTAACCCTTAGATTTATTTTAGGCAATGTTGCAAAAATGGTCTAAGCGGCCGATTTAGTCAACGCCTAGGTGTTAGACAAGAGATTAACCACCTTGATTTTCACTAATCGGTCTTATTAATCGTTTTGGTTATCAATCAGACACATTAAGCCTTAAATCGTTCTAACCAAACAAAAATCAGAAATTGACCAAATCATGCATAAATCAACTAAAACGGACAAAAAAATGGCCCACCAAATCGGGCATATAATTTCAAATTTTTTACATATTAAAAATTTAAAATCAATCTAATTAATCCGTGATTAATCTCCGTCAAACCATTTAATAGTTAAACGATATCTAAACATCCGATAAGTGTCCAACGAGTTTTGCAACCTTTATTTTACTTATAAGGTACATGTTCTTATTGGGATGTAAATTGTGCTAGGAAACAAATGTACCCAAAAAAATATTAAGTGGATAACTGTTTGTTAGTTCAAGTTTGTTAAATGCCAAAATTTGTGATAAACACATCATAGGACGTATGTGCGCCATGTGTTTAAATGCCGGATCTTGTTTTCCTTTCCTGCATCTTTTCAAATGGACCAAATCATAGTCTATACGAGTGAGATATGGCTAGGCTTTGATACCAACCCTTTTAAAACTAAAAGGGTTGAATAGTTTCTTAAATTTACTTATTTAAAAATCGGTTTTCAAAATTTCTTTTTCAAAAACTTATACTTGAGTGATTATGTGAAATCTTCTATGCACAATATGAACAATGGATAGTAGAACTAAACTAATAATCACAGGTATTTGCAAGGAAAGAATAATGAATGTAATGAGATAAGGAAAAGAAAGATCAAACCAAACACTAAGGATTTATACTGGTTCGGAAATGAAACTCACTACTCGTTCCTACTCCACTCCTCGAGTACTCCTTATTCGAGAGTTCACTAATCAACAAGCTCCTTAAGGTGGAGAAACCGTACGCGTCGCATATCCAATTTCCGACTCTAAGCTAAAAGTCGAGCCCTAATCTTAGATAGGACCAATCTACACCACTATACTTTAAGGACTAAGTACTAACCACAATACATACACAACTTCTAAATTTACACAACAATTTGGATCCTCACAACTACACAAGAATGAAAATAAAGTTTGATCTTCAATGCATCTTGAGGTAGACACAACACTTCAAGGATGAAAGTGTTCTTCTCTTTGCACTTGAGAGGATCAGATGGGAGGAGAAAGATTTACTTCTAAACAAGTAGTAATCAACCAAATGACCAATGATTTGAGTGATTTAAGAAAGTGTATTGAATCTGGAAATTTGTGTGCAAAAGAGGTTAGGAGAAAATCTGGAAATGGTCAACTATTTATAAGACAAGGCTCCAACGGATCTATCTGGCCGCGGTTCAATAAATGACATGCGGTTCGATATTGATAAAGAACCGCATAGGCATTTAACGAACCGCCCATACTAGACTCCGCTTCTTTTTGTCTTTTAGTGGGTTAGTCACATCTGGTGAAGTTTTTATCCTCAAAGGATATTCCTAAACCATATGAAATATATGCTATTTTCAAATTTTTAAATTTCTAATTTAATAAAACATTTCCTTAAAAATAAAGTTTATTAAAAACTTTGGTCACTTAGAAATAAAAGTGAGTTTTAAGAAAAACTAAATCCTTGATCACTTAGTTAGGTTGAGAACTTATTTATTCATACCTTAAGTGATAATGGATGAAATGAAGAATTCTTGAACTCATGAATTCGAATTTCGTTATGTTCGTAAATGCTTGTTTTTATATATTGTCGTAATCAAAACCAAGAGAGACTGAAAAATGCAAGTAATGTTTTTAGACATCATTGCATTAACAGATTTATATAACTGGATCCAGAAATCAGGTCACCTGTGGTCAGTGGCGGATCTAGGATCCGAGCTATATGTGGCACGATTTTGAATTCAGTTTGCTTAGTAGGTAGTTGCTCACTAATTCGCTTAAAACAGTTGTGGCTTGTTCGTTTGTATTAATTCACGAATATATGTTATTCGAGACTGTATAAAGATAAACCAATATGTTGAATGATAAATAAAACTTGGGACCTATATCATATCTACATCTCTGTAAAATACCTCATATAAAGTTAAAAAATACATGATATGTAGTTATCTTTGCAAGTTATAATGGCAAAAGTGACAAAATAAGTTCATTATTTTAAAATGAATTTTGATGTCCCTGGCTAAGCAATTGCAAGTTCTATTCTGTTAAAATGTAAAATCATATAGTATTAGTAAAACAATAAGAAAGTGCTGCTATACTACCCACTTGTTTGTACCTCAACAGATGATAAAAAAAGATTTTACTATACTAAAAGACAAAAAAACACTATTTTAATATTAATACACTGTTTATCTTCTTTCCCTATTTTTCTGCAACCATTTTCTCTATTTCTTAACTCTTCATAAACTTAATATCAAAACTGAATATAAGACCTTTTTCCTTGTATATTCGTTCATCTTTGGGTGCAGCTATCAAAACTTCGTATTTTAGCACTCTCGAATCAACAAAATATACATAAAAATTACATTTCGTCGGCTTGATTTATGTGTGGCATGTGTCACATGTAGCCAACACATAGATCCGCCCCTGCCTGTGGTCAACAGCGAACATTGGTGGCCGAACTTGCCGAAAACATGCAAATCTTGCCGGAAGTAACCAAAATTCACCGTAATTTTTTTATCACTATAAAAACTGTATAAATCTCATGTAAATTTGTTTTAATCACTATAGTAATTGTATATATTCATTACAAGTATTTTGAAAACAATCTTACCGGATATATATAAAACTCCCTTGGAGTACCTAATAATTACCAGAAATACCTATGTTTTGCAAGAAATTCCAATCTGAATAATTACCGATTTGTCCCGCTTATACCGGTTACAAGGTACAAGGTGTTCAACCTTCTGTCTACCGATACACGATTTTGAAACTTTGGTATTTTTAGAATTATATATTTATTAATTAGTTGTTTTAATGAAGCAAATAAAATACCAACATTGATGATTTATATCTTTAATTTGTTGTTTTTGTAAGTTTGTATCACACGAACTAATAAGCTAAACAGTAAGCTACACGTGAACACGCTACGATTTCAATAAGCAATTTCAAACCAAACAAAAAAACTTAAACAAAAAAAGAACATTTTGTATTAAACAAAAAAATAGTAAGGTTGCTCATTGACTTATGAATTCATCGTCCAAACACCCTTATCAAACATTCATAAAAACCCGCTATCAACAAAAAGCAAATGACAACTTTCTTAGTGCAACTTTTATATCTATAATATATAAAGAATGTATCATTTTTGTTGAAAACGTTATTTTTTCAACAATTCTGATTATAAATTAAAAATGTTGTCTTTTTTACACATTATTACCGGTTACGATCATCGTGTCCACCCAGTCGAGTCATCGGTCACGAGATCGAACACCAGGTCAACCCTGCTCAAGTTAATGCATATAATACAATCATTTTGATTCATGTTTAGAAAAATATAAAATTTTGGTATTTTAATTACGGAAATAAAAAAAACTGCCCATGTGTACGGTACTAACACAAGGTTACATCGGACTCAAATTTTGCACGTCTAGCTAACATGTAATAACTAAAAATTTGGTTTTTATTTGACTCAATTAAGTCGTTAGGTCATCGACTTAATCAATTGACCATAAGATCAAAGCAATTTTGTACACATGCGTATTTTCTTTTAGCATCTTGAATACCTCTTTGTCATATTTCGATCTTACATATAATTATATTCATAATAACAATACTAAAAGAAAAAAAATGAAAAAACAACTAATTTGTAGTTCTAAATTACAACATATTTATAGTTCTCATTTATAATAGGTTGCTTTGTCGTGTTTTTTAATGTCGAAAAAAGTCTATAATGCAATTAAGCGCCTTCTAGGTACCACAGGGTCACCAACTTTGTTGATTTGTGTATCCCGGTTGAAAAAATAGATCAACTGTAGTCAATGATAGTTATTGGTGGTTAAACTTATCGAAAACCTGCAAATCTTGCCAGAAATAACGAAAACTCATCGTAAACTTATTTTGATCACTATGGTGACTATATAAATCTCACTATAAATTTGTTTTTAATCACTATAGCAATTGTATAAATCTATTACAAGTTGGTTTTGAAAACAATTTTGTCGGATATACTTAAAACTCACCGGATATACCCAAAACTTGTTAGAAATCTCAAGGTTTGCCAAAAATACCAATCCTAATAATCACCGACTAATCCCGCCTAAACTGGCTACAAGGTATAAGGTGGTCAATCGTTCTTCTACTAATTCACGATCTTTGAAACTTTGGTGTTTTTAGAATCATATATTTATTGATTAACTATTTAATTCATGCAAATACGATACCGACGTTGGTGTTATGTAACTCTAATTTGTTTTTTTGGTAGATTTGTACCACACGAATTAATAAGCTAACCAATAAGCTACACGTGAATAAGCCATGGTTTCAGTAAGCAAATTAAAATCGAACCAAAAAGCTTAAACAAAAAGAAGAACATTTGTATCAAAACAAAAAAACCAGAGAGTTACTCATTGACTTCCTTAATTAGCATTCATAAAAACCAGCTATCAACAGAAAGCAGCTAAAAACCAGCTATGAAACATTCATAAAAACTACATATTAGGAATTCATATTTCAAACCTCCTTATGAAACATTCATAAAAACCAGCTATCAACAGAAAGCAGCTAACGACTTCCTTAATTAGCAGATCTTTTATTATTAAAGTCTAAATTCCATAGGTTATATAAAAAATACATATTAAATAACATGCTTTTATGACCAACGTTTAAAAAAATCTAGCTTATGCTTCAACAACATGTTTCATGGATCTGCTTCAATGTCTCGGTCCAACACCTACCCGTGCGAAATGAGAGTGTTACAAAGTATTTAAAGAGAAAAATAAACGTCCACAAATAACTGCTCTACCAACTTTCGAAATATCACAACATAATCTTTGAATTATTGCCAACTTTACAAATCACTACTACAAAACAGGCCTTATAGACCTTCTTATTTAGACCTTTCCTAAATGATACCGGTCAAAATGATTTCTTTCGACCACCGGACCTTATATAGACCCATTAAGGCGTTAATCCAAAACGCACCTGTCCATATGAAAAAGATATATGCTCAACAAGAAAAAAAATAAAAGACATAGTCAAATCGGGTACAATTAAATGGCCAAGTCTCAATTACTTTGAATATCTAAAATTGCCACTTTTGTTTTAGGCAGGCCAAATTTTCATATGCCCACCAAAGTCAAAATCTCATCCAAATCCTCAAACTAGATGTGTCTATCAGTTCGGTTCTCAAGTTGTTCTGTTTTTCAGTTAATTATTTTTTGGATCAACTTATAAAATGAACCGAACTAGATTTAAATCGAACTGAATCAAAACCAAATTTGAATTTAGGTCGGTTATTGGGTTGACCCAAGTTATTCGAATTTTTTTAAAAAGAAATATATACTTATATAGATATTTTGAAAAAAAATTATTTCAAATATAAAACTGTTTTTTATATTAGGATTAAATTTTAATAATCATTTTATATGTATAAATATAAAACAAATATATTAGTCGGTTTTTGGTTCGGGTTTTTTTCAGGGTGCCTCAATTTGTGGCTTATTTGGAGACTTATGGCCTTATATAAGTTTATTATGTCATGATAAATTGAGGCTTATGTTATATAAAACGAAAATAAGCCCTCGGCATATATTTTATAAACCCTAATATTTAAGCTTATTTGGAGACTTATGGACTTATACAAGTTTATTATATCATAATAAACTCATATAAGGCAATAAGTCTTCAAATAAGCCACAAAACTAGAGCTCATTGTATATAAGCCGATTCACATATTTCCATAAGTTTAGCTCGAATTCTTGAAGAAATCATTGTTAGAGATAATATGAATGAGATATCGTGTCTCAAAATGAGTCACTTGAAACATAAAACTGGAACTATCCCACATCCGCCCATGAAGGAAATGAAAACATGTTTAAATAGAGTACTTGTTTTCTACCTTCAAAATCTCTTTGTTCGGTTTTACTCCAACGCCTACGTGCGAGCGTTCAGTGGGAGTGTAGAAAATGGGATTTTTGGGCCAAAATGAGTTCGAATCTTCTGAATTTGTGCGAGCCCGCGCGACCTGCGGACACGAATGTAGCTCCGAAATTTTGCCTACGTGCGTATCTTTTTTGCTGCAGATTTCGTTTCTGTTTTATAAATTCCGTATTATTATGTGTGTCTATTTAATTATAGAATTGATTTAAACTTTGTGACAACGTATTACATAATCAATTTATTTATATAAAATGTATCTCATGTCTTGTTTATAAGTTTAACAGATATGCAAATCGTTTTATTTTGGTAGAAATATTGTCTTGGTGAACAAGACATGTAATGCCAATATAATAAACACGAATTTCATTCAGTTAATACAATCAGAATACACAGTTCCAGTACCCATATTATTCCAACAGTCTTTTCAATCAGAAACGCAATAGGCTTTCGTAATCTTTCAGGCAAGTTTGTCTAGTCCGGCTGTACAACAGCTTTGGACGTTGTACACTGGGAAACAAACGACGAATCTGTTTTAAGGGAAGCGTGTTATACACATGCCTCGTCTTAGTCTTTACCGTTTTCTTCATTACTGTTATTTATTTTCCGTCTCATAATTTTCTGTTAACTTTATTATTGTAATTCGCTTTCTTTAATAAAAGTAACACCGTTTCCTACAATCTTAAAACAGATTATGTGTTACATAAATAAAACTTTTATTAAATCGGATTCATTTTATTAACAGTTTTATTTATAAACTATTTCTGGCGAAACCAAGGTTGAGTTTCATTAGAAATCAGTTTTAATTATACAGATTTTAGTTAAAAGTTTATGATCTTTCAGTTGTTCTAATTAGTTTATATTGAAACCAACATTCAGTTTTTTTAAACTGATTTAGTTGATTGTTATATCTAATTCATTGAACCAAGATTGAGTTTCTTTAAATCAATTTTGATACAAGTATATAAAGATCACAATTGAATCTAATGTAATCTAAAACCCTTATATAGGAAGGATTCCCAGCCAATCATATCACATCAAAATGCCACGTCAAAGTCATTAAAGTCATTATGCATTTCCATTAATCATCTTTATTCCCGCCCATATTTTTCGTTATTCTCTCAAACATCGTTATTATAAAAAACGTAAAAGAAAAAAAATAAAGGATCTTCATCACCAGATCCTAAAATTTCTTTATCAAAAATCAAATCAAATCATATCCTTAAAATACATCCAAGAAATCACAATATCCAAATAAAAAAACTCACACCAAAGCCCTATTTCATAAAACCCGGATCCCCCAAGAAATTAACCTAAAAAGAAAAACATTAATCAAAATCCCCATATAAAGTCACGCGACCACAAAAAAATAAATCAAAGTAAAAAAACCAATCATCGCGTCAAGTCTTAGATCCCTAAACTTTCTCATACAAAATCAAAGTAAATCAAACCCATGTCCATTTATCCATAAGAAAAAGGTTTGTAATTATAAACGCGCGTCTAAATCAATCTTTGACTCTATTTATTATACTAATTATCACGTAATTTTTTTTATAGATTTTGGATATTATCAGTTTTATTATAATTGTTTTATCATTTGTGATTGTGAATTAATTATAATTTGTTTCAAATGTTTGGTGTATTCAGTTTTTGATTTTTTTTTAATTTGTTCATACTAAAAGCCAAATTCATGAAAGGAGTATTGAAATATTAATAATATTTACAATTATTTGTTCATCCATATTTTTTTGTTTTAAATTGTAATGTTTTAAATGATTAAATATTATCAGTTTTAAGTTAGGATACTTTGAATAAAAGTTATATAATCAAGAAAGTTTTGGTTATGATTTTCAAAAAATTGGAAATTAATAATTAGAAATAACATACCCCCTTGATTTTAGTTGCAAGTTTTAGAATGCAATACTTACCTAAATTATTGTCCTTTTTAAAGCTAATTTAACCTACTTCAGACAAAAATTTGATCTTCTTTGGCCCTTGCTTCATGTTGTCTCTGACTAGAGCTATGAAAAAGCAACTATATTGTTATGGTAAGAGAACTAATTGGTATAGTGAGATTATATAGTTTTAAGTAGGTGTCATTTGAATGGTTTATTGATACGAAAAGGAACTATATTACCGGATGTGGAGTCCTGATTTTGTGTTTGGTGGAGCTGTTAAAATTTATCTCATCGTTGGCTGACATCAAAACAGATCTGTTTCGTTATTTCCTATATCATTGTGCTACAATCACATTGCGGTGTACTACTAGAAATAATCATTATGTCCCAGTTTATAAATCATAAGAGATTAGAAAATGATGTTGGATAATGGAGATGTTTTTTGGTAATGTTACAATGTGTGTTGAGAAGCACACTTTGCATAAAAAATTTCAAACTGTTCTTTTGTGTATGAATAAATGAAATTCAACTCTAAACTAATCACATTCTTTAAATTGAAGGCATTGTACATTCACCCACGTCCAAAAAGCAACATTCATATTAGCATTCTTCTACGGTGCTTATTTATCTTTAAATAAGAGATTAAACTGAGTTACATTTATTTTGACAATCTCTTATAGTCTTCAATTCATCTTAATTTACAGCATTTGCAGATCATGTTATAGAGTTAAGTTTGCACCATAGGACAAGGTTAGAAGTTAATTTATTGTATTAGAAACTTGATCATTTTTTGTAAAACACGCGATAGGACGAGAGTTTTTTTTGTGTATGGTTAGTAATGAAACTTGATTTCGATTATATATGAATTGCATAACCTGTTTAAGAATAATCGCAGTTTTTAAACTGATATTGATATGTGTTCCTAAGAATTATATTAGAAATGCCTTAATAATGTCACTTATCTTCGCAGGGTGACTCTAATTAGGCTATTAATTTATTCTACAATTGCATACTTATCTATAAGTAGGCAGTGGCAGACCCAGGATTTGTGACTATCATATGCACTTTTTAGTATAGTTTTTGTTTTTAACAACATCGACTTTTCAGGTCGGATTTTTTGGGTTGAATTTTTCGGGTTGGATTTTTGAGTAGGGTTTTTCAAAGTATAGCTTCACTATTACTGTTAAATTTTTTCTTATAATCACACTATGATCAACTCATTTAAAAATAATTAGTAATGACAATAAATAAAACTAGATCAATGCTCATTTATAATTTTGATGCTAAATGAGCAACTGAACAAGTACAGTTTCTCTTTTAGTAATCTTCTAAAACAGGCATAAAAACATGTAAAAAGACAAATAATTATTGATAAATTTCAACATTACTACATAAAAAACCAAATAAACATGGAAAATGGTAAAACGAGTATGAGTAAAATGGAAAAAGTGATCTACAAAGATTATAAGTTTTTAGTGGGCCAGACTTAGAGAAAAGAAATGATATGCTCAAATTCAACGTTATAATACTTAACAACACAAGTATCCCAAATAAATACATTTAAGGGTCCGTTTGATTTGAAGTTGGGTTTTACTTTGGCTTTAGGTTTATAAAGTAGGGGGTTTAGATTTAGATAAATTATAAGGTTTAGGAGAGAGAAAATATATTATTAAGAAATTAATATTATTATTTTATTATGTTAAGAGAAAAAGAAGTTACACACATGGTCTCACATTTCTAAGGATTCCCAGCAATCAAAACATTTTTATATGTTAAAATAGGAATTATAATTATTTTAAAACTATTTAAGAAAGAAAAGACAAATGAAAAGAGCTATAGATCCACATTAACACCAAAACCTGGCCCACAATATCTCCAAAACTTTATCCCCCCCCTAACATTTGACACAGTATCACTATTTGGGCATTACATCCGGATTTTGACTTTAGGAAATGAAACAAACAACGGTTTATAAAAGCCTTTCAGTCTAAACCCACTAAAAACTAGGTACCAAACGAGACCTAAGTATTAACTCATTAATCTTCCTCAACAAGTTACAGAAGACAATAAACAGTGACACATACGTAAAGCTTCTTTTTTTTCTTCTTCTTTAGTTTTTCTTTTCTTCGAAATCCATGGGTATCCACACATAATTTTCCAAGATTTTAAAGGGTGGGCACAAAAAAATTTATAATGTATTTTATACACAAATCTGAGGAAAAAAAAATTACACTACTAAATTTTTTCACAGGGTATGCATGTACATACCCTGTGTATATACTAGATCCGCCCATGTAAGTAGGAGTAAGATGGAGTTCATTCAAGGGGAATCATATAACGGAAGGTATTTGCACCTTAACTTTCATTCAGGATTATTGTTGTGGCAATTTAAACATTGTTATGACTATATTTTATGGTTTAATGGAGGATGGAGTAAAAGTGAGTTGTTTAACTACAGCTATAGTTGGTACTAGAGTTGTTGCTTCTCAAGGTTTCCTTATATAGACAAGCCTAGAGTAAGGTTTATCAAGTCATAACCGTAACAAAAGTCAAAACGGGATTCTTATTACAGATAACATAGCAAAATTGATCTATTTGAGCTAAATTGATCATGTTAAAGAACCTATACATATTCAAAGCCGATGAAACTAAATTTCTGATTATTTAATTTAATTATCATTTATCAAAGATGCAATGGTTTACATATATTTTTCAGGATTGTTTGGAAATATTTCCCAAGTTTAGTGTAAGCTTAGATGAAGAGACTTTAAAATCTTATCCTAAACCAGTGGGTTATTAGAGTCTGTTTGGTATATTGGTTTTACCTGATTTAGACTCAAAGGTACTTTTAATTTATTATGTGGTACTCTTCGTTTAGGCTCACGCGCTACCATAAGTACCAATTTAAAATACAGGGGTGACTTGTAGGTTTTGAGAATACAAATCATATTTCATTGAATTTTTTACTATATGAAATTATGGACCACGTGTTTATTTATTTCTTATTTGTATCTTTGACTTTCTATAATAAAATAATATATATTACTCCAAGTTATTAATAAAAAGTACATATATTTAACATAACTGGTCTCTCAATCTTTTTTTTTCTTCTTAAAACCCACATCAAATCCTAAACTAAACTAAGGGATGTTTGAGATTGCTTATTGAAAACAAATTATTCATTTTAAAAATGAATAATCAGATAATCCTTATTTTAAAAACGTCATTTTAGAAAACAGTGTTTGCATTTGATTATCCTGTTTGAAATCACAATAATCAGATAATCAGTGTTTTGAGTGTTTGACAAATTTGATTATTTGATAAGTAAAATGAATAAAAATAAACAACCCATTTTAACTTTTCTCTATTTTGAAAATGAAATAAGTAAATTCCCAATTACTTTCAAAACTTAATTTTGAAAGCTTTTAAACGCAAATAATCACTTTTCTCCATTTATTTTCTAAACACTTATTTTAGAAAACCCACCCGTCCAAACATCACCAAATTTCAAATCTTGTAACCGCGACCACTTTTAAAATCCCTTGACCGCCATTTTCATTTTCATTTTCAGAAACACAAAAATACACGTCGAGTGAGGAAAACCAACAATGTCATCATCATCAATCTGCGATCTCACCTCTATTGATGACTGTACTTCATTTTCCGATGGTTTCCCCCTTTGATGACATGTCTCACGCGTCGCTTTGGTTTGTTTTCCCGCGCCCTTTGTTTTTATTTTATGTTTTTTTGTGGAGTGAAAATGTTTTGTGATTTTCTAATTTTCTGTTTATTTTTAAAACTATTCATATTTATGCTTAGTAGTATACGGACAAGCCGGGGACGGACTCACATGGAAACTGGGTACGACACAGGCCACACCCTATTTGGGGTAACAAAATGTAAAGTTTTTAAAAAATATTAATTTTTAGTATATGCAACACCCAAAAATATATTTATGTTAATTCCGTTTAGCCTAAAAAGTCTTTGGTTCAAATGTGCAACACCTAATGAAATTTTCTGGATCCACCCCTGTTCATAGCAACGAGATTTATAACGATAAAAGAAAAATGCAATGAGTTATAAACGAAATATAATGAAGGTTTGATAATTTAGGGATTAAGTGTAATATTTTTAAATCCGGTTGGTGTTAGATTACGCATTAGTATTAGCCTTAATAGCCACATCTATCACAAACTGTTTCTGCTCGCACGTTTGGTGTTAGATTGTGCATTAGTATTAGCAAATGCAAACAGTAGTCGGCACCTTTGTTGAATTCATTATGATCCATTACTTATACGTTATTAGTATCTTGCGGAGTTCCTTCATAATGATATTTAAGAATAATGTGATGGGACCTATTGAGCAACGTCTTTTGTACTGCATTTTTCATATGCTGTATTTTCTTATTGTTGATGATTGCTTATGTTGGGTCTACTAGATGTAGATCTTGCAGCCTGTCAGGACCGGTGAATGACTTCTGTAATCACAAGTCAAATCACAAAGAGACTCTATACACAATATGAATGTAGAATATAAATATAATTAAGAAGAACAGAATAACTATAAAGACTTGATCCTTTCTAAGGATTTCTAATATTGATAATGACTAGAACTACGTTTTGTGAAGGTGTCCCTAACCCTTCTGCCTAAGGTTCCTTTTATACTACAAGGAAACCCTAATACATCATTAAAGAAAACGTGTAAAACTTATATGCATATCCTTTACTAACATATCTCATGCATATCCTAACAGAATATTAAGTAAATAATACAGTTTGACTTCGACTAGGACCAGGAGCAGGACTTGCTCCTACTACTACTAGGACCAGGAGGAACTACATACCTCCTAGGCTACCTATTACATATAACTATTACAATGGTCCTAACAATCCTCCCCTAAACTTGAATTTGACCTGTTGAGTTCAAGTTTCCTGGAAAACGTGCAAAGAAAGCCCGAGGATTGTATCAGCAAAACAAATAGCAGCATCAACAAGATAAGAATCAGAGTAACAGCCGCAACATGAAACACTAGAAGCTTCTCCAAAGCTTGTAACAAATCAGCATCGTGTTGAATCTTTTCAGCAACATGAGCAGATTTGATAAGCCTTTACCAAGTAGCTGCTCGCTCTTGGGCTAGCTAGTCATTCTGGTGGAATAAGCATCACCCTGGGAGACTAGAACCCAGCCCAACTCTTAGAACGTGAATCAATGGTGAGTAGGAGTACCCTGATGATTTTAGGCAAATCATCACAGCCGTCAACGGATTTGATGCGTCTTTACCAGAAGCCGTACCCCTCTGGACTCGCCAACTCTTAGCAATGAAGCATCGGTGAGTTGAACACCCTATAGCTTTAAGCAAGCTATTACAGCTATCAACGGATTTGATAAGATCTTTACCAAGAGCCGTACCCCCTTGGATTAGCCACTTTTCAGTCCAAGACTATGGCAAGTGAAAACCATCCAGTTTTGGGTAACCTGGCAACCATCAACGGATTTGAGAATCGCACCAGGAGCCGTACCCTCAAGGTGAATCAACTTTTTCTTGTCGATTAGACATGGTAAGTTGAGAACCATTTGTTGTGTGGACCACGTCCAACACCAAGTGAAACCAAGTACCAGGACAAGCTCAAATCAGGAACCACATTGTGAAGCAGCCAAGGGATATTATGTACAAGTATAAAATCGAAACTGTGTTTAAAGTATAAGCAGATATTATATAAAAAGTATATTTTTTTTTAATTAGGAAATGTGTTTTGTTTTTTTTGTTTTTTTTTATTATTTTTTTAACTATAAAGAATGAAATTCACCAATCACTGTACATATTGGTGAAAAGAATAAAAATAAGAACAAATGAACCAAAATACAAAGCATAAACACTTACAACCCAATCACCTTACATACCAGAAGCAGCCTTTTTATCTGCTAGCAACCGCGCCTGAATACCCTCTACCAATGCCGTGGCCATACTTGACTCATTTCCAGAAGGAGCAGTAGAAATTTGTAAGTGACTCGCCAACATCGCCTTCATGGAAGAAATAGTCAAAGGATACTCCACATCCGTCAGCATAAACACCATATGACCAGATTCTAATTCCAACATATGAACTCCACATCCAGCATATAGCTTCCAGCGCAGAATCTCTCATTGCATTTGATCCTTCCATATGCCCAAAACAGGAGCATTTGGAGGAGGATCCAACATCAGCTTGAGATCAGCCCAGATTCGCATACTAGGCCATGAAGACACAGCCATGGGGTCAAACGGCATACTAGAATCAACAAGTCCAAACAACGCCATAAGATCCATACGGTCAGCCCAAGATAACACACCCTGCAAACCCGTTGCCAATCGCACAGACCCATCACTCAAAGTAATCCGATGGGATACGCCACCAGGAAGCGTTGTAGAACGCTCAACCATATAACCAGTAATGTTCCCATTGCCCAAGGGTAAGTCAGAATCGCTGTCAGAAGCTGCATCAATTAAATTTTCAGGATCACGCTTCTCAAAAGGAACTGTCTTACCACGGCGAATACGACGAGCCTGTTTCTGCCGAATGGAACGTCTTGGTGTGGGATCAGTAGGTGTTGATTCAACCTTTACCTTAACCTCAGCAGCAGCAGGGGAAGCAGTAGAAGTAGACTCATGAATGTGTCCACCCAATGGACCACTAGGAGCTACATCAGAAGTAGGATTAGGTTGAGTTCCAGGAGCTGGTGGTGAAGGAGATGGCACATCAGATGTAGTAGGTATGGTGGTGGTAACAAAGGTGCATGCAGGAACATGTGTGGTGGCGGTAGTAACAGGTGTGGTGGTAGAAGCATGAGTGGTGGTGGTAGTAGCAAAGATGGTAGTAACAGGACCAGCAGTAGAACCCATAGGAGCAACCAAAGGTGTAGTAGAAGGACCAACGGAAGTATCAACAAAACCAGCAGAACCAAGAGTGGGTGCAGACGAAAGACCAGTAGAATCAGCAGGCGTAGAAGAAGTCAAACCACGAGGATGGTAAAAAAATCTTTCCGGAATAGGTTGACTCTGACGCTTAACCATCTTTTCATAAAGGGCCTTTAGCTCATCAAAAGTCAAAGCCCGCACCCGAGCCCAAGTCCATGGAGCATTGAAATGAGCAGCAGATTGATATTTCACATAACGTTGCATCTGCTGGCGCTCCTCAGCCTGAGATAAAGGTCTGTTCCTTCGCTGTTTCTTAAGTTCTGCAGTAAGAGCCAACTGGTGCTTACGCATCATTACCATAGCCCGCGGAATACAATTGTGTTCATCAACATCATCACCCAAAAGATCTTTAAACTGAGCATAATCCCGAGTGAGAACAGTCAACACTTGCATCCATTCACTATCACTCCAATGCATGGCATCATGCTGAATTTGTGCACGCCTGCGCTCTCGAAGCTCTTCCTCAGCAGCCCTATCAGCTTCATCAATCTCAGCTTGAACCCGACGAGCAGCCTCCTCACCAAGTCTTTCCTCTTCAATCTGGCGACGGGTACGCTTGCGAGATGGGGATGGAGCATCAGTCATTGGGGCCTTGCCCTTCAAATCAAGAGAGGGACCAGCATGAGGACCATCAGCACGATCAGAATCACCACCCATAAAAGGGGGAATAGCACCAGGAGAAGGAACATTGGAGGACGTTGGAGGAACCGGCAAATCATCATAAACTTTATCAGCAAAGGCAGCCTTTGCCAACAATGTCAAGCCATCTTCAACATTCTCCGCACCCTCATCCTCAGATTCTGACTGGACCACATGTTTCTTGCGACGACGTTGTTGAGTTTCCAACGCCTTGATGCGATCAGCCAGAGGAAGAACAAACTCCCTTGTAAGCTTCCGATGTTGGTTTAAATCAGCTTCCAAACAGACCATCCGCTCATGGTACCTGCGCATAAGATCAAGCAAAGATATCAGTGTAGAAGGCTCCTCCGCCTGCCCACCAAGAGAACTTGGATCAGGGAAAGCATCATTGGAGCCCGAAGCAACATGTGGGTCAACCTGTGGAGTACTATCATCAAACGGGGTATCAGCCGACTGTGGGGCAGGACTAGGAGGTGGAGTGTCCACAAATGGAGACCTTTGTGGGACTGAGGAAGGACCAGCCTTGGTAGGAGATGGTTTTTCAACCACCACCTCCTCAACTAGCTCCTCCTCTACCACAGGAGTGGCACCAACAGTAGGAGCCTCCTCCTCCATTGGGTCATCATCAATCACCACAAACTCAGGAGCCTCCTCCTCCTCACCCATAGGACCCTGAGCCAATCCCAACATGGCTTCAGTCAGGGGCCTCCAGTCCCCAGTAAACCCATTCATCATATTGTAATATACTTTAGCTGTAAGTTTAGACGGCACATGCTCAGTCCGATCACGAGGAATACAAACAAGGATTTGCTGAAGAAACCTAGGGTACATTAAAAACTTCTTTCTCGAACCAGCAGTAGACAAATTACTAACCATCCCCTCAAATAGATAATGAGAAAAATTAAACACTCTACCCTGGGCTAAGCAAATAAGACCAGTAGCCAAAGGAGTAGGGAAATCATCCCAACTCCCAGACTTGGGACTCATACAATGGATTAAAAAGTGAACCAGA